>JAJPUD010000021.1:1296527-1375865 GCA_023553655.1 Myrmecobius fasciatus
CTTTCTTTGAAGCCAAATGTGTCTGCTATACTCTCTTAGAGTCCAATCTAATGAGAGTAAGGTTTACACAATACTCATCGCCCTCCCTTCTTTCCCTCAATTATATTAGATCTTCTATGTCTCTTTATGAGATTTTGCCTTATTTTACCTCCTTTATTTTTACTTTATTTTGCCTCCTTTTCCCCCCTCCCCCCTTTTTTCTTTTTCAGTATGGTATCCCTTCCACCTCTAATTTCTTTTCCATTATTATCAAAGAAAAATCAAATTATACTGCCATTCTTTAAAGGATACCTATAGTAGGAATATAGTTCTCAAGAGTTTTCCTTTTTACCTTTTTATGTTTCTCTTGAGTTCTCTATTTGGAGGTCAAATTTTTTGTTCAGATCAGGTCTTTTCATTAGAAATAGGTGAAATTCTCCTGTATCATTGAATGACCATCTTCTTCCCTGGAAGATGATGCTCATTCTAGCTGGATAACTTATTCTTGGCTGTAATCCAAGTTCTTTTGCCTTTCGGAATATCTGGTTCCAGGCCCTTCAATCCTTCAATGTGGAAGCTGACAGATCCTGTGTAATTCTAATGACAGTTCCTCGGTATTTGAACTGTTTCTTTCTAGCTGCTTGCAATATCTTTTCCTTGGTGCGATAGTCCTGAAATTTGGCCACGATATTCCTTGGGGTTTTAATTTGGGGGTCTCTTTCTGGAGGTGATCGGTGAATTCTTTCAATGCCAATTTTGCCTTCTGATTCTAAAACATCAGGGCAATTCTCTTTCATGATTTCCTGGAAGATAGCATCCAGGTTCTTTTTTTCATCGTGGCTTTCAGGGAGTCCGATAATCCTTAAATTGTCTCTCCTGGATCTGTTTTCCAAGTCAGTTGTTTTTCCTAGGAGATATTTCATATTTTCTTCTATTTTTTCATTTTTTTTGTTTTTGTTTAACTGATTCTTGAAGTCTTATTGAGTCATTTACTTCTATTTGTTCAATTTTAATTTTTAAAGTATTATTTCCTTCAGTTATCTTTTTAAGCTCCTTTTGTAGCTGGCCAATTGAATTTCTGGATTCAATGCATTCTTTTTCCATTTTGCCAGTTTTATTTTTCAGTGAATTGTTGTCTTTTTCCAATTCACCAATTTTGTTTTTCAGTGAATTGTTGTCTTTTTCCAATTCACCAATTTTGTTTTTCAGTTCACCATTTTTATTTTCCAGTGAATTGGTGATTTTTTCCAATTCACCAATTTTGTTTTTCAGTAAACTGTTTTCTTTTTCCAATTCACCAGTCCTATTTTCCAGTTTTTGATATTTCTGTTGCCCTGATCTCAATTTATTTCCCCATTCTTCTTCTAGCTCTCTTTTGAGATTCTTAATGCAATCATCCAGGTAAGCCTTCTGAAAGGGAGACCAACTTAAGTCTGCCTTTGTGGCTTCATCTGGGATTGTTTTCATAATGTCAGGATCTGGGGACTGTTCTATTTTTTCTCCGTAAAAGCTTTCTATGGTGAGAGCTCTCTTCTGCTTCTTGCTCATGATTTAAAGTTAGGATATTGGTCAAAAGCCGAGAAAACTGCAACAATTTGTATTTGCCCTGGGGCAGTTTGCCGAGTTGACTTCCGGGTCTGAGGCTGGTCGGGCTAGATTCGCACTAGGACCACGTTTTCAGCTGCTCTCCAAAGGCAGATCTGCCAAAGCACCTGCCCGCAAGCAGAGCAAAGTGGCCCAGGCGTCTCCCAGGGGCTTCCTGGGTGCCCAAAATCCGCCCCTCTATCGCAGCCCTGACTTCCGCCCCAGCTGCAGTCTGATCGCGGCCAGCGGCCGATTTCCCCTGAGGCTAACCTTCTCCGGGAGTTCTTTCAAGGTAGATCTTTGATAGAAGTGAGTTGTAGTTCAAATGCTTGGTGGTGCCCTCACTTAGAAACCAGTTGGAAGGCTCACTTTGTCTGGGTTTGAGGGAATGTCCGGGGAGTTCACAGAGAAAGCTGTCCGCAGTTCGCCATCTTGGCTCCGCCAGGATATTCCCTTTTCAAAGCACTCATAGTCTTTTCAGCCTTTTTGATTATTATCCGTATTTTTATAAACATTTTATAAAGGATTTATCTACTACATTAAGAGACTTGACTTCACTTAACGTTGAGTATCATATTTATATCATACAACATTTATTCATTATTTTTACTATGGGACCAATCTACCTCTTCATCATTTTCATTATCTATCTATAACTAGAATTTATCCATCCATCCATCCATCCGTCTATCCCTTATTCCATTTTTATCCCTTTATTCTTGAATAATCCTTGGTTTCTAATGTGTCAAAATTTATGTAATTTAGCCTTCCATGGGCTTCTTTATTTTCATTTGAATACATTTAAACAGATAGACTATGTCCATCAGAACTGACCATCATATAGTCTTGTTGTATATTGATCTCCTGGTTCTGCTCATTTTGCTCAGCATCAGTTCATGTAAGTCTCTCCAGGCCTCCAGAAATCATTCAGATTTCTTGCAGAACAGTAATATTCCATAACTTTCATATACCATAATTTATTCAGCCATTCTCCAATTGATGGGCATCCATTCAGTTTCCAGTTTCTAGCCACTACAAAAAGGGCTGCCACAAACATTCTTGCACATGTGGGGCCCTTTCCTTCCTTTAAGATTTCTTTAGGATATAAGACCAATAGAAACACTGCTGGTCAAAGGGTATGCACAGTTTCAACAATGAGATGTTTCAAATCAGTTCCAGTTGTTCAATGAGGAAGAAGGCCATATATACCCAGGGAGAGGCCTGTGGGATCTGAAAATAGCATTTTCACATTCTCTGTTGATTTTTGCTTACATTATGTTTTCCTTCTCAGATTTTTTTTTCTTATAGATCCGATTTTTCTTGTACTCAAGATAACTGTATAAATCTGTATACACATATTCAATTTGTCAAGTATTTTAAAATAATTAACATGTATTAGACTTCCTGCCATCTAGGGGAGGGGGTAGGAGGAAGGAGGGAAAAAATTTTAACAGAAAGCTTTGCAAGGGTCAATGATGAAAAATTACCCATGCATATGCTTTGCAAATAAAAAGCTTTAATGAAAAAAAAAATAGACCTTTTTTTTTTTTCAGAGAAAAGTTGGGATCATTAAAAACATCGTACAATTTTCCATGAGGCAGTTCAGACTTGTTGCATTTTGCATATATTTGTTATCTTTTCTGTCTCATTTATAAAAGTTCTGCAAATGAGTTGGCATTATTGGGTCACTAGCCATTCTTTCTGCAGACTTACTTTCTTTTCCATTGTCTTTTGATGTTTTATGTGATGGTGTTTTCATTATTTTATTTTGTCCTCACTCATAATATCTTTTTGAACATTCTAAGCCAATACTACCTTTACTTTGTATGTCTCTTTGATAAGCACACAAGTGTCTTTTAGACATTTAGATCTTTCATAGCAACTTGTTACTATTTTGTTAAATTTCAGTTGTTTGGTTAATTACTTGATTAATTAAGATCATGATAAGCTTCTCTAGTAAATGTTGATAGACACAATATCTTTACCCTTTTCTGTTTTCATCAACAGTTTGTTTAAAATCATTTCTAGCTAGAGCTTTAAGTCCTGAATGAAAATTCTTCTTTCTCCTTTCTTGCAGTTTTACATCGTTTTAAATTTTTTCTAACAAGTCAATGACCTGACTGCACACAGACAGCTAATTCTGACATGTCTTCTATTTTGGTAACTAGATGTTTCCTGCTTATTGAGATATGATCTTTAAGGAAATAATGAAAGATCTAGAGGAAATCCTTTAGTACATTGGGTAAAACCTTCTTGGAGCATTTGTAAGAGGACATGGATTAAAATACATGAGAAGAGATGGTGGAATAAATTAGAATCTGCATCATTGGAATGTGTCCTCATTGAAGCAATAACTAATCCATTTAGCAAATCAAAAATTGAATGCTACAAAGTGGTGAAGAAAATGCCATCAATCAGATGTGTGGATGTGTGTGTGTGTGACAATTTTTTAAAACTAATTTAAACTTTGGTAATCTAAATATGAGCTCTTTGTCCAAAAGGCAACTCCAGTCCTGCAGGAAATTTATTTTTTTTTCTTTAAGTGAAAAATCAAGTAATTTTAAGATTTCTAGCAATTATATATCTATTAGCTTATGGTTTATATGAAGAAGTTGTAGCTAAGTAAATACATGACTTCCAGATTTTCCTTAGAGAGGCAAATAAAGAAGTTAATGGATTTGGTTTCATTGTATATCCAAATAGAATAACAAATCTTATTTCATGAAATTTTATCCCTTTGATGGTTATAATGGGTGTATGTAAATAGGCTACCAAAAAGATAATAGCAATTTGTTTGCCATATGTTTCAAAAGATAAAGAAGTAGAACAATTCTGTGAAGAACTAGCCAAGAGTTTACAAACCCATGTCAAGAAATCAAAATGATTTCTAATCTCATGAGCTTAGACATTAAAATTCTAAGGACCATGTATTACTACTAAAGCTGTATTTGCTCATGAACTACTTTGGGAAAGGGGAAAAAAATTGTTGACCTCAATCAAATAACTACTTTTGTTTGCTAGTTAGTTTTCAATACTCACTGGGTCATAATCTGATATAATTCAATAAGTTGTTTTCCAAATAATTCAATGTTTGATTATAGTCAAACTTTTGTTCCCAGATAATGCTCATAAACATTGACATTGAGTTCCCATAAGGCACCTGACAATTTCTTCTCTCAGAGTTCCATAAGTTACCCTGAATAGAAGCTGATTCTTTTTTTTTTTTTGTTAAAGCTTTTTATTTGTATAACATATGTATGGGTAGTTCCCCAACATTGATCTTTACAAAGCTTTCCATTACAAATTTTACCCCCAGTCCCCTCCCCTCCCCTAGATGGCAGGAAGTCCACTACATGCTAATAATGTTGAAATGCTTGAGAAGTTATGCAAGAAAAATCCTATCTACAAGAAAAAAAAAAAGAATCAGAGAAAGGCAACACAATGCAAACAAATGTCAGTAGAGATCATGAAAATGTTATGTTGTAGTCCATATTTCATTTCCCTCTCTCTGGGTGTATATGGTTTTCTTCAGTGAACAACTGGAACTGGTTTGAGACAATTCTTTGTTGCAGAGAGCCATGTCCATCAGATTGATCATCATGTAATACTGTTGTTGCTGTGTATGATGATCTCCTGGTTCTGCTCGTTTCACTCAGCATCAGTTCATGCAAGTCTCTCCAGGCCTCTCTGAAATCGTCCTGCTGGTCATTTCTTACAGAGCAATAATATTCCATAACATTCATATACCATAATTTATTCAGCCACTCTCCAATTGATGGGCATCCCTTCAGTTTCCAGTTTCTAGCCACCACAAAAAGGGCCACCACAAACATTCTTGCACATGTGGGGCCCTTTCCCTCCTCTAAGATCTCTTTGGGATATAGGCCCAGTAGAAACACTGCTGGGTCAAAGGGTATGCACAGTTTGACAACTTTTTGGGCATAGTTCCAAGTTGCTCTCCAGAATGGTTGGATCCGTTCACAGTTCCACCAACAATGTATCAGTGTCCCAGTTTTCCCACATCCCCTCCAACATTCATCGTTATCTTTTCCTGTCATTTTAGCCAATCTGACAGGTATGTAGTGGTACCTCAGGTTGTCTTAATTTGCATTGCTTTGATCAATAGTGATTTGGAGCAACTTTTCATATGACTAGAGATGGTTTTAATTTCATCATCTGAAAATTGTCTGTTCATATCCCTTGACCACTTATCTATTGAAGAGTGGCTTGAATTCTTATATATATGAGACAATTCTCTATAAATTTTAGAAATGAGGCCTTTATCAGAACCATTAAATGTAAAGATGATTTCCCAATTTGATGCTTCCCTCCTAATCTTGTCTGCATTTGTTTTGTTTGTACAGAAACTTTTTAACTTAAAATAATCAAAATTATCCATCTGGTGTTCAATTAGGAGTTCCAGGTCTTCTTTGGACATAAATTTATTCCCTCTCCACAGGTCTGAGAGATAAATTATATTACGTTCCTCTAACTTGCTTACAAAGTCCCTCTTTATATCTAGATCATGAACCCATTTAGATCTTATCTTGGTATGTGGTGTTAGGTATGGATCAAGCCCTAATTTCTTCCACACTAGTTTCCAATTTTCCCAGCAGTTTTTGCCAAATAGTGAGTATTTATCCCAAAAGCTGGGGTCTTTGGGTTTATCGAATACTAAATTGTTAAGGTTATTGCCTAAATTGTCCTGATATCCTATCCTGTGCCACTGATCGACTGCTCTATTTCTTAGCCAGTACCAAACGGTTTTGATGACCGCTGCTTTATAATATAGTTTTAGATCTGGTACAGCAAGGCCACCTTCATCTGCCTTTTTTTTTCATTAATCCCCTTGAAATCCTTGACCTTTTGTTCTTCCAAATGAACTTTGCTCCTATTTTTTCTAGATCTGTAAAGTAATTTCTTGGGAGTTTGATTGGTATGGCACTAAATAAGTAGATTAGTTTGGGTAGTATTGTCATTTTTATTATGTTCGCTCTGCCTACCCATGAGCACTTAATATTTTTCCAATTGATTAGGTCTGATTTTATTTGTGTGGAAAGTGTTTTGTAATTTAGTTCGTATAGTTTCTGACTTTTCCTTGGCAAATAGATTCCCAAATATTTTATCCTATCATCTGCTATTTGGAATGGAATTTCTTTTTGTATCTCCTGCTGCTGAACTTTGTTGGTAATATATAAAAATGCTGATGATTTATGTGGATTAATTTTGAATCCTGCCACTTTGCTAAAGTTGTGAATTGTTTCTAGTAGTTTTTTAGTTGAGTCTCTAGGGTTCTCTAAGTATACCATCGTGTCATCTGCAAAGAGTGATAATTTGGTTTCTTCATTACCTACTCTGAATCCTTTTATCTCTTTTTCTTCTCTTATTGCTAAAGCTAACATTTCTAATACAATATTAAATAGTAATGGTGACAGTGGGCAGCCTTGTTTCACTCCTGATCTTATGGGGAATGGTTTTAGTTTGTCTCCATTACATATGATGCTTGCTGATGGTTTTAAATAGATGCTACTGATCATTTTAAGGAAAAGCCCATTTATTCCTATACTCTCTAGTGTTTTTAATAGGAAAGGGTGTTGGATGTTGTCAAAGGCTTTTTCTGCATCTATTGAGATAATCGTATGGTTTTTGTTAATTTGGTTATTAATATAATTAATTATGCTGATAGTTTTCCTAATATTGAACCAGCCCTGCATCCCTGGTATAAATCCTACTTGGTCATAGTGTACTATCCTGGGGATGACTTTCTGTAATCTCATTGCTAATATCTTATTTAAAATTTTTGCATCAATATTCATTAGGGAAATTGGTCTATAGTTTTCTTTCTCAGTTTTTACCCTACCAGGTTTAGCTATCAGCACCATATCGGTCTCATAGAAGGATTCTGGCAGTATACCTCCTGTCCCTATTTTCTCAAATAGTTTGTGTAGTATTAGAATCAATTGTTCTTTGAATGTTTGGTAGAATTCACATGTAAATCCATCTGGCCCTGGAGATTTTTTCTTAGGGAGTTGGTTAATGGCTTGTTCTATTTCTTTTTCTGATATGGGGCTATTTAAATAATTTATATCCTCTTCTGTTAACCTGGGCAATCTACATTTTTGTAGATATTCCTCCATTTCATTTAGATTATCAAACTTACTGGCATAAAGTTGGGCAAAGTAACTCCTAATTATTGCTCTAATTTCCTCTTCATTGGAGGAAAGTTCTCCCTTATCATTCTTGAGACTAACAATTTGATTTTCCTCTCTCCTTTTTCTTATCAAATTAACTAAAGGCTTATCTATTTTGTTGGTTTTTTCATAGAACCAACTCTTAGTTTTATTTATTAACTCAATAGTTTTCTTGTTTTCGATTTTATTAATTTCTCCTTTTACTTTTAGAATTTCCAATTTGGTATTTAATTGAGGGTTTTTAATTTGTTCTTTTTCTAGTTTTTTTTAATAATAAGCCCAATTCATTGATCTTTTCTTTCTCTATTTTATGCAAGTAAGCATCTAGAGATATAAAATTACCCCTTATAACAGCTTTGGCTGTATCCCACAAATTTTGGTATGTTGTCTCCTTATTGTCATTCTCCTGGATGAAATTATTGATTGTGTCTACGATTTGCTCTTTCACCCATTCATTCTTCAGGATTAGATTATTTAATTTCCAATTACCTTTTGGTTTATTTTCTCCTGGACTTATATTGCATGTGATTTTTATTGCATCATGATCTGAAAAGGATGCATTTACTATTTCTGCCTTTCTGCATTTGATTTTAAGGTTTTTATGCCCTAATATATGGTCAATTTTTGTATATGTTCCATGGACTGCTGAGAAAAAAGTAAACTCTCTACTGTCTCCATTCAACTTTCTCCATAGATCTATCATACCTAACTTTTCTAACAATTGGTTTATCTCCCTAGTTTCTTTCTTGTTTATTTTGTAGTTTGATTTATCTAATTCTGAGAGAGCAAGGTTGAGATCCCCCACTAGTATCGTTTGGCTGTCTATTTCTTCTTGCATCTCTCTTGATTTCTCCCCTAGGAATTTGTGTGCTATTGCACTTGGTGCATATATATTTAATATAGATATTGCTACATTATCTATGGTACCCTTTAATAGAATATAGTTTCCTTCCTTATCTCTTTTGATTAGATCTATCTTGGCTTTTACTTGATCTGAGATAAGGATTGCTACCGCTGCTTTTTTTTTTCACCTGAAGCATAATATTTTCTGCTCCAGCCGTTTACCTTCATTCTATATGTGTCACTATGTTTTAAATGTGTTTCTTGTAGACAACATATTGTGGGATTCTGGTTTTTAATCCAGTCTGCTATCCGCTCCCGCTTTATGGGAGAGTTCATCCCATTCACATTCACAGTTAGATTAACTAATTCTTTATTTCCTCCCATCTTATTTACCCAAGTTATGTTTTCCCCTTTCCTTTCCCCTTTCTCCCTTCCCCCCTCCTCAGTACTTTGCTTTTGATGACCTCTCCCCCAAACAATACTCCCCTTTCCTTTCCCCTTTTTCCCTTCCCCCCTCCTCAGTACTTTGCTTTTGATGACCCCCTCCCCCAAACAATACTTCACCCTTTAGATCCCCTCCCCCTGTTTTTATTCCTTTCCCCTGATTCTTCTATTTTCCCTTCTATTAGTTTGTCCCTTACTTTTCCTCCTTTTCCTCCCACTTCCCTCTAGCAACAGACAAGTTTCTATGTGAAATCAAATGTCTGATATACACTTTTAGAGCCCAACCTGATGAGAGTAAAATTTACACAGTGCTCATCTCCCTCCCCTCTTTCTCTCAATTATATTAGGTTTTCTTTGCCTCTTCAAGTGATTTTAACCTTGTTTTTACCTCCTTTTTTTTTTAGATCTTATTTTACCACTTTTTCCCTCTTTTCCCCAGTATGACAACATTTTCCCCTCTAGTTCTCTTTTTCATATTATCAAAGTAATATCTAGTTAATTATACCCCCAAACTTTGAGTATCTCCCTAGTAGCAATAAAGTTCTCAAGAGACCTTTCCTTTTTACCTTTTTATGCATCTCTTGAGTTCTGTGTTTGGGTGTCGAATTTTTTGTTCAGATCTGGTCTTTTCATTAGAAATAGGTGAAATTCACCTATATCATTGAATGACCATCTTCTTCCCTGGAGGATAATGCTCATTCTAGCTGGATAGGTTATTCTTGGCTGTAATCCAAGTTCCTTTGCCCTTCGGAATATCTGGTTCCATGCCCTTCGATCCTTCAGTGTAGAATCTGACAAATCCTGTGTGATTCTAATTATTGAACCTCGGTATTTGAATTGTTTCTTTCTAGCTGCCAGCAGAATCTGTTCCTTGGTGCTATAGTCCTGAAATTTAGCCACGTTATTCCTTGGGGTCTTAATTTTGGGGTCTCTTTCAGGAGGTGATCGGTGAATTCTTTCGATGGTGATTTTGCCCTTTGATTCTACAATCTCAGGGCAGTTTTCTTTCAGGATTTCCTGGAAGATAGTGTTTAGATTCTTTTTTTCATCATGGCTTTCAGGAAGTCCAATAATCCTCAGATTGTCTCTCCTAGATCTATTTTCCAAGTCAGTTGTTTTTCCTAGGAGATATTTCATATTTTCTTCTAATTTTTCATTTTTTTGTTTTTGTTTGACTGATTCTTCAAGTCTTAGTGAGTCATTCACTTGCATTTGTTCAATTCTTATTTTTAAAGTGTTGTTTTCTTCAGTTACCTTTTTAAGCTCCTTTTGTAACTGGCCAATTTGTTCCTTGCACTCTTTTTCCACTTCACTAATTTTATTTTTTAATAAATTGGTGTCTTTTTCATATCTCTTTCGCAGGGCATCATATCCTTCTTGCACTGATTTCAGTTTATTTTCCCATTTATCCTCCAGCTCTCTTTTGAGGTTCTTTATGCAGTCTTCCAGAAAGGCCTTTTGAAAAGGGGACCAGTGATGGTCCTGGCTGATTTTCTCTGGATTTTTGTCTAAAGGAACCTCTGAATCTGGGGTCGTTTCTTTGCCTTGATAAAAGCTGTCTATGGTGAGAGCTCTCTTTTGCTTCTTCATCATATTTTTTTTTTTTAGACAGTGTGGTTATCTCTTTAAGGTAGGGGAAAAAAAAAGCGGCGGCTGCAAAAAGCTTTGCCCGGGGCACTTCGGCGAGTTGACTTAAGGTGCTGGGCCGGTGGGGGCTAGGACTAAGTCCGAATTACTCCTTAAACAAGGCAAGTCTGCCAGAACACCTGCCCCCAATCAGGGCAGAGTGTCCCGAGTGCCTCAAATAAACTCCAGGTGTTTGGAATTTGGAGTTTGGAGTTTGGAATTTCTTCCACGATGAGCTGAGCTGAGTCCCACCCTCACTTCCGGCCTGCGAAGTTGTCGTCTATTTATCTCTCTGTCCGAGTCCGACTAACCTGATATGAAGTTCTCCAGAGAGCAGTGCCCAAATATTTCTGAGTTCGTTGACTTGAAGATCAGTTCGGAGGCTTATTTTATTGTTGATTTGAGAGAAGATCGGAGGAGAGGCAGAAAGTCACCTTTTCACTCCGCCATCTTGGCTCCGCCGAAGCTGATTCTTTACTAGGGCAATAACTAAGCATCCCCCTTATGTATGTGCTTTCCAATGCCTAATGACAAGTTTCATATCTCCACAAAATTAATTAGCCAAACTTAATGAACTTTTAGTGAGCTACATTAAGATATTTGAAGAGTTGTTTATATATATATATATATATTCCCATATATGTATATGTATGTGTGTGCATGTGTGTGCATGTGTGTGTGTGTGTGTGTATGTGTGTGTGTGTGTATAATTCCCCCCAAGGTCTGGGATGTAATCTTCTATAAATAAATATAGAGTCCAGGGGAAAGTGAGCTCAAACTTAGAAAACATATAAGCCAAATAAAAGTCTTACTCCCCTCATAAAGAGCCCATAAAGTTTCTTTTAAGTGAATGTCATTGTCTGCTGACCTCTGAGGTAGTCTTGAGGTTGGTTGTCCTTTCTGTGTTTAGTTTATTCTCCATTCCCAGTTTTGATACTGTTACCAACCCTTGTTATTATATGGACACTGCTACAGAGATAAGAGGGGAATGGAAATCACCCAATCTTTTGAAGGTCTCATTTTTTCTCTCGTCAAGGATGGGACAAAGTAGAGAAAGATACATCTCCTCACCCCTTGTCCACTTCCAAGTCATTCCTACTCAGGGATATGACTGGATCTATTCCATCACTAACCTGACCTGCTTTTGAAATGTGAGAGTTTGAACTAGCTTACAATTTTTTCCAAGCTCCACAGTATGTGAATAAATCTCTTCCATTAAATACAAGATGTTTTCTTCTATTAAACACTTACGATTTGCCAGCTATTACCCTAGACACTGAGAATGCAAATACAACCAGAAAGAAAAACAGTTGCTGACTTTAAAGAGCTTACATTCTAATAAAAGAAGATAGCACATTTGTTGAAAAGGTGAAAAGGTGAATGGGGCATGGGAATGATAGGAAGGATCAAAGAGGAAATGAAGAAAAAAAATCCAGGAGGATCAGGAGTGCAGCCTTGAGAGAAATAACGATATAGCCTGCTTGAACATCCTACCTAAAATGGAGGTTCTGGGAAAAACTGGACATTCAAAGGAAGAAGTCTCAGTACCAGAAGGTATTTCTAATGTGTGAAGTCCAGAGTGAAGAAGTGTGTGGAATCTTCTGTTTTATTTCAGTGATCTCTTTCAGTTTTCTCAAGTTGTTAAGGACACTTTCATACTTAGTTTATAGCTTTGATTAATTCCTTATATAACTTTAAATGTTCCATGTTAATTATTATTTTTATAAAGAGGATTGTAATCTCAGAGTAATGAGATGTAAGATTCAAGAGCCCAAACTTGACTTCATATATCATAGACAGTTTAAGAGTTAGCAGCAGCCATTAGGAAAGGAATAATAATTTAAGTGAACAATAAATAGCTTGGTATATTTCTGTGGATGTAGTGACCTCCTTGTCTGCCTCACTATCCCTTTCTCTTTTACACTGTAATTCCTCTTCAAGTTCAAAAACTTTCCTGGCTTGTCAATAATCCCATTTCAATTCAAATCTCAATATTGTTCCTTCGAGGTGTCCAAATCAGACTTTCGCTGAAATTTATATAATACAAGTACACTTTTCCTACTAAAGGAGTTGCCTCTAAGAATGCTATAACTAGAATGAAATTTCTCATTATCTTCATTGTTCATCCTCCTCTATTGCTGAGCTTTTTCATCTTAAAGGAATTGTTTTCTCCAGTTTTATCTTTTTCCCATTTTAAATATGATTGGTTAAAACTTAAAAGCATTTTTATTAGGTGATTATGAATGAGAAATGCATTAGAGATGTGCAAATATTTCCCTGCATGAAGCATCTTGTTAAAATCTCTAACCATTTGGGGGAATCTGAGCAATTTTTTTGCTTCCAAAAGTAAAACATGAAAGGAAGATCACAGAAGTGTTGAAGAAGTCAGAAAGCCAGTCCTAAGCCTGTGGCCTCAAATTGAAACTGTAATTTGAAGCTTCCCAGTGGACACTAAAGGTCATGGGATTTTATTTATTATTGTAATTATAAGGACAATAAAACTACAATAGGCAACAGTTTCATGCTAGCTTGCTAGAAGTCCACGTGACAGCTGTTTCTACTTGTCAGCACTTCTTTCTAGGAGACTTGAAGTCCAATGAGCAGATTCAGCAAATGTGCATTAATTTATTTGCACATGGCAAAATAGTTAACTGGCAGCTGTTGATAAAGACATATCACTCCATTTTTGTTTGTTTGTTTGTTTGTTTGTTTTCATCCAAAAGGCTGTGAACTAAAATTGTGAAGTCCTTTTATCACTTCCACGAGTTGTCTTCTCTGTACAAATGAGAACCGGGAGAGGCAGCACTAATTCCTCATTTTCTAAAACAAAGAAAGGAGTCAATTATTTCCAGTGCTTTGGAGGTTGGTAGTCACTTGGAGAGTTTAAGCAAGAAGGCAACTACATATTAAAGGATTCAACAGATTCTCTTCAGGGCCTATTTAAAAAAATAAAAAGGGGAAAACAAAGCTGGAAGCTCTTCCATTTATCACAGATATTAATTACATCGCTATCTTTGGCTTGCAGGACGAGGAGATTATAAAGAATGTAATGACCACTTTGGCATATTGACAATTGCTCATTATTAATACAAATTAAATAACGAATATCAGGTCTCTTAGGAAGGGGTGGTCTTCATCAAGAGGAATCATTTGACTTTTGGAGTGAATTTTCTACTTTATGCCTGAAAGAATATTTAAGAACATTATTATTAAGATCTGTTCACTAGGTTAATCTTTTCCAATATGTCATTGCCCTTCACTGAATCTGCCACACTCTTTTAAGTGTTTTTTTTGAATGAAGTTATATAAACTCCATGTTGACACAAAGAGAAATTATGTGAAATCACGATTAAATTATTTGTAGTCAATAATAAATGTATATAAAGCACTGATAATACACCAAATACAAAAGAAATAAACTCAGAAACTCTATACTAAATAAATTTATCTAGAAAAGTCAAGCTTACATTTACATTAAATTTACATTAAGAAGTAATTACTTAATAGGTATAAAAACTGCTTTTTATTAGTTATGAAAGGCTTATATCATTCTTGTGAAGAATACTCCCATTCTATGGATAGGTACAAAAAGTATTAGAATATACAATGAATACCAGGGTTTCCATAGACCATTCAATATTCTCTGATTATATCATGTTGGGAATGGGAATATGAAAAATGTAAGGGAACAGCATTACACTAATTCCTACACCTACTGGTATTCATGTTGTCTAGTAGATCAAGTATCAGTAAATCTTATATTGTTTTTGTCACTAAGATCATCACCTCTTGCCATTATTGTTGGTTTGGGAAGTCTTTGAAGGTGGAAGAAAAGTATGTTTTTTTTAAAAAATATAGTTTTTAAATGGCAATTTTGTATTTTTACATTTTTTAAAATATTATTTTGTATTTTATATGTTAGTGAGAAAGAAATTGACAACAGTATCTTTTCTGGGTAACATCTTCATGATGGGGGAAAAGCCATAGATTATTAGTTCAGGGATGAATATGATATTTCTTTTGAGTGGGATGTCTTCAATTGACATATTACTTTAGTACTTCCATTTATGCTAATTATATGTGGCACAAAGAATACTTTTACTATTTTGCCATTTTTATTTCATAGAAGTATTGAGTTTTTATTACCAATCTTGAATCTATCAATTTCAGACCAATCTTAGAAATACATTGGTCTAATAAATACTATGATAAAGATATCTACTGTAGCAAGCTCCCCAGTCTCTAGAGATATATGAGATGCAAAGCTGTGTTTAGGCAGATAAATCCATGGCAAGTGCTCTGCCTGATTTTTCGAAGATGAGAAACATTTAAATCAATGACAAGAGGAGGAAGTCTTTGGGGTTTAGTTTCACTGAAAGATGGCACATATGTATATAAACAAATTGTAACACCTGTGTGGAGAAAACATATAAAAATAGCTAAAATACATGTGTTTTTATAAAATATCTAATATCAAGTGAATTTTTTTTTCCTAGAGTGAGACTGGAATGCATCTATTCAAGTAAACATAATACATAGCTAAACATTTGTTATTGGGTTTTCTTTCATTCTAGAAATGTCTGGTACCAGAGCAGAGGTTAAGGGACCTAGGCTTCACCTGCAGAATAGAGAAGAAATATTGTCTTGAATATATTTAGCAAGGTACTAGTAATTTTTTAATTAGGTAATTAAAAAAATTCCTCTTTTCATTTTGAGTTTCATATTTTCTCCATCCCTCAAACTCCTTTCCCAGCACAATTCTGGATCTGCTTAAAACTGATTTATCTCTGTGACTCCATTCTGTATCTCCATCTTGAATTGTGCTATGTATTTCAGTACCTACTTAGTACTGGTCCTCCAAAGAAAGAAAATTGAGAGCATGCCAGAATTTTACAATTATTCCTAATGATGTATATATATATGTAATGTTTATAATGTAAACAACAGCCATCATTTTATAGCACTTTAAAGTTTGCAGAGTACTTTACACATAGTATCTTATGAAATCTTCAGAACAATGCTGGGAAATAGAGTTCTTTTATTGCTATTTTATAGATTGGAAAGAGTCAGGCACTGTCTTTTGCTATTTTTTGTATCTCTGGCACTTAGTATCATGCCTGACATGTAGTAAGTGCATAATAAATATTAATTAATTTTAAAAAAACTGAGTCTCAGGTTAAATATTTTTTTCAGGATTAACCAGAAAATATAATGTTTGAGGTGAGATTAAAACAAATTCTTTGCTTCTAATTTTCACATAGGTTTCAATTTTGGTTAAAAAAATAAAGTAACAAGTAACTAAGTACAGGGAAATAAAAATAAGAAATTTGATGGAAGAGATTCCTCAATATGACACCTATATGAACAATTTGGATTTTTTAATATGCCTGCCAAATGAATTGAGGAACTAGATCCTTCAAATTTCCTTACTATTATTCTTCCATGACATCCTTGATACATAACCACTTGGCCCAAGGCAATACTTAATATGATGAATTCAGTTCAACAAACACTTATTATGTGGTTTATAATAGACTACCTTTATTTAGTATTTTGTAGTTACTGATGGGTTCATATATGCTGCATATTATATAGTCCTCACCACAACTTTGTGGGGTTGGTAATGTAAAGATCATTATCACACTTATTGAAGAGGGACCTGAAGCACAGAGACTAACTGACGTGCCCACAATGATGGACCTGAGCACACTCTACTAGTATTTCTACTCCACCATTCTGCTCCGATGAAAACATTTATTTTAGTTAATTCAAAATATATTAATAATGATTGCCTATTTGAAATATTGTTTTTTAAAAGAAAAAAAAATTTACATACCATGTTGCTTCTGGGAACCCAACATGATATATTATATAAATAGTATAAAAATAGTATATTGTCAATAAATATTTCAGAAGGAAGGGTATGGAAGTAAAAGCAAAAGAGGGGAAAGGAAATAGAGTTAGAAATGAATTTTTCTCTCTAGTTTTTGGAAAGAGTCTGAAAAACCTTTTAAAATACAATTTAAAATATTTAAGACCAAGTCTTTATGAATCATTTCCAATTATCTTCTATTTAAATCAGATTGTATTTTTTAAGGAAGAATAATTGTAAATAGCACAGAGCAGGTCCTCTAAATCTTTTTTCCTTGTAACATAAGCATTGTGTTGTCACCTAATTATAGTAGATATGAAAAGAATGAAACATCATGGAGGGGTTGGGGAGAAGTCTGAGAAGACTTTCTGGGAGAAATGGAGCTTTAATAGATTCTTCAAAAAAGGCTATGCAATTTGGAGATTATTTGACCATCAATATGACATATTCAAAAATCTTTGTAATTAATAATGGCTCATATTTGGTATCCAATAGCTTCTTCATTGTATTTCTTACCTCCCACCTCCCACTTTACCCCTTAAAACTCTCATGCTCTCCTGATGGCTGAAGAAATAAGCTAAAATATACTGGCAAATTCTCTCTATTTCTCGTGCTTGGCTGATTTAACCTACACAAGAATCCATCCCTCAAGCTCCTTTCCAGGGCAGCAATGGTAGCCATAATATTTTCCATTAGAGCCTTCATCAAAAAGCTGAGTGGGTTTTTAAAAATAGATGTCTTGACCTTAGCTCTCCTCTCAGCTGGGAAACTATCATTCTTTGGTGAATGAGAAAGAACAGAGTTGAGTGCCAACTACTTGTGATTGGAGTTCACACTGAAAGCCTTGCCAATTTCATTTGCTGTTTGACTGCCTTTGTATCATAGCAAATGATTCTTCTAGGTGCCACATATAAAGCAGTGTATGTTGCTTTATGAATGTGGATGAGAGCATGTCTTCATCCTGATAGAATGTTAGGATCTGAAGTTGGAAGGAGCATTAGGTTCTTTCTTTCTTTTTTTTTTGAAGGGTAAACTGAGACTCAGAGATGTTACATGATTTGCCCAAGACCATAGAGATAATTAGTAGCAAAGCTGTGATTCAAATCCAACTTATCTGAGCCCAAATCCAATGTGCTTTCAGTTATACTAGAAGGGAATAGTATAATGATTGCCCTGTTTATTTTTAATCCCTTGTACTTTTAAAGCATTTTTCTACATTATTTAGTTTCATCCTTACAGCTAAATCCGTGAAGTAAAGCATGCAAGTTTTATTCTCATTTTTTTTTTTGTGGTTGAAGAAACTGAACCTCAGAAAAGTTATAGCTATACACAGAGCTGAGAATGAAGATCTTTTCTTTCTTTCTTCCTCTCTCTTTATTTTTCTTCCTTCCCTTCTTTCCTTCCTTCCTTCTTCTCTTTTTATTTTTCTTCCTTCCCTTCTTTCCTTCCTTCCTTACTCCATCCTTTCCTTCCTTCCCTTCTTTCCTTCCTTTCTTGTCTTTCTTTTATCTTGCTTCCTTCTTTCCTTTTTTCTTTCTTTCTTCTTTCTGAAGCTATCCTGCTTGCCACTTTTTATAGCACAATAGTGCTCTATAGAAATCATTTGCTATAACCTTTTCAGTCATTGCCCAATTGATGGGCATCCTCCCCTGTTTCTAATTGTCACCACAAAAAGAGCTGTCATAAATATTTTTCTATTATATCATAAATATTATATTAAAGTTCTTTTCAAAGTATCAAATGTTATGTAGTTTTATATTATTATAGTTCCTTATCCCTTTTCCTTAAACATACAAATCTAATAATAGTATTGTTGGATCAAAGGGTATAACAAGTTTTTTATTCGTTTAGACCCTTCTTCAGAAAGGTTGGGCCAGTTCATAGCTCTATCAACACTGCATTTGTGTCCTAATTTTTTCACAGTCCAAGGACGCTATTTTTAAAATAAAATAGCTTCCCCAGTTCCTGTTGAAATTCAATCTTTTTATAGAATCACTTAAAATAATTTTTTCTTTAGAAATTTACAAATGAAGACTATGTTTTTAATATTAGAGATCTAAATATATCATAACTTCATTTTTTTTGGACTTTAAATGAAATTATATATTGTCATTGACTTCTGAAAAGTTACACAAAATGTCTTTTGATGGCGAGGCACATCTTTGAGTCAAATGCCATGCAGTTTAACATTAACCTGAGAAGTTAGCCTCAATTGTGATTTGTTTAGTTTGGATTTGCATTATTACCTGGTAATATTATTAATAGTAACACAATACATTATGCATCTTGAATAAAAAAGTCTTTTTATTTGAAAAAGTTAAGTAGGAAATTAAGAAAAATAAATAACGGATTTATCTAAGGGTTATTCCATGCATAGCCATTTCAAATCACTGGGCTCAGCCAAACTGCTACAGAGAATGGTGAGCAGGTGCTAGAGACTTTGAGTTCAGAGCATCTGAGCATTAGTTGCAAGAACTGTGGATTTGGAAGCACTGCAATATAGCAGAGATAGCACAAGATTTGTAATGGGGATGTGAACTTAAATTCTGGCTCTGCTACTTGTTGACCTTGTGACCTAGGGAAAGACATGTAACCTTTCTGAGCCTGGATTTATGTGAGAAATGAAAGGGTTGAATTAGATGGTCTCAACTTCCCTTACAATTCCGAATGTGTGGTGTTTTACCAGAAGAATAAATAATTGGGAGAGAATTATAACACTTGTTTGTTTCTTTGTTTTTATTATTTAAAGGCTGACACAAGGAGAAGGATTTAAATTGTTCACATTTGGAATTATTGGTAAAACTAGGAATAAAAGGTGGAAGTTGCAGGAGTCAGAATTAAACTCAGTGTAAGGAAAACATTCCTACCAAATAGGACCTTTCCAAAGTGGAAGGGATTCCCTTAATGGTCTTGGTTCCATCTTCAGGAAGTCTGGATGATAGCAGAGTGGATTCTTGTTGAGATGTTGGCTGAATTACATGGTCTCTGAGATCTCTTCTAAAAATTCCAAGCTTCTGTGATTGTCCAGGAGCAGCAAAATGGCATGATCATTAAAGCATTGGATTTTAAATCAAGAAGACCTAAATTCAAATTTGATCATAGATACTTGCTAGCTGTGTTACCTTAGGCAACCATTTAATCCTGTTTACTTCAGTTTCTTCATCTGTAAATGACCTAGAGAAGAAAATGACCAACCATTCTAGTATCTTTGCTAAGAAGATCCCAAAGAATTAGATACAACTAAGATAACCAAATAGAAGTAAGTTTCTTAAAGAGAAAATATTGCTTGAACCAGTGACAAATGATGAGAATAAAATTATATTCTTCAGTGCATTAAAAAAAAATTCTCATAAAGATGTGTCCTAGAGATACCCTAACAATTGTAAGGTTCCTGGATATTCTAAAGGGTGAATGAGTTTTTACCAACTGAATTAGAAGTTGTTCTATCAAAGTTGCTTTGCATTTGAAGTTAATTGGTTTTGTCTTCACAAATTCTGGTCTGTTTTACTTCTCTGGTAAATAACACATATTATGGTAACTGAAAAACCCACCTCTGTATATTGGAACTCTTGCTCTTATTTTGTCTTGGCCAACTTGGACACTATCTCCTCCAAGAAGTCTTCCTGAGATGAAAGAGATCTCTCTTCAGATTTCATTAGAGCTCTTTTCCTGAAACTTTCTTTTGACTTTCTCTATGATGCCCACATTCTTTTATAATATTTATTTGTGTATATTTCATACTCTTTACATTGTCAAAATATAAACTCCTTGAGGGAAGGGGAGACTTATTTTTCAATGTTTTATTCTCAATGATTCTTAAGTATTAAGTACTCACAAATTTTTGTTCACTCGAATTAAAGTGGAGAAAGATGAACTAAGCAATGATGTTATCTACATGGAGAGAATGAACATTATTTGTCCATCTTGCAATTCAGGATCTTGGACAAATTATAATGTTTGGCCAATGAAATTGTAAAGACAATGAGAGTTAAATGCATTGCATGGTGTGAACACAGCTTTGCTAATATTAAGGTTTCCCTAAAACAGTGAGTAGTTGCTACAGGCTAAATATCAAGCTGCAAATCACTGGGTTGAAACCCCTTGATCATCACTTATACTCCCAAGAACATATTTAATTTCCTATTTTCTCCTAATTTCTCTTTGTTCTTTGATGATATTTCTCTCCACAACAAATAAGCCATCTGTTACTTGCAACATTCAGAAAATATACTGTACATAGTCAATAATCTTCTAGTGAATACTTTGACATGATTAAAAAAAAAGAAAACTAAGACATTTAGGAAGAAGAGGTGACCTTTCTGATATTGTACTTTGTAGAAAACACATGTTGTTTTGCTAGAAAGTGAGGAGGGACATAGTTTTGTCTTGAAGAGATGAAGCTCTATTAAAAAGTTAGTTTCTGCATTTTGCTCCCAAACTGGCAAGTCACTTGAATTTGCTGATTGAGAGAAAGGAGGAGGAAGAGGGACTCTTCCAAATGATATTCAAAGAAAGACCATTAAAGTTGTTGATACTGATTCCTTTCCTTTCTCTTTCATCCTTAGAGATTTCTTAGAAATTACTGTGTCCAATAGTTCTCCATGGGTTGATTGTCTAGGAGTTATATAAAAATATCACTCCCATACTTTTATACCTAATCTGACCATCTAAATGAATGTATGAATGAAAAACATTTATTATATGTTTATCAATGAACATGTGAGAGAAAGGTGGGAAAAATATGGCTAAAATGGGGAAAATAGTGAGTGACAAATAAGAGAAACTAAAGGCATACAATGTCTCCAAAATAGTACCTTGATCCTACTCATTCTCTTCCCCCCCTTTCCCATGTTTGAACACCTAGTTCTAAGCACAGGAAACATATACCATGGACTTCTATTATACTATATTATGTTGATTGGATTGGGTAATTGGATAATTCTTCAGAGCTCACTCTGTAAACTTAAGACTCTTTAGGAATTGGAAAGGGAAATCTTAACTTTTTTTTTAAACAATTATATGTGTCTTCTTGAGCCCTCTGAGTTGAAAGGGAAAAATCTGTCTTATTTGAAGAATACAAAAATGATCAAAATTGAGAGAACATAAAGAAAAAACCTGTGAGTTGGCAGGTGATAAAAAATATTATTCAACCTGAAGATAAGCTTCATATGAGATAGAATTTATATGAAACCATGGATCAAGGATATTAAAAATTAGGAAATAGATTTTTCCACAGTGAATAAAATAATAATGACATTATTTTGAATTTTCCTTATTTGTATAGTCATATGACTTCTATCTGAATAAGCAATGAAAGACTCCATATAAGCATTTCAAGATCCAACAAGTTTTTTTGCAGTCTGAAGTATATTACTGTTACATACATAATACAATCAAATTCCCAGGCAGGCTCATCCTCTATCCATTTGGGATACACAGTTCCAAACTGTTGGTTGACAGAGGAGACTGCTTCACAGCTCCAGTTTCCAGTCTCAGAATATTCTCAGCAGTACTATACATATGGAAGCAATCCAAGGAACAGAACACATGCTACTAAAGATTTCAGAGCACCTCAAATGTAACAGTACTCACTGTTCTTATCTCAGAACATGCCCATCTCCATGAATTTCCCCCCTCCCCAGCAATCTGTCTATGATGACAAGCTTTATTCCATTTGCTTGATGAGAGATCATGTCTCTAAAGCCATATGTTATACCTGGAAAAATATCCCAGTCCACAGACTTTGGATTTTAATAAGTAGACTAGTACCATTCACATTATCTTCCATTATCTTAATGCTTCTCTTTGTCTTATTCTATATCCTGGTAATTTACATTTTCCCCATCCCCTCACTCAAATAGCCCATATGTAATAGAATCTTAACTTTGTAAGGTAGAATAAATCATCTCATATTTCTACACTGCCAGATTTCTTGATTTCCATTTTCAGATGATCTGCCTCTCATCATTAGTTGACATAGTGCTCCTGACTGTTTGTGGCTGACATGAGCAGCTGTCCAAGACAGATGGATTACTATGTTGATCCAATGAAGTTTTCACCCATGTAAATCTTCTTTTTCTCACTATGTCCAATAAGCACTCTTCATTTCACGGTTCTTTCCCTGTCTATCCCTCAACTTTCAACCTTGTTAGAGTATTATTTTAAAAATTGTGTCTATTTGAAGGTCAGTAATTATATATACAGCTTTCTTAGTTTCCCACAATTTTTAAATATGTTGGCCCTTTTGTAAATATTTTCTAAAAGATATTTTCAGACATAATATAAGAATTAGTCTGCTGTTTGAAACCATATGGACTTGGTCCTTGCCATAAAGAATATTGATGATGGCAGTGATGAGAGCTCTCTAAGACACTTTGGATGGCATTCGAGAGCAAGTACAGCTAAGGAAGCCCCCCCCCTTTCCCCCACACAAACTAAGAGTAGCAAATTGAGATACTTATTCCAAGTGTGTAGGTTGATATCTGTATCAACCTAGTAGATAAGCATTGCATTCTATTTTCTTTTTTAATTTTTTTTTCTGGTAAATTTATTTATTTTTAATACACATTGCTTTATGAATCATGTTGGAAGAGAAAAATCAGAGGGAGAGATAAAAAAACAGAAAAAAGAAGTGAATATAGCATATATTGATTTATACTCACTATCCCCAGCTCTTGCTGTTATTTTGTACAATGTAATCCAGGTTCTGCTTGTTTCACTCAGGATCAGTTCATGTAATCTTTGCAGGCCTTTTTAAAACCAGCCTGTTCATCATTTTTTATATAATAATAATATTCCATTACCTTCATATACCAAAACTTGTTCAGCCATTCCCCAATTGATGGGCATTCATTCCTTTTCCAATTCTTTGCTACCACAAAAAAAGCTGCTATAAATGTTTTTGCACATGTGAGCCCTTTTTCCTCCTTTTTGATTTCCTTGGGGTACAGACCTAATAATGGTACTGCTGGGTCAAAGGGTATGAACAGTTTGATAGCTCTTTGGGCATAGTTCCAAATTGCTCTCCGGAATGGTTGGATCATTCCATAACTCCACCAACAATGCATTAGCGTCCCACTTTTCCCACATCCCCTCCAACATTTATTATTATCTTTTCCTGTCATCTTAGCCAATTTGAGAGGTGTAAGGTGGTATCTCAGAGTTGTTTTAATTTGTATTTCTCTAATCAATAGTGCTTTAGAGCATTTTTTTTCATATGACTATAGATGACTTTAATTCCATCATCTGAAAATTGCTTATTCACATCCTTGTCCATTTATCAACTGGGGAATGACTTCTATTCCATACCTAGAAAAATATCCCAGTCCATAGACTTTGGATTTTAATAAGTAGACTAGTACCATTCACATTATCTTCCATTATCTTAACGCTTATCTTTGTCTTATTCTATATCTTGGTAATTCACATTCTCCTCTACCCCCTCACTCAAATAGCCCATATGTAATAGAATCTATTCTCATAAATTCGACACAGTTCTTTACATATTTTAGAAATGAGACCTTTATCAGAAACACTAGCTGTAAAAATTTTTCCCAAGCTTTGAACTTCACTTTTAATCTTGTTTCTGTTGGATTTGTTGGTGCAAAAACTTTTTAATTTAATATAATCAGTGTTGTCCATTGCCTCTCAATATGTTCTCTAATTCTTCTTTTGTCATAAATTTCTCCCTTCTCCAAAGATCTCATATGTAAACTATTCTTTGATCTAATTTGTTTATGGTATCATCCTTTATACCCAAATCATATACCTATTTTGACTTTATTTTGGTATAAGTAAGTATTTGATCTATTTTGGAGCTTTGAGTTCCTTCCATTTTTAAATCAAAGATCCTTAGTGATGCATCTGTCTGGTCCTAAATTGTGACTTGTTTGCAAAATGATTTTGACCCCTACATGTACAAAGTGATTCCTGCAAGGGCAAAGGTCACTGCTGCCACCAGTCCCGTTCAGCCAGTATCCTCTATTCCACAAATTGGGGAGGGGATCTATAATCTGATGTAGGCCTTGGCCAGGACCCATTGTTGAGGGTCTTTTGCCTATGAAGTGATGCAGTGTTTATTTTGAAAAGTATCTCAGAACCCAATTTCTCCAAAATTCTAGACCTTGCTATTTTGCAAATTCTATAGTATTTGTTTTCAACTTCTTTCCTAATTCAGCTTGATTCAATAAATATTTTTTGAATAGCATCTATGGAGAAAGTAAGATCCTTAAAGACAGAAGCTGGTTTTCTTTCATTTTATATGCCTAGAATCTCACATACACAGTGCCCTGGCATATACTATGTGCTTAATATATATGTCCTGAATTGATTAAATTAGAATTACATGCTATGTGCAGAGCACCTTAGTAGGCAGCAGGGAAAAGATGCAAAGTCTAGATAAGAGTAGATAGGACAGTCTCTACCCTCCCAGAGTCTTTTAGGGAAGATTGGAGTCTCTGAGTCAGTAATCTGTAAAGGTGTTCCCTTAACTCCAGGAAATTTATCACTTCATATCTGATTAGAAATTTAGTGAGAATTGGCTATCCCTTTTCTTTTGTAAAAGACTTTTTTCAGTTCTACCTTCCTCCTGATGCTTGCTATAGTTTGTTTAGTAACCTCTGCTGTTTGGCAGAAAGAATTTCAGACAGAACTAGGCCTAAAGTGAATTTCTGTACACTCCCATTGTTGCTATAAATTGTTTGCTTTCATAAATTTCTATTCATATAATGTATTAATTAGAATTATTTGCCATGAACTCTTTCATACTTTGCTAACTAATGTAGTCAAAGCAGTTTAAAAATTGTCTTTAAATAATTTGTTCATCCTTTACTCTCTTGATGCTGGATATTTTCCTTCTCAAATTCTCAGAGACCCAGAATTGCAGAATTGGAAAGGATCGCTGAGGTCATCTAGTAGTCCAAATGGACCTGAATTAAAATACCATATAATAAATAATACATAATAAGAGCAAGCAGAAAAAGAACTCAGAATATAAAACTATAGGAATTATAATAGTAAGATTTTATCTTGAAAAATGTTTGAAAATCTATAACTCAGTCAATGAACTATTGAAGATTATATGTATTTTTTTTTGATATAGTTTTATAGGTGCCACTTGGAAAAGTCCTTACGGAAACTGTAGTTTTTTCCTATCACCTTTGATACCTAATCTTTGTACTTAGTCTTGTAGTTTATTTTGAGTCACTCTTGTACTCAGGAGAAAGTGCTAGATTTAGGGTCAAGGGACTTGAGTTCAAATTCCAAAACTGAATTCAGATAAATTGCTTTCTTTCTCTGAATTTAATGTCTCCATCTTGAAAATGAGTTTTAGACTAGATAACATCTAGAGTTCTTTCTTGCTAAATTAAAAAAAATTCTGTAAGAATATGAATGCAGATCAATAAATCAGCATTTATTATGCATTTACTATATGCCAGGTATTGTGTTAAGAAATGGAAATAACAAAGTCAAAAATAAAATGGTCTCTGCCTTTAAGGAGTTCATATGAAGTCCCAGGGAGCAACAAATATTCATGAAAGTAAACAAGTAAACCAAAATTTGTACTAAATGAGGGCAAGGTGATTTTTTTTTGGGGGGGGGGCATAAGAAGATGAAAGGCACTAGAAGCTGGAAGTAGAAGTAGAGGAAAGAATCAGGAAAGGCCATATGTGGGAGGAGGCACCTGAGTTGAACTTTAAAGGCACTAGAGATTCCAAGAGATGTGGGTAAGAAGTGATGAGTGAGTGCATTCCAGGCAGAGGGGACAGCCTGTGTAAAAACATGGAAACAGGAGTTGCATTGTAGAATAAGGACAAAAAGTAGTCATTTTGAGTGGCCTATAGGATATCTGAAGGTCAGTAATGTGTAATAATTCTAGAAATGTACATCTCTTGTATTTCCTGTGCTGTTGACATCAAGAGCAGTTTCTTTAATTATTTATTCATTTTTTAATGAACAAAGATCAATTTTCTTCCTCTTTTTTTCCCCAGGGGGAAAAAAACAAAAAAACCCAAAAACCAAAAAGGAAGGAAAAAAACCCAAGCTTTTGTGATAAATATACATAGTTGAGCAAACAAATTCCCACAATGGCCATATCTAGTGTGTGTGTGTGTGTGTGTGTGTGTGTGTGTGTGTGTGTGGTTCTATTTCAAAGCCAACAATAATAGTAATCAATACCATATGTGGCTTTGCTGGGAAACAATTATCAAGATGTATTGGAAGGATTATTGAACTTATAGTTAGGAGAGTGATTCCTAGCCTTGCCACTTTATTAGACAGACTATAATAATTTAATTTTTCTGAGCTTCAATTTCCTCATCTATAAAATTAAGGAGGGTATACAAGATAACAGAAGCAGTATGGTACAGTGGAGGGGAGTTGGAATAGACAAGTTCAAGTTCTAACATTTTCTACATGTGTGATTTAAACAAGTCACCTAACATCTCTGGGCTATTTCCTCATTGGTAAAATGAGATGGTAGGACTCAATGAATTCTTGTTGTAGTTCAACCTTTCAATTATGACCAACTCTGTAACCCAGTGGATCATAGCCCACTAATATTGTCCATGAGATGGTCTTGGTAAAGATATTGGAATGTTTTTCCATTTGTTCCTCCAGTGGATTAAAATAAATAGAGATTAAATGACATGCCCTGGAATTAGTTGTGTCTGGGACTGTATTTGAACTCAGATGCTCCTAACTCCAGACCCAGCACTCTATCCAGCAAGTAATTTAGCTGCCTCTAATAAATAATACTTTCCTTAAAATTATAAATCTATGACCTCCAAAAAACCTCTATTCTATGATACAAGAACCTAGGCAAGCCATTGGAAATTGTCAAATTGAATTCCCTGAAAAAACAAGGAATATCTTTTCTTAGGTAGGGGAAGATGATACTTCTGTCTTTATCTCCACTGGCTCCACCTCACTACTCCCTTTAGAGTTAAACTATATGATGCTTTAAAAAATCTTCAGATTTTATCTTTATCAAGATTTTTCCATTTACCTTAGATTGTAAAGTAAAAAAATCATGTTAATTTTACATTGGAAGTGAAGAATTAATAAAAATTATCCAAATAATATGACAAAAATACTCCACTTTATTCTCAATTATATAGCTACTCTAGAAAATGTATTTTAAGCTCAGAAAAAAAAATCTCATTTCTCTCCTTTCCTTTGATCTTAAGGGCTTCTACTAGGTATATTCTGTAATTTGCATATGTAGAGATTTGCCTAATTTGCAAATTTTTCTTTTTCTATTTATGAGACCTACATAATGATAGCATCAGGTACAATATTTACAGAAAATTTTCTTCTGAAGGAAGCTGCATCCCCACTCCCATTCCAGTGTCACTCCAGTAATTAATTTGACAAAAGGTCAATTTGGTAAATGCATGATGGGAAAATGCCTTTTGCTTCCACTGCAATCTAGGAGTCATTCCCCCCCCCCTCCTTTTTTTTTCTGGAAGTCAGAGAAATAAAGTGGAATCTCCTGCCAGCAGGAGCATCTGGCCCTTTGGCATATTCTTCAGGTTATTTTGTTGATAGTTTTGAGTTTGCTTAGATGTTACTAACATTTTCTGTTAGCTTTCTAGAGTGCTCCCTACTTCTTGAATGCTCATTTCCACAAATATTCCTTTGGTGCCCATCAAATTAAAGCTTTGGCCTATATTCAAACTTGACCTATTGAAAATCCTTCAAAATTTTGAGGATCCATGATTTCCCAAATGTAACTTCTCACTTCACTGATGCAAATTATATCCCACTTCTACCCTAGTAGATGCTCTTCCGGAACTGCTGTAGTGGAAATATCCATCATTCTTCAGGCCAACTTAGTAACCAGACCCAATATATTGAAAAGAAAATAAAGTATATATAATAAAAGCAAAGAAATACTGATACAAAGAGTCAGATGTTACTGTTGAATAATTTTTTTGTTTTCTGCTTTCTGCTTAGTTATTTTGGGAAAGGAACAAGCTTTTTCTGGCAAGTTAGATCTCATTTAATTAAATAAGATCCTAATACTTAGAAAGAGTCATACCCCTACTCAGAAAACAATATTATGTTATAGTAGAAATTGGCTTCATTTCTTGAAAAGTATAAAGACAGCTTGGCTCCTTCTGGACTGGTTTTTTTTTTATGCTTCCTAAAACAGGCACCTGGGATGAAAATTCTGGAATATGGGATCATGGAATTACACATTATAAAGGACCTGAATTTACAAAGAACCTGGATTAGGATGAAACTCAAAATTTAGTCTGAGCTGTCTGTTTCATTTCTTTCCCAATCCTTTTAAAAATTATTAATGATTTTAGGAATTAGTCCAACACCAGCCTTGTTGATGTAGCCAAGGAATTTAGATCCTGTAAATATGAAATCATTTAGACTTTTTTTAATGTAATTATGGTATGCTTCCTATGATTAATTTTTAACCTTTATGAAGATTATTTTTAACTTTAGATATTGCCATTACTATAAACCTATCTGGCAAAAAACTATATTATTTTCTTTAAAATCATGTCATTAAAAATTTTTAATATTAAAATAAATAATATTAATTATTTAATAATTAAAACAATCATTTATAGGAGAGTTCTAATTAGTATTTGTCCATTCAAATATATATGTTTTTTATTGTTGTTTGCTTGTATTATAACATATACAAGATGAATTATGTTGAGAAAATTTTAGGGAGTTTGAGTTGTTTGCTCCCTCACTAAGGGTTAAATTCTAAACTTTCAAACCAGAAATGTTTGAAGGAATTCAGTAAGGAAACTGGTTTTTAGTCTTAAATCAAAGAAGAAGAAAAAAATAATCATATGCATATCAACCTTGGACCATTAAAATTTTCAACTAAAAGAACTTATTTCTATAATTGACTCCTAAGACTATTATTAGAAGGAAATTCCTCACCTGGAAGTTTCCTAGTCCAATGAAATCACAGTTCTACTCCCTATGCATAGGTCTAAAAGTAGAACCCACACTGATTGCAATTAAGCTACAAAAAGAAATTTGTTTAGCTGCCAATAAGATATTATGTTTAATGCTATTTTAAAGCTATAGCTCCTGAGTAACCCAATATTTTTCAGGAAAAAGGTACATACATATTGCAAATGCTGATCATGTCAAATGATGGATTGGCTGTGCCCTTTGTTCTCCAAAAACAGATCACTAAATGACTGGAAAAATAGGTAAGAAATTGAAAATTGAGATTAATAAATTTTCAAATTTATAACCTAAACTTATCTCACACATCAAAAAAAATTCATCATTAGAAATAACTCTCTAAATTAACTGCAATTGAAAATATGTGACATTTATAGCTTTCAAAAGAACATGTTTATTTGGTTTGAAGGGAGTTTATTCAGGATTTATTGCCCTGATCTATATCTCTCGGAGGTCATAAATGGTACTCTTCAGAGCTCATGGATTCTTCACATCTTTGGACCTGCTGCTGAACTATGTATGTCTGGTTCACTGAAGCATATAGGCTTAGTAGAGGAAAATTAAAAAGGGTCATATACATCTGTGTTCTCTTTGAAGCATGTCATGAAAACAGCCATTCTGGGAACATCATCAACAGTTTTACCCATCTGTCCGTTTTAATCTATTTGGGGATTAAACCTTCTGGCATCTCAGGGAACAAACCTCTCCTGGAGTGCAGCTCACTTAGTAAATGCATTTTTTGGATACTGATGCTCTGATATAAACGATGGATTTGCGGCCACTCATTTTTACTCAGAACCTCAAGAATTATGACTTTTTCAATTTATACCAAAAATTTTGTCTTTTTTTTTTCATACATTCTTATGGGAAATAAAGCTGTTTGCTCCAAATTAAACAGTATTTGTGTGCTTGTTGTGGCCAGTCAGTGGTGAAATGATATATAGCCCTCTGAAGGCCATGCAGTCAAATGGTGTGTATCATGTGCCTGGTGATGGGGTTCTCCTTCAGAGATCTTAGGGCAAGGTATAGACAGACCTATCTGAACTTTATGTATACAAAATGATATAATTCACTGAGAGGAAAAATGTCACAGATCTAATGTTTTAAGTTAATAATTTAAAAAATTCTAGTCTATGAAATCAATCAAATAGATCTTGACAAGTAAACATAAAAAGTTTGGAAAACTGACTATCAATAAAGTTGGTAACTGAAATTTATAGCCTTAAGAGATTTTCCTAGGGTCCCAAGAGACGCCCAACATTCTGCAACTAGTATATAGTAGAGATGGATCCTGAAACTGTCTCCTAGCTCCCAAGGCTTGCTTTTTATTCTTTGTTCCATTGTGACTTTCATATACACACACACACAATACATATATGGAAATATATGTATATATATGTTATATATATGCATATATAACATATATATGCATAATACATATATGGAAAAATTCATGTATATTTCTAAAACAATAATAATATAATTCATTGACATAAGTTTTTTTATCCTGATAATTATTTTTGTAGCATGATAAATGGAGACTTTAAAAAATGTTACTTGTATTTCTCTCCTTCTTTCCTCTCCCTCTCTCTCTCCCTTCCTCCCTCCTTCTCTGTCTCTCTATCTCTCTGTGTGTCTCTGCCTCTGTCTGGATGTCTGTCTGTCTGTCTCTCTCTTTCTCCTGTAGACTAGCAGCCAACCTTATCATATAAGTGGGTAGAAATTGACACAATGCCATCCTCATTTCAGACTCACTGATCCTTACTCCATTTTGTTTTTTCCACTTTGATTGGTAGTGATTTGCTTCAGCTAGTAGACTTAAAATCTAAAGCATAGCTGTGAGGGTGATGAGTGTTATGACAAGTATCTCAAGAAAGCAAAAAATATCTACTCTAGGAGTTACTTCCACCTGAATACCTCCTTAGGGGCTCTTTTCATGAATGACAATATGGTCCCTTTTCACCTGTTTAAGGACTAAATTTGGCTTTACCATCAAGATCACATGGAGCAGTCTGGTTTTAATACCATTGTATATACAAGCTGCACTCAAGTGTGAGGTTCTGCATTGATCAAGTTATACAGTTTGAAGAAAGTAGGGATTATGAGTGGCATCAACATTATTTTATTTTAATAACTAGAGGTCATGACTGAGAAAACTTTGTTTTCTCTTGTCCACATTCCTTTGTCTACATATCACTATTGCTGATATGTTTCTATGATGTCCTTCATCAAAAGGAGCTCAGAACATGGAAGTAAGAGGAAAAATTAATGAAATCCTTCATTCTATTGGCATTACTGTTTCTTTTAGAAATTAATAGCTTTGACTATTTTTATTAAAACCTCATGCTGACCAATGTGGTAAAGTAAGGTGAGGATAAAATTCAGGTTGAAACATTTACATTATACTTAAGTTCTTCATCCAATGATTGCTTCTGATAGATTAATATTTTGAGTCTCCCCTTTTTTCTAGGGGCAGAGAAAATGACTGTAAGTACTGCTTGGAGTTCAGAAATAAAGGACAAAAGAAAAAACAACAAAGAAGGGAAATGTTGATGGTCTAATAGAATAACAAACCAGAAAAAAGAAATGTAGAACTGGTTTGATTTCCTGAATTTTTTTTTTCCTTAGCCATGACAAAATCTGCCATTGGCTCTTGGATAATTGCCAAACCAAAACGTTAAAATTGGGGCTTGCCTAGGGTCTTGGCATGTATCTCAGATATTCTAGACACTAATTCCAAATGGACTGGGAGAAAGTTTAACCAGAGCTGTGGCAAAACACATTTATTACATGAAGCATACTGATAGAATCTCAGATTTCATCCTTTCCTATTCACAGCTGAATCCTCAAAAAAGTATGGGAAAAAGGAAAAAGAAACAATGAATATGACTCAATTCAACCATTGATTTTACCACAAATTAGCTTAAGACATTTTCATTGATTTTTATTTTAGCAGGGTTCTGAGATATTTTCATAGAATCATATTTGTGGGGTTGGTAGGATCTCAGATGCCATTTAGTTTTTTTTTTTCTGTTTTGACCCATGACCATCTCATGTTAGCAGGTAAAATCATCCTTTTTATACTAAATCACAAACTGGAATATGGATGAGCATATAGCTTCAGGTATTAAAAATCAAGTCTATGGGTTTTTTTTATTTATTTCCCCCCACATTTCTGTGCTTTTCACCTGGAAAAAAAAAACAAAACAAAACAAAACAAAAAACCAGAAAACAATGCTAAGGAACGTAATTGCTCTAACACTATTCCTATATAGTCCTTGTAAATGAATATATGAAAAAAAGCATTTATTAGGTGCTTATTGTGTTCTATGTACTGTGCTAGAAACACAAATAAACTATAGGAGGAAGAATGAGTTTGGAAATAAAAATAAGTTTAGTTTTACACTGCTAAGTTTGAAGAGTTGGAGCTTTTTACCTCAAATTCCTTCATCTTATCATATGGGAGCTCTAAAGACCCCTGGGCCTTGCTATTTTCTCTGTCATTGAACTCTTAGGAGTTTCAGGTCTTTCCAATTGCCCTGAAGCTCTACTTTTGTGTTATCTTCTCCAATTAGACAAATGAGATTTTTGAATGATAAAACTCTCTCCTGTCCATACCTGGCATTATTGAAAAAAGTTATTTTCTTAGTGCCCACTTCTAATCACCTCACTTCCAAGCTTAAAAACCTTTATTAATCCCATTGGTCACAAACCACTTAATTTGGCATTCCAAGTCTCTCTCAAAAGTCATATTAACACTAATTCAGTCATCCAGGACAGTTAGAGAGGGTATATGCACTGAGGACAGAAACCCTATAAATGGGTTAAGAATAATAAAAAAAAAAAAAAATTCACATATCAGTCAAATTAATCCAGAAGTGTGATCAATCAAATTAATCCAGAAATATGATCTGGCTCAACCAGAAAGCTCATCCTCATCATCATGGAACCACATAGAGGAAAAATCCTAAGAATTGTAATTTGGCAAAGGCCAGATAGAAAACAACATTAAATTTTCAAAGTTTAGGCAGCTAGGTGGCGCAGTAGATAAAGCACCAGCCCTGAAGTCAGGAGGACCTGAGTTCAAATCTGATATCAGACACTTAAAACTTCCTAGCTGTGTGACCCTGGGCAAGTCACTTAACCTCAATTGCCTCAGCAAAAAGCAAAAAATAAAATAAAAAAATATAATATAAAAAAAATTTCAAAGTTCATCTGGGGAAAAAAGTCTCATATGTGTGGTGGACCAAAGGAAGAATTGTCAGTCCTTACATTTTATATACTTCAAAAAACTCCACAGTCCCTCCTTGCTTGCAAAAGCCTTGGTACATTTGCATATATGTCCCTAATCTCTAAATAAGACTTGCTTAATATATCTGCCCATTGAGATTCTTCATAGGTGATAGCTACTCTATATAACCTTCCATCATTGTTCCCGCTAGAAGTGAAGTTACATAGAGGCAGTAGTGGGAGCAGTAATAAGAAACATAATAAATGCTAACATTTAGATTGGGCTTCAAAGTTTGGAAAATGCTTTATAAATATTATATCATTTTACATTCACTAAATTTGTAGTAGATGCTATTGTTGTGCCCATTTTACACATAAGGAAGTTGAGGCAACGTAAATTGCCCCAGATCATATAGCCCATAAATTCCTGAGTCTTCCATAAGGTCGTGACAAATCAGACATGACTGAAATACTAAATAACACTTCTTAACTCCAAGTCAGACCCTCTATGCATTGCATCACTTAGTTACTTGTAAGTGAGCTTTAGTCAATTCAATTAAGCCTAAATCTTAACCTGAGGATTTCTGTTTTATTAATAGAAATATGTTCCAAGAGCTCTGAACATCATAGTTCCCTAGGTTAATATTTCTTAGGAAAAAGATCCAAAATTGGTTTTAGTGAACTTCCAAAGTTAGGGTCAGGGGTGTTGTATATTACTACAGATAATGGATATACCCTACTTGACCAGTCAATTGTATTTTCATAACTGAACACCCTTTATAACCTTTTTCTACATTAATTTTTCTTTCTACAAAATGAGGCCAATTGTATGGAGAAAAGATATGTGAAGTATATTGGAGTCTTCTGTAATTTACAATCTCTGTGTGCAGTAGCAAAGCAAGATTCCTTAGGTATTTCTTCATTTTTCTATTGATCTCCATCTTCAGGTATCTGCATCTAATTTAATGTCATTAGGAAGAAGGGGACACTTTGAAGGGTATAGGTGCTAAATTTCTCTGTGTTTCTGTCATGATAGCTCTTTGAGAATATAATAGGAATCTGGGATACTCTAAGATTGTTAGAGCAACTTGACTCTCATTTAGGGAGTAGATATTTTCTCTCTAACATTCCCTTCTTAGAAAAAAGCTTTTCTTTCATTTTGTAGTTTTCCAGCTTTGGCCACCCCTTTGGTAAAATTTAGTGCTTTATCCTATGACGAGACAATTCTAATGATTTCTGAATTTGGTTCTTGACAAATTTACAATTTCAATTCTATAAGACTGCAGTGAGCAAAAGTTTATTGTCAACTAAATTATCAAGGCAATGAGGATAACTAATATTTCTCAAAAGTTTGAAGTTGACAAAGTTCTTTATATTGTTTAGCTCATTTGATCCCCTCAACCACCTTGGGAGGTATAGGTGCTTTTATTCCCTTTTTACAGATAAGGAAGCTGTTTACAGGTTAAGTATTTTCACAAGGTCACACAACTAGTGTTTATATGAGGCAAGATTTAAACTCTGGTACAACTCATCATGCCACCAAATTTCCATCCTTAAGGAAGCATGTTGTTAAGGAAACTTCTCATTTTAGAGGTAACCATTTATAATGAGTTTTTATATATAATATATTAAAATTATAATAAAATATATGCAAAATGTATAATAAATGTATTTTATATATAATAGACTTGCTTATGTGCCATATGACCAGATATTTGACTTTACTTTTCTATTTTATTCCACCTCTTTTTAATTTATCCATATATTCTACAATCTAAGTCATGTTCTTCAACCCAACTCTGCTTCTCCTTTTTATATTTTTGGTTCATACCTTTATCTTTATTTAATATCTCCATTAAGGTCAATTTGTTGATTCCTTAAATTTAGAGGAGCCTTAGAAGTCTCTTAGTCTCTTATTCTAGGGAGTTAATTCTCTAGTATTTTTGGCAGATAGTCACCCAGTGGTATGTTCTTTGCTACCTCAAATTTCTTTATATTAAACTTAACCACATACATGTCATACACATGCGCATATAAAACATACACAACACATACACATGCATGTATACACACATTATATATACACATGTGTATGTATGTATGTGTATTGTACATGTTTTATATATGTGTGTGTTATGCATGGTGTGTGTATGTGTGTTATGCATGGTGTGTGTGTGTGCGTGTATGTGTGTGTATAAAAACAGATATATCTCCCAAGTAAATGTAAATTTCTTGGAGACAGACCTATGATTGTTTTCTTTTTTGTGGGGGAGGGTGTCACTTTTTATGCCTGTCTATTCAACACAGTGTCTTATACATAAATAGATCCTTAATAAATGTTTCTTAAATTGAATTGAATCAAAATATTTAAGTGGTTACTACAATTTAGTTTATGATACATTTGCTTCATGTCTCTTTGTATTCATGTTTCATGCTTTGATTCATCTATGATCTCATCCATGTGAGTAATCCCTCAACTGGTGAAAACCACAACCCAGTATTTTGAAGGACAACATAGATTCACATCAAAATATTGGACTAGATGAGATCATTATCATTTTTAAATGACAAATTAGCAAAAGATGTGGCGAGAAGAATATACTATATATAATAGTTTTGGCCACTGAGAAAGAAGGTCCAAGGTGAAATAGACAAATTCAAGAAATGGTTTTTCCCCTCCAAAGGTAATTCAAAGTATTTAGCCCATACATTTTTTCAGAGAGTTACTTTACAACTAACTTTCCAGGCATGTTGGAATTTAGTTGTTACTGTAAAACGAGCTTTCTCCTACAAGTATTATTAGCATATTCTCTATGAAGTTACATGAAAGTGACATATCTGCCAGGATTAGACCAAAGTTAAGTACTGTCATTGCCATGATTGCCTTGTTTTTCCCCATCAAGCACATTTTGTTCTGAGTCTGCAACAGAATATTGCCCTTGGCCTGTTCCTGAGAATCAAACAGAAATCCCTCTATGTGAGAAAATAAAAATAGGGAAAGGATACAGAGGGATTGAAGGCTTGGGTGGAAATCTTAGATGTCCTTAGCCTTTGTTTTGTTATGCTAAATTATTTATCAGTAATTATCATTAGGCTGGAGGTACTGTAGTGTATCACTGTTTCCCTTTGTTGTCAAATAAACTTTAAGAAATGCCAAGGGAATTAAAATAAGAATGGAGCAAACTGATGTTTTATCTGAGTTTCAGCAAAGTCTCAGCTTGACTCCCCTTGTTGAACAAGAGACCATTTAGCAGCTCAAAACAATTATCCCTGTACTTCTTTTGGCAGAGAATTCTCTCAATGTCCCATGTGTCAAGATACTAAAAAATGAGTATAGAGTTCAAGCGTTTCAATGTCATAGAAAAGAACTATTCCCTCTCTGGCCATATGAAATAAAAGTATTATAATGCTCCTTTTGAGTATAATGAATTTGTTTCTAGGAAATAGCCTTTAGATGAGCACAGTATTTAAAGTCAATTTTTTTTTTCCCATAGTCAGAAGATGACTCCAGAGGTTGTGTGTCCTTGAAATTGAACAGTGCCTAGAGAGTGGTTCCCCACTTCCATCCCTGGGAGCTCTAGAGCAGAACTTCTTAAACTGTGGGTTGTGATCCCACATAGAGTCATGTAACTTAATATGATGCTTATGAAATCATGATTTACTCTCAGTAAATGTTTGATTTGTATACCTGTTTTATATGCCTATTTACCTGAAGTCACATAAAAATTTCTTTGGAGAAAAGGAGGAGCCAATGGAAAAAGTTTAAGAAGCCCTGCTCTAGGGTGACCCTGCCCAGAAGATAAGAACAATCTGTATTGATGTGTTGGACTGTTAACTCTGAAGAATAAATGGAGAAAACTGGAACCTAGTTTTTCCTTTGCTATTAATTACTTCTTTCCTTAAATAAGCACACTGGTTTATTTTTCTCATCTGTAAAATGGAGGAGTTAAACAAAAAGATTATGCAGAGAAGTAAGGCAGAATACTGTAGATAATGAATGAATGAAAAAGCATTTCTTTTTTTTTTTTTTTACAATTTTCAATAGTATTTTATTTTTCCAAATATGTAAATAGTTTTCAACATTTTTTTAAGACTTTGTGTTCTAAATTTTTCTCTTTCTTCCTTCTTCCCTAGTAATCTGATATAGGTTAAATATGTGCAGTTCTTTCAAATTTATTTCCATATTTGTTATGTTGTGAAAGAAAAATCAGACCAAAAGAGGAAAAAAAGAAACATGAGAAAGAAAACAAACAAACAAACAAAAGGTGAAAATTCCATGCTTCCATCCATGTTCAGGCTCCATAGTTCTCTCTGGATGTGGATGGCAATTTCCATCCCACATCTATTAGAATTGCCTTGAATAACCATATTGTCAAGAAGAGCCAAGCCCATCACAGTTGATTATCACATAATTTTATTGTTGTTGTGTACAGTGTTCTTTTGGTTCTACTCACTTCACTGAGCATCAGTTCTTTCTAGTCTTTCCAGGCTTTTCTGAAAGCAGCCTGCTTATCATTCCTTACTTAGAGAACAGAAATATTCTCTTGCGTATATATTAAAACTTATTCAGTCATTCACCAAATGATTGGCATCCAGTCATTTTCCACTTCTTTGCCACTACAAAAAGAGCTGCTAAAAACATTTTTTGCACATATGGGTCCTCTGAAAAAGCATTTCTTAAGAATGTGTCAGGCACTATGCTAAGTACTTTTAGATACAAAAAGGGGACATTCTCTTCTCTCAAGCAGCTCCCAGTCAAACTAAGAAGACAGCACATAAATAAGTTTGATGCAAGACATATAGGAAGGACCAAGAATCCTTAGGGGAAGCTAGTAGGTTAAATAATAGTGCCCACGAGTCTGGAGGGTGGCAAACAAAAAAGACTCAAGAGTCCTCTCCCCTTCTCTGGCTCATATTGGGTGACTCTCAGGGAGGGGTAACTCCTACAGGCAGTACTTTTGACCACTTGCCAGAATAGGCAGGAGAACCTTGTCAAGGGAGAGGAAATGTAGAGTGAAGAAAGACTCTTATGTCCTTGGTTCTTTTTGTCTGAAGCTAGGGATGGAATCATGAAGGCCTTGAGCTCCTGGAAGATGTTTTTCTCAAACTATTTTGAAATTTTAAAATTTTAACTTAATTTTATGTTTTCTTGTTGAGTGTTTTGTTTTGGTCTAAAGAGAGGATTCATTGGGGGAGGAGGTGGGAATATATTTTTTCCCCAGAAATGACTCTCACATAAAGATAAAAGACATCAATAAAACATTAAAAAAATTAAAATCAGGGCAGTTGGGCTAAGGAACCTCATTAAAACTCTAATAATCTATGTTTCTGTAATCAAGGATAGTTGTTTCTGTTAGTAGTTTTTGATTCCCTTATCACCTCTCTGATCACTGATGGATAATTCTGTTTCAAAAGAAGTTCACAAAGAAACTGTGCAAGGGTTTGTTAGCTGTCTTTGGTAATATTGGCACTCTGACCTTCTCTTGATGTAGAGTATTAAGACAACTATGGGTTGTGGAAAATGAAAGCCATGTGTGAATATATAGTTAATTAGTATGAAAAAGCCCATTTTCCATCAAATTTCTTGCCAGCAGCTATGATTATGAGCACTTAAACATTCCAGCCCGCCTAATATTTTCTTAACTAGCTTAGAGCATGGCAGTCCTTAAATATCTCATTTCATGATGTTACAGATGCATGACAAAAAGAGAATTGGTTTCAAAAATTTTGAGCTTTTTTTTGCTAGCATGCTAGCTTTTTCACTGTGCTTTTTTTTTTTTTAAGATACAAAGGCATTTATTTTCTTCTAAATATTTAACCAAGTCTTTTTTTATATCTTGCTGCATGATTATTCAGGTATAAGTATCTGTACAAATGCTATTAATTAAAGATCTTTTGCAAGCAACTATGCTCATGGCTCTGCTTATTCCTCTTGAGCATTTGCCCTTCCTATTTCAGGGAACTCATAGCTGTTCAGATACATGTACAGTACAGAATCTGAGCAGGTTTTCCCATTATAGTTTCCCAGAGAGGGGTGTGTATGTGTGTGTGTGTGTGTGTGTGTGTGTGACTGAATGTGTGAATAGACTAAGACCCAAAACATAGCCCAATCTTACTTCCCACATTCCTCTTCATAACTCACATACGCTTTTAGCAAATCCCTGAATACCTACTGGGACTATAGACTCCAAAATTTAATTTGCGTTCAATAGCCATCTGTATTATCCATTTTACTCTCTCCTATACCAGATAGATTTCTCCTCTGCATTCAAGCATAAATTGCCAGGACTTCCAAGTTCTTAACTTCTCTCAGTCAAGCTACTATCCTTTCATTGTCAGTACTATTCTCCTTCCTTATATGGTCTACTTACTCCTACCATACTACTGACTCTCATCTGTGCTCATTTCTTCTACCATACACAGGGGCTATTTTTCCTGTCCAGCATCAAATAGCTGTGCCAAGGTTATGCATTGTGATTTCCTCAGTAGGAATGGAGTCCTGAAAATCTATGAACCCTTATAACCTCAGGGGAAGTGCTCTACTTCTCCATTCTTCCAGGCACTTCTGGAATTTATCTATTTTATTCTTTATAATTATTTGCTTTTTTAATGTCTTTCATAAAAGTCTCTCTAGGATACCTTTACCATTATATGGTGACTTTGGATGTATTCTTCCAAGGTAGGAAGACTTTGAGTGTAGGCTCAGTGATAGACAGTGTGTCTTGTACCAGGACCAGTGTGTCTTGCTAAGTTCAAGGAGGCTTATTACCAGAAGAAGAAATAGCTGATGCTTTTTTTTTTAACAGCAACTCATAAGGATCATAAAGATTAGTTATTAAGGTGTGGTGAGATTTGTATTGATAGAAAGAGTAGCCACAGTGATGATGCTACCATAGTTATATAAAAGCAATTGGCATTTTAGCTCTGGGCCACCAGTAACAATGCTTATGGAATTGACGATCCTTGAGTTTTGTTAATTTGGGCAAAAATTTTGTAAATACAGTAGATCTTTAAAAGAAAATTTCTGATGTAGTTTCACGTTACATTTGAGAAGAAGAGAACTAAAAGTGGTCAGGAAATATTTCTGGGTAAAGAGCAGAGAGTGAGTAAGGGAGTCAGAAATTTCTCTTTGGGCAGCCAACTTTTATGGTAGAATCCTAACAGGCAGGAAGATGGATACTTATGAGTCTTCATTTGTGTTTAGGAATGCTTAGTATTTTGTTTAGTTTTGTCTTGTGAAATAATATCTGTGTTTCAGCGATTAATCCCACCTTAGCTTTAGATAGCTCAAAAAGAATTCTTACACGTCTTCTTGCTAAAAAATTCTTATAAAAGAATTTATTTTTCAGAAGGAAGGAGAAAATTTATAAACACTCCCTATGCCACTGCTGCTTCTTTCTCATTATTACAAAATTTTAACTGCTATAAATCAGAAATTACCTTTTACTTTCTTGAAGTACAGGATTATAGAGATGAAAGAACCTAAAACTTTGATTCAACTGTCTCATGAGGAAACTGAGGCCTACAGAGGCAATTGATCAGCCTGAGATTATTTGGCCAGCAAAAAGGTGGAACTGGCACTTTTGGCATCAACTTTTCCTTATTTTGGTTTTTTTGTTGACTATTTTCTTGATGACCACCCCCAAGTCTAATCATGAATAACCACACCCCCAGATTGTAATATGCAGCACAGCCTCTGAAATGATTTTCCAAAAGTGGCTCCAGTCATGAGGTTTACATTTAGTTTCTACTCTCAGGTTTTCAAGCTGCAAAACATAATAAGGAAGCAGGGCAGTCTATAAATTATTCCAGTATTAAATGTACAAAGTTGAAGATTTAATTTTTAGAGACAGCTGGGAAAACCCAAACTATAGCATCCCTTCATTTAAAAAGAAAATACATTTCCTTGGTAAGATAGATGGAGGTACAATAGAAAAATCAAATAATATCTTTTTCTACACTACACACCCAAGTTGAGATTTTGCTGGAATAGCCACCTTTCTCCCAATACAATTCTTAATATAGAAATAGTATAAAAGATGGGATACATGCAGCATACTGTTTATTTTACCAGCAGGGGAAAAATGATCAAGGAAAGGGAGGGGGGACCCTTAAACTGTTCTCCATGCATATGATTCTATTTAATCTGCCCTGGAACAAAGGATACCATTTTCTCTTTCCTTTTTTTTGTGTTATTTCATGTTATTAAATGAGATTTGAATGAACTGAAGTAAATCAGCCAAAACCTGGGCTTGGATTAGATCCTCTAAACTTCCTTATGCTCAGATTTTTTCCAGATGGTTTCTCATGTCCCCAGTTTAATATCAACAGCGTGTGACACGCTGGAAGAATATTTCTAAGACCATTGCAGTCCTTGAAAGATAATTACACTGTCAGTTGCTATCAGTCTAACTGTAAAAGTAAAGATACTGGGGTAAGTATATTAAAATGCAGCCTTAACCACCATCACTTTCAGATAGGGCATTTAAGAACTGTTAGCACATTTTAGTTGCTATCTGTCTAGGTTGTTATACACAGTGTAACATTGATATATTTTTGACAGCTAATGCCTGTGGGTCATTTTTAAATATATGCATTGAAGAAAATATAGAGAATTTGTGAATGATGAACAAGACTGTTCTTTTGTGGGGGAAAAAAGCTTATCTTCTCCCACTTGCAAGTTAATATATATTATGATCTCTAACCTCTTCTCCTTTTATTCTGTTTTATTATGGCTCAGTTATTATGAACACCATTTTTTTCAAACAGGTTCAAATGAACACTAGTAGCCAATTATAAGGACTATGTCAAGAGAAGTATAAAAATAAATAAATAAATAACTGTATTAACGCATAAGAAATGCCAGCAAAATTAGGAACCTAAGTAGAGAAATGGTGTCATGTTTCAGATTTTTTTTAATATATTTAAGACCTAAGTAGAAGCAACCCCTTTTAAAAATAATCTACCAACCATCTTCTCTGTTTTGACATTCTCCATTTTCAAGTGTATCTTTGATAACTAACATTCATCACTGAGGCCTTGAATACAAAGCATTTCAAATCCAAATATTCTTTTATTTGTTTAAAATAATCCCCAGGGGACTTTGACAAGACAGCTAGATTAGCATACTTGCATACAAAAGCTACCTATATTTTTGGATATGTCAATTTACTCCTAAACAGTTACCTTATATAAGATATAATAACCTTCGTGGCTAGCCTGGGATGGCTTCATGGAAGAATTTCTCTCAGGTATATTAGCTCAGGGCCAACATAGCCATTGTGAGTCATTTTGTGTCTAAGAGAGTTGCTTTAATGCACTAAATGAACTTCCTGTTTGCAATTCTTGAGAAAAACAATATTATGTTAGAATAAGAATAAGGAATTAATACAGGAGGAATGGTGGTAAGAATTTCAGTAGAGAAATATGTGAATAGCAAAGGCATGTCTGGGTTGTGCTATGCCACTAATGGGATAAAGGATCCATTGGAGTACTGGTAAAAAAAAACAAAACAAGTCAGATATTGTGATGCTGACAAGGATTTATTAAGTGCTTTCTATATGTCAGGTGTGGGGGGATTCAAAGACAAAAACACTGTTTCTGCCCTCAAGGAGCTCATATTCTAATGGGAAGGAGAGAATGTAGACAACAACAACAATAATGTAGCATACAAGATATAGGTAATATAAAGGAAAAGAAATTTAAGAAAAAAGGTACTTAGTGGAGGGATAACTGAGGGAGGAACCAGGAAAGGTTCCTGCAGAAGATGGGATTTGAACTGAGTCTTGTAGGAAATCAAGGAAACTGAGACAGATGAAGGGGTAAAATATTTCTAGATTTGAGGACAGCTAATGCAAAGACACAGGAGATGAAGTGCCCTGTGCCAGAAATAGCAAGTAGTCCCAATACTAACACATATTAGACTGTATAAAAGGGAAAGATTGAGAAAATAGGGAAGGTTAAGGTGGAAAGAATTTTAAATGCTCAACAGAGGACTTTTATATTTGATTCTGCTGGTAATAGGGAATCATGAAATTTTTTGAGTAGTAGATAATGTAGTTAGAAGAGTACTTTAGGAAAATCACCCCAAATAATGAATATGTGGTGGTGTTCTGATTTAGGGAAAGAGATGACTACTTTTGTAAAAATAGAATGAGTGTTGGACCCTCCATTTAGCCACTATAGTGCTAAGTTTGACCATGTCACCCTTCATCCCCACCCCAGACATAGTAAATTCCAGTAGCTTCCTGTCACCACCAGGATCAGAGACAAAATGCTCCACTTGCCCTTCTGTCAGAGCTGGGATGAATCCCCTTTTCACCCCAGTGAGAGACTGACCTTTCTAGAAGTCCTTCCAGTCTCTCTTGGGCTGCAGAAGGGTTCCATTCTGTCAGACCCTGTACAGAGGCTTGGTTTCTTGTGGTTTTCCAAAGAAACTGGGAGAGCTCAGGCAGCTTCCTGGCTTTACTCTACCATCTTCTTGCCCCCTCACCCCTGAGCTTCCTTTAAGTCTCATCTTAAATCCCATCTTTTATTGTTACCTTTCCCTAGTCTTTCTTAAATCTTTCCTCTGTTATTTCTTATTTATCCTGTTTATAGTTTAAATACTGGCCTCTTTGACTTCCATTTAGTCCCAACTAAAATCCCTTCTTTTTCAGGAAGCCTTTCTCAATTCTAGTAAATTCTTTTAATTCTAAGAATTCTTAATTTTAGTGTTGTTAATCACTTCCTGTTTATCCTGTATATAATTTTCTTTGTATATATTTATTTGCATGTTATCTCCCCCAGTTAGATTGTAAGCTTCTTGAGGGCAGTCTTTCTTTTGCTTCTTTCTCCAATGCTTTAGATGTTTAAGGATTTGAAGTTCAGCCAACAGGGGTTTGAATGACTCTTATTATGTCATCTGAAACACTTCACTTTTCCTCTTTGGTTTTCTCAATAATAAAGCCAGGAGTTTTTTCTAAATAATCTTGAAAGTTTCTTCCAGCTTTTATTCTGTGATTTGATGATCACAGTCCTTGAATTGAGAAGCTCAAATTGCAAATTACCAAAAAAATTTGTATTACTGAGAATCCCTTTTAGATTGACTTTAGAAAGACTGGAACTATGGTGGAGTATTAGGAAAATGGTTATCTCATTCTGTCTCTGCTATTAGCTATATATGTAACTTTGGACAAGTCACTTAGTCTACTTCTACCTTGATTTCTTAATCTGTCAACAATGAAGGAAATAATTTGGAAGAACTAGAGGTGTTTAGTAATTCAAGTTAAGGAGGTGCCATATGAATGAGGAATTATACTAGTTCTTGAACCCAGAAGGGAAAACCAGATTTTATAGGTAGAAATTGTGGAAAACTGGGTTTTTAATCTGTAAAGAAAGATTTCCTAATATAACCAGAACTATCTCAAAATGAAATTAATTGCATTGGAAAGTAGTGGCTTCTCCTTTAGAAATGTTACAGAGGAGATTCTTGTTCAGGTTCAGGTAGAACTAGGTAACCTCAGAGAACCTTGCCAACTTTGAGGTAGTACATTTCTGTCATTTGTGAGGTCCTGGTCATTTCTTAAATGTCACCTTCCTTGAAGGAAATATCAGATGAGTCATTTAATAAAACTATAGTTGCATTGGAGTTTCTGTATTTATAAATTCTTTACAGACAATAATGGTCCATCTTTTCCTTTGTATTTCTTCCTAATTTAAAAATGAAGCAATGCCCCCTCCCCCCAACTTTCTTTTATTTTCAAGAGTCTCCTTTGCCATTATTGTTTGAATCCTATTTACTAACTAATATAATGTCTCATCACTATTCATTTGTGTGGAAAAACTTGATGCTGCAATTTATCTCCAAATACCTGTTTATCTGTATATAGTACACTAGCACTAAAAGTAGTTTTCTTCCATTTGTCAAGTAATTTACTGTAGCTATATGCTTTGATACTCATCCAAATATTGCTATTATCAAAAAAGATCAGCCTTGTATACTTATCTGTTAAGCAAACTATATAGCATGCCCATATTTCAAATAATTCTAGTCATAAAAGAAGTAATTTTGAAGTCAGACAACCTTTAATTTTTTTTTAGTACTGTATATATTGTACTCAGAATGTAAATGACTGAACAAAATAGATTTTCAGCATTTTATTATCTTTTGTTTTAAATAACTGGGGCATTTTTTCTTCACACAAAATAGTGCAGTCCCTAATTTAAGATCTTTGGTCACAGTTCATAGCTCAGATGAATGCTGGAATCATCCCTATTATGAACGAGTGTAATAGGGTCCATTCTTGATTATCTGTGCTGATGAAGGGAAGGATAAGCTCAGATAATTGAAAACTGAGGATAAGCCACTAAGCCAAGAAAGTACTGAGCTCTTTATAGTATTAAAATTTGCCATATGAAGCAGGACCTGAGGTCTCTGCACTCAACTTTCTTATTGATTTAGCAACAATATTTGGGTTTAATTTTGAGTCAGCTTGTCCTACTGTATGAACTTGGAAGAAAATTGGGAAAATTGCATCAAAATAACATGCTAAGTGCCTTCCTAGAACTCACCTTGACATTATTTGGATACCAGTGAAGAACACAAAGTGTCCATCTGTTTTACTTTCCTCTGTATTGTAGCTTATCTTCTGATAATTTTTTTTACATCATTTTGACATCTATTTAATTTTGGGGAAATATCCAACATACAGAAGTATGGTTTTGTCAATATAGGACTCAATTATTATGTGATGAAGCCTATATGTAATTCCTATAATGGGTTAAATTCTGATGATTTCCACGAAGGAGTGATTTTAATGATAATAAGGAACATTTACTTAGTGCTACTATGTGCCAAGCATTGTGCTAAGCACTGTACAATTATTATCTGATTTGATCTGGGAGCTAAGTGCTATTATTATCACCACTTTACAGATGAGAAAATGAAGAAAAATAGAGGTTAGATGTATGGTCTGGGGCTGCACAATTAGTAAGTGTCTGGGGTTAGATTTGAATTAGGTCGTTCTAATTTTAGGCTCAACCCTTTATCCATTGCCCCACCTAACTGCCTTTAAATCCAAATCATTATATAAGTTTCCCTAGTGCTGAAGAAAACTCACCCAGAAGATTGGAAAAGCCATCACTAAGCTCCTTCAATTAGGTTTTTGTTATTAACTGCTACTAAATTCTGATAATTGATCATTTCATACCTCTTTATAAATAATAGCAGGATTACTCATATTTTATCACCCACTTTTTTATTTAAAAGTTATAATCCTTCAACTAGAAATACTCATATATATATTTATACATACATATATGTTATATATATTACTAGTATTATTACTCTGGTGCTTAGCACTAGTACTTAGCATGTAGTAGATATTTAGCAAATGCTTATTGTCTTCTCACTTTACAGATTGATAAACTGGGGCTAAAGGAAATTAAACTATTTGTCTCAGGGATACATGGGGAATAGAGTTCATCTGGTAATGAATCCATGTATTTTTTTGGAGGAGTGTGGGGCCCAGTAGATAAGTTTAATGCTTGTTTTTTTTTTTACATTTTGAAAACTATTTTCTAATTTCATTCAACTAAAACTTCATTCTTTCAATGTAGAAATTATCTTTTAGTTGTCAAATCTGATAGCTGTCTCTAAATCTCTATGCTTTCTGACCTCTTCTCTTAATTTTACACCATTGGCCACTCTCATTTTGAAATATCTTTTCTGTAAGTATCTTGAATTTAAGAAATCCAAGATGGAATTCATTTCCATTTGCCTCAAATCCTCCTCACTTCCTAATTTATTTGTTTTTGCCAAAGGCAATAAAATCCATTCAACTTCACTAGCTAAATTCCATCATTTATTTTTCATTGTCACTCATCACATGCATCCAGAAGTTGCTAAACCTTGTCATATTTACATTGCTAATATTTCTAGTGTCCTTCCTTTTGTCACTTATCACATAGACTGACCATGTCACTCAATAAACTCCAGTGGTTTCTTATTATCTCTAGAACTGAATAAAAAATTTCTCTATGTGGCATTTAAAGCCCCTATCAATTTCATTACAATCTACTTTCCCAGCCTTAGAACACATTGCTCCCCTTCACACACATTAGGATATAACAAAACTGGCCTTCTAACTTTTCCTAATACATGACAGTGTATCTTAAGTATCTGCATTTTTGCACTGCCAGTCCCTAGTCTTTGAATGAACTCCCTCCTCATCTCCTCTTTTTAGACTCCTCAGATTCCTTCAAAGCTGAGCTCAAGCATCACAAAATTCTACATGAAAACTTTCCTGATTTTTTTCAGCTTCTGATACTACCCTGGACACTATCACTACCACTCTTCAAATGATTTTATGCTAATTTGTATATAACTTTATAAATTTCTATTATCTTCTCTTAGTTGGCAAATTCCTTTTTTTTCTGCCAAAGGAAGATGATAGAAACCTATTATATTCCAAATAGACATAAATAAATGGTTTTCCTTACATGTCTTATCTCTTATGTGCAACATCTGTAACAAAGCTTGTGATTAAGAAATGCTTGTGGATTAATTTGATTGATTCATTTTTTTCCACCATGCTGCACATTATCTGCTAATAGGGCCTCCCCAGATTACCTGTCCTGACCAGCTTAGTTTGTTTGGTTTTTAGTTATGATCTTCACTCTGGAATATTTATTTGTACCTAGTCCCTATTAGAGAATTGTATTTCATCTATTAGTATAGGTGTCTTTAGAAAAGAATGGGTCAAGTCATGCTGTATCACCAAAGAATCCCCCATATTCTAACATAAAGATTATGGAATATTGTGTTCTGTTGATAATCATCCTATCAATCTTTTAAAGTAGACTTTGGAATTAGATTTCCTAAATTTGCATTCTAGTTCCTTGGTTTATCAGATCTTTGATCTTGGGCACATAATTTAATTTTGTTAAGCTTGAATTTCTTTATCTATAAAAGAGGGATGACAATAATAGTAATATCACTTACAGCTGAAGACACTGTTTCGGGCTTAAATTGAAGAAAAAGTATCAGATTCCATACTGAGAAGAAGATAAATCACTGGAGCAATGTTCTTTCCACTACCCCAAAACTCTTTCTTGGTGGAGAAGTATTACTTCTTTTTCTTTATTTTTGCTTTCATCCTTATTCCAATCTTCCTCTCCTAGCTATATTTATTTAAAATAAATGTTTAAATACTGTTATTCCTTTTTTAATTTTTTTATCTATTTATATATTTTGAAAATGACATTGCTTAATGAATCGTGTTTGAAGAGAACAATCAGAACAAGATGGAAAAAATATGGGAGAGAAAAACAAAATAAAAAAGAAATGAAAATACCATGTGTTCATTTACATTCAATTTCCATCATTCTTTTTCTGGATGCAGATGACATTTTCTATCCAAAGTTTATTGAGATTGCCTTGGATCACTGAACTGCTGAGAAGAGCCAAGTCTTGCATGGTTGATCATTGTACATTCTTGCTGTTACTGTGTACAATGTATTCCTGGTTTTGCTTGTTTTGCTCAGCATCAGTTCATGTAAATCTTTTCAGGTCTTTCTAATATTGGGTGTTTATCATTTTTTTTATAGAACAATAACATTCTGTTACCTTCATATACTACAACTTATTCAGCCATTCCCCACTTGATGGGCATCCACTCATTTTTTCAATTCTTTGCTACTACAAAATGAGCTGCTACAAACATTTTTGGACATGTGGGTCCTTTTCCCTCCTTTATGATTTCTTTGGGATACAGACCCAATAGTGGCACTTCTGGGTCAAAAGGTATGAACAGTTTAATAGCCCTTTGGCCATAGTTCCAAATTACTCTCCAGATTGGTTGAATCATTTCATAATTCAACCAACAATACATTAGTGTCCCAGTTTTCCCACATCCCCGCCAACATTTATCATTATCTTTTTTTTTGTTATCTTAGCCAATCCAAGAAATGTGAGCTGATATGTGTGTTGTTTTATTTTGCACTTCTCTAATCAATAGTAATTTAGAGCATTTTTTCATATAACTATAAATGGTTTTAATATCATCATCTGAAAATTTTCTATTCACATCTTTCAACTATTTATCTATTGGAGAATGACCTGTATTCTTGTAAATTTGAAACAGTTCTTTATGTTTTAGAAATAATACCTTTACCAGAAATACTGGCTGTAAAGATTTTTTCCCCCAGCTTTGTACTTCCCTTTTAGTCTAATTTCTATTGGTTTTGTTTATGCAAAAACTTTTTTAATTTAATGAAATCAAAGTTAATCATTTTGCTTTTCATAAATGTTCTCTAGTTCTTTTTTTGGTGATAAATTCCTCCCTTCCCCAAAGATTTCATAGATAAATTATCCCTTGCTCTACTAATTTGCTTATGGTTTCACTCTTTATTCCCAAATCATGTATCCATTTTCACCTTATTTTTGTATGTGTTGGGAGATGTAGGTCTATGCCTAATTTGTGACATTATTTTCCAGTTTTCACAGCAATTTTTGTGAAATAGTGAGTTCTTATGCCAGAAACTCGAGTTTAGGGGTTTGTCAAATACTAGATTAATATTGGCATTGATTATTGTGTCATGTATATCTAACCTGTTCCACTGATCCACCATTCTATTTGTTAGCCAGTGCCAAATTGTTTTGATGACTCCTGCTTTTTAATATAGTTTTAGGTCTGGTAAAATATTGTTATTCTTAACTTTTCAGATTTTGACAAATATGAACATGTTTTTACACAACAAATAGAAAAAGAGGATAATATATGAAACTTTGCATCTCTATTAGATGTTGTTTCATTTAAAAAAAGTAATATAATTTCAAAGCTGTCCTGCTTATTTGTATCTCATTTTTAACATCCTTATAAACTGTTCATCTTTTTTTTGGTGAAATTCTTCAATGGCCCTCTTTTCTTTCTTGTCTGCCATATCCTTAAAAGAAAATCTCATTTAATTCACCCATCTCCAAACCAACTGCTATATATCAATAAACATTTATAAAGTGCTGACTCTTCTCCATTTTGTGTCTAAATTTTTTTGAGAAAGCAATCTACAACCATTGCTTCCACCTTCTTTCCTCTTAATCTCTTAAGTCTCTACAAACTAGCTTCCAGCCTCATCAGTTAAAAGGAATTGCTTTCACCAAAGTTAATCCTTGATTTCTTGTAAAATCTAATGATCTTCTCTGGTCTCAGACACTTAACATTCCCTAGCTGTGTGACTCTGGGCAAGTCACTTAACCCCAATTGCCTCAGCAAAAAGCAAAATAAATAAATAAGTAAATAAAAAAGAAAAAAAAATCTAATGATCTTTTCTCATTCCTTATCCTTCTTGACTCCTCTACAGTCTTTGACATTGTTGATTTTCCTCTTCTCCTTGAAACTCTTTTCTCTCTAGGTTTCTGTGATATTATTTTTCTCTGGATCTCTATGTGCGAGCATTCCTCAGATTCCTTTGCTGAATCTTCAGGTTATGCTGAATAACCATGCTGGATATTGTCCTATGTCTCATTCTTGTCTCCCTCAGTACTGTTTTATTTGGTGATCTCATCAGTTTTCATGGATTCAATTATCATTTCTAGCTGATTATTCACAAATCTATTTATTCAGTCCTAGCCTGACTTGCATCTCTAATTGCTTATTGAATATTTTGAACTAGATGTCCCATAGATATCTGAAAATCAACAACTTAAAAAATGAGCTCTTCCCCAAACCTTCCCTCTCCCTAAATTTACACTTACTGTGGAGAGAACTGCCAAAATGCCATTCATGCAAAGTCATTTGTTACTTCACTGACCTCCTTCCTAACTGAACATTTTTGTTAGTTATCTGTCAGACTTGGAATTTTCTTCTTTCTATTATCATCTGGCTTTTCCAGCTTCCTGCAGTTGGTTTCTTCAATTCCATTGGTCTATTAATTGATTTCCTTATTTTTCAACAGGTACCACTATTTATTTTTTAAACCAGATTGCCACAGTTTTGTAGTATAGATCTGGTCCTGCTAAGCTCCATTATTTCCCACTTTCTCCCCTCTGGAGACTTTTGACCTTCTGTTCCTCTCAGATAAATATCGGCATTATTCTTTAAAACAATTCAATTCTTTGACAAATTGATTGTTATAACAATGAATAAGTAAGTTTATTATCATTTTTAATTATATTGTTATAACCCAACCATGAACAAATAATACTTTTCCAGTTATTTGGGGGCATTTTAATTTCTATAAAAAGACTTTTTATAGTTTTATCCTTCATTTCTTGTATGTGTGTGCGTATATGTGTGTGTTAGTAGGCAGATTCCCAAAGATTTTTACAGATTTTGTAATTATTTTCAATGGATTTTTTCTGGCTTCCTGCTACATATTATTTTTTTTATTGTAGACAGAAAAATTGCTGATTTATATGGGTTTATTTTATATCCTACTATTTTGCTGAAGTTATTGTTTTAATTAATTTCATTTGAATCACTGAACTAATAATGTAAGTAGACAAACAAACCACTTATAAAAATTGATAATTTTGTTTCCTTTTTTATATGCTTGTTTCCTAGTTTCTATATTACTGTATTACTCTAATAGCTAGCACTTCCAGCTTTATAAGAAATAATGGTGTTCATTGACACCATTTTATATTATAGCCAATGCTAGCTGTGCTTTTAGATGAATGGACATTTCTAATACTAATAATGCATAGTTTTTAAAAGACAATGCTATAAAATGAAGTAGTAGTAAGGAGTAATTTCTAGCCTCAGGTCCAGGACTTTACCACTTACAAGTTGTAGGATCTTGGGATACCTCTATGGGTATCAGCTTCCATATTTGTCAAATGACTGGTTGGTTTATGGTAGACAATTTCTGTTGTTCTTTCCAGCACTGGTACTAAATTATTACTTGGTCTTGGAGTAAGAAGATCTACATTATGATCCTAACTCTACTATTTACTAGCTGCATGACTATGTAGAAGTTACTAATTTTTATCAACTTCATTTTTCTCTCTCTTAAATGATAAGAAAAAAATGTAATATTTATGTAATGCTTTCAAATTTGCAAAGGAACTTGCATTTCTTTTGCTCATTTGTTCTATACAGTAACCCTATAAAATAGACATCGGGTTATTATCAACCTGCATTTTTAAAAATTAGGAACCTGAGATATGGAAAGGTTAAATAACTTGTACTTGGTTAGCCAATTAATAAGTATCAGAAAAAGAATATTAACCTTATTCTAACTGACTCCAGGCCCATTAGTCACTCTATCATAATATCCTTGACCAGATGAGTTATTTTTTTGCATGTTTTTTTGTATATTTATTTCTGAGCATGTGCTAATTTTAGCTAATGCTTGTTGAGCTACTATAAGGGGTTCCTCCATCTGACAGAGTTTTACTCATGAGATGATTTAGCCTAGAAGTCTGAGTTGAAAGTTGTTGAAATGTTTACTCCTGAAGCCAATATTTTTGTTTAGAACTATTGTACATCTGGCAATATGCAGCTAGTTAGAAACCTTAAATGTCCTTGAAAAGAAAAAGAATCACATTTTTGCAATCTCTTAAGCTTTATGTTTGAATTCACTCTTGGCAGAAAGGTTCATGTAGACCTGATTGGTGTCCAAATAGAGGTTATCAGGTGCTCTAAAAAAGCCTGCCTTGGAATCAATAGTGAACTGGATCCATGTGTCACATTAAGATTTTCTTGGTCACTCTGGGCAAGGCACTTATCCTCTCTCACTCTCACTTTCATTCTCTTTGTTTGTAAAAGGACAATAATATTACCTATAACACCTACCTAAGAATTCAATGAATTAGTAGACATAAAATGCTTCATAAACTATAAGGTATTATATAAATGTCAGCTATGATTATCATCCAAGAGAATCAGTGTTTTCTAGTGGTTTTGAGTCAAGAACGTCTGAGTTCAAATACTGTCATCAATGGTCAAATCATTTGACTTCTTGTCCTATTGTTACTGTTCTTGGGTGGTTTTATGACTTTGTCTTCCCATTTGGGCTTTTCTTGGCAGAGATACTGAAGTGGTTTGACATTTCCTTCTCCAACTTATTTTATAGATGAGGAAACTGAGGCAGACAGGGTTAAGTGATTTGTCCAGGATCATACAGTAGTAAGTGTCTGAGGGAAAATTTGTACTCAGAAAGATGAATCTTCCTGACTCTAGGGCCAGCACTCTGTGAACTATGGCAGCAGCCAGCTGTCCCTCTCATATACTCTAAGTTAAAGAGGTTGTTATTTGTACTTTGTTCTAGAAGAAGAATATGACATTCGGCAGGTGAGAACGTGACATGCAAGTGCATTTAGGTGAGAGAGGGCTATGAAAGGCCACCTGTCTCATTTTCCCCTCCAGAGCCACCTGGGTCCAGTGGCAGGATATAGATCAGGACAACTGAAGGTGGCCCTGGATACAGTGTGAGACCTTGACCTTTTTAAACTAAGGTCTGGCGTTCCATATAATGACAAAACAGAAAAAAAATGTATAGGTGAATATGTATATATAAATATATACTTGTAGTATATATATTTCCCACATATATTTACACAGACATATGTATTGTATATGTATGTGTACATACATGTAGACTTTAGAAACATCTTCTACAAACCTTATTCCCTTTTCTAGTTGTATTTACAGATTGAATCTCTATGTGTACATGGGAGAGCATGTTTCTTGGATAGCCTTTTATAATTCACATTATAAAACAAAATGTTCCTTCTTAGTTTATTGGCAACACAGCCTTTATTTTGTCGAGGGAAATACACTATGCTAATTGCCTCACAAATCTCAGGATATAGTTGTCAGCTCCAGCTTCATCTTAGGTATGAACCTACTCAGGAGAAAATATATTTAACTTAAAAATTTACCGAGCTATTGAGTTTATTTGAGATGACATATATGTGAGGAAACAAACATAAAACAGCTCAATGAGCTAGTATGTCTTTAGTTAGGGCATTAAGGTATTTGCAGGGTGGGGGTGTGGGGGTGTGTTTCTAAAATAAAATAAGAAATACACAAATAAGCAAGAATAAAAATGACTAGATGCCTGATATAACTGGGGGAAGACAGAAGAATAAAATACTGCTTTGACTTGCAAATTTGTGTTAACCTCATCACACATACAGACCAAGGATTACACAAAAATTGTATGAGATAGCATCATAAACATCCTTCCATGGAAACTACCATTTCTGGCAGTGTAATAAATAGTAAAGAAGGCCTTTGGCTCTGTAAATGCTGGTTGTAAGTATATGTTCTCTCAGGCATCTCAGGTAGGAGAATAGGGTATGGTTCCTGGAAATGACAGCATGAATACCTTTCAACGTCTTGTATAAATCACCATTCACCCATTATAAATCACAAATCCATTAGCTGTTAAGAGATTTTGCTGCTTATTTCTCTGAACAGTAAATATGTTAGCAATGAATCCTATTCTTTAAATATTTCCTTTATAAATGAGCTTACATTAGTGAAGCTGTTCAAAGATTTTACCTCTTCCATTAATATTTCAGTCATGAAGGTAGCACTTTCAGAACTGGACTTACTTCCTTAGTTAATTACAGTTAAAGCATAAAATAAAAGGAAAGATAGGCTTCAGTGTGTCCCTAGTTGTGGAATCAGTTGTAGAGCATGGAAGTATCACTGGCTATTCTATGCAATTTCTAAGAATAATTGAGGAGCCATATTGCCATCTTACTTAATAAGGAGTGCTTTAGAAGGTTTTTCTTTTCTTTTTAAATAATAAAGGGCTTTGTGGGGCTACACAATTTCTTAAGTATGTGTAGCAGCAGTATAAAGTAAATTTTAAGTAATTATGACATAGTTGGGTTCTTGTCATCAAAGAAACTTGGCCATGTGAACTTGAATATCACTTAACCTCTTTAGACATCTATTTCTTCATGTGCAGAATGAGGTTCTTGAATCAGATGATAAAGGCCAAATTAATTGTGATTCTATGGTGATCTCCTTCATTAAAATGGTTATCCTTCTAGATACATGGATCCTAAATGACCCTGTACTTGGTCTTCTTTTCCAGGAATTTGATATATTTATCAGAAGAAATAATTCACTCAATAAGTTAGCAATTAACTAATTATTTTTCACACTGATACATTACATCATAAGCAATAAACCATTTTAAGTATAATATATCAATGCACAGAGGGTTAAAACTATTCATAATATGACCACTATCCCCAAAAATATATTGTTCTACCAAACAGATTATTTTACTATAAATAATGTAACAGGTAAAAACAGGCATCATAAAGAGAAGGTAGTCTTGGCGTCAGGAAGACTTGGGTGCAAGCTCTGTGATATATTAATTGGTTGATTATTAGAATAATATTTAACAAATTTTGCCCAAAATCACTCCTTAAGACTATAAATTGTTCATCTGCATGAGTCAAGAGAGTGTCTACATCAAGACTATTCAACCTTGATGAAATCACAGATCTAGTCAAAGGAATAAATAAATAAACAAACCAATGAATTTAATTTAAAAAAAACCTATGATATTTAGAAAAACTCTTATTTACTTTATTAAAATGTATAATTTTTATTAAAAATAAAATATAATTAGCACTATAAAAATTCCACTGTAAGTCTAAGAAAATGATTATAAAAATTTGAGGAGAGAAAAACTACTTACTTGAGCAATGGTGAAAAAGATAGGGGAATGAGAAAGACTTAAGGAAGGCACCATGGAGGTAGTGACACTTGAGTTTAACTTTGAAGGAGGAAAGGTATTTTAATGAAGGAAGATAAATGAGTAAAAATGTTTGATTCTGGGCAGGGTACATATTGTATGACAGGATTTATAACACAGAAAGGTCATTGGACTCAGAAGAGCCAAGATTTAGATTTTAGACTGTTAGTAGGATTCAATTTAATAAACATAAATTAATGCCCGAAAAATTCAAAAAGAAGCCTGTGAATGTGACAGGGGTGGAAGGGGAAGGAGGGACAGAGATGCTGGAAGGAGGAAATGAGGACATATATGGGGGAGAAAAAGCTAAAGGAAAAATGAGTACATTTGGGTGGATCTATATCCTGATGAAAATGCAAGCCAGGAAAATCCAATATTCAAACTTCCATCTCATGAAAAGAAGATAAAGCTATAAGACAAGCAAGTTTCACCTTTTATTTGCACCTTGAAAAAACTGGAATTTCAGAATAAATAACGAAAACAGTGCAGATGCAACACAGACATAAAAATAGAAAATATATAGTGTAACAGACGGCATAAGTGGCTTATTTTTTCAAACATATCTTTTTTATTGTAGTAAGTTTATTTATTTTTAATACACACTGCTTTATGAATCATTTTGGGAGAGAAAAATCAGAGCAAAAGGGAAAAACCATGGGAGAGGTTAAAAAAACAGAAAAAAGACATAAAGATAGCATGTGTTGATTTACATTCAGTCTCCTTAGTTCTTTTTCTGGATGCGGTTGACATTTCCAGTCCAAAGTCTATTGTATTGCTTTGGATCACTGAACTACTGAAAAGAACCAAGATAGTTGATCATTGCATATTCTTGCTGTTTCAAACATATTTTAATGAATTGTGAGGCGTACTACAGAAAATGTTTTACTGCCACCTGCCTCTGATTTCATTTTATCTACTCTCCTTTTTCCTAATCCTTCTCCCTTCCATTCCCATCCAGAGGAAGTCCATAATGGATTCATTGCAGAAATATATATATCTTTCAAAAATCAGTAGGAGAACATCCTTCCCCACTCCTCTGTTGAGAGTTGCTTTTAATATGTATCAATGAAAGGGGACACATATTTTTTGGTCTCATTTCAATTAATGAAATTTAGATGAACATAAACTTGATTTTCTTTATGGTGTTTCTTAGATATGCATGGTTATTTTAAAAAATGAGTCTGCTAGAAGCTTGTGAATGACTGGATTTTCTTTAAGTTATATTGCCTTTGTTACTTTTTGTACTGAAATCATAATTTCATTGATATAGAGAATTCAGAGGAATTTGCTATGTTCGATATATTAGGATTATCAAGTGAGGATGTATCAAAGGTAGAACTTGAATTCAGATTTTGAGGTCTGTTCTTTATCCACTATGCTCAATATTTCTCTCTGGCTTTTTATTCAACATACACAAAAGCTATTGCAGTCTTAGGCTGAGCTAAGTGTTCTGGTGTCTGGAACAAAGGAGGTGATAGCATGGCCTCCTTCCTGCCTTCTGCAAGCCACTTCAAGAGTATTCTGTTCAGGGGCAGCTAGATGGTTCAGTAGATAGGACACTGGGAGAACCTGAGTTCAAATATGACCTCATATATTTGACTTACTAGCTGTGTGACCCTAGGCATGTCACCTAACCCCAGTTGCCACACACCCACTCACACACACACACACACACACACACACACAAAGTTTTATGCTCAGTTCTGAACAAAATGTTTTAAGATAGATGAGCTGGAAAGTGTCCATAGGAGGGTGACCAGACTAGTAAAGGGTGAGTAGCATGCTTATGTTCTTTTGTGACTCCATTCTCGGGTAAATGTCCTGCCATTTCCTGTTGCAGCTCATTTTATGGATAAGAAAACTGAGGCAAACAGGGTTAAATGACTTGCCCAGAGTTACGTGGCTATTAAGAGTCTGAGGCCCTCTTTGAACTGAGGAAGATGATTCTTCCTGACTCCAGGTCCAGGACTCTCTCCTTCTGTCCCATTCAGCTGCAATCCTATAAGATTGTTCACTGGAACAACTAGGACATGTTAGCCAGAAGATAAGAAGATAATGGGAAGTATAATATCTGTCTTCAAATAATTAAGGGGCTACTATTGTACAGAAGAAAATAGTCTGCAGAATTAGGAGCATTAGATCCTACATTACAGAGGTAAATTTGAGATTGATATAAGGAAAGAGCCTCCTGATTATGGAGTGGACTATTCAAGGAATGGTTTCCCTTTAATGGATGTCTTCAAACAAAAGGTAATAATGACTTCTCAGATATAAAGTGGGAGATTCCTGTTCAGGTATAGAATGAGTTGCATGTATGACATCTGGTATTTGGTGATGCTCTAATTTCTACTGCCCCTATCATAACTTACTCCTATTTTTTAAAGTCATATACATCTGAATAACCTTAAAAGAATTTGTTGTTCTTTGGATCTCTCCTCTATCTGTGGATAATCTAATCGCCATGTCCCTAGATAAAACAATGAAGCAGCAAAAGCAGAGAAATTAAGACACTGATTTCCTTCATCATCTTTTTAAAATTTGAATTTATTTACTTTTTAATTTCTGGAATAGAGCAAGCATTTCCATAACATAGGAAACATAATAATATAACAAAATTACAATAAAATAAAAATATGATTGTACCTGAAACTGTAAATTCTCTATGCTCAATTTGCTATTGAAATCCTATTTGTCAAAGCGAACTTATTACCAATGAGAAGAAATTAAAATGATAATGAGATGCCATTTTGTCTAATAGTATACCAATAAATCTGATAATCTAAGTGTAATGGATGAATATTTATAAAAATATAAATTGTCCATATTAGCAGATGAGGAATTAAATTATTTAAATAGCACCATTTCAGAAAAAGAAATCAAACAAGCCATTAATGAACTTTCTAAGAAAAAAATCTCTTAGGCCAGATGGATTTATAAGTGAATTCTACCAAACATTTAAAGAACAATTAATTTCAATACTATACAAACTATTCAGTAAAATAGAAGGAGTCCTATAAAATTTCTTTTATGATAGAGATATAGTGCTGATATCTAAACCAAGAAGAACCAAAACAGAGAAAGAAAATTACAGACCAATTTCCCTAATGCATATTGATGCAAAAATCTTAAATAAAATATTAGCAAAGAGATTATAGCAACTTATCTCCAGGATAATATACTATGAGTAAGCAGGATTTATACCAGGAATGCAGGACTGGTTCAATATCAGGAAAATAATTAACATATTTGACTATCTCAATAAACAAACTAACAGAAATCATTTTATCTCAATTGATGCAGAAAAAGCATTTGACAAAACACACTACCTATTCCTATTAAAAACACTAAAGAACATGGGAATACATGGAGTTTTCCTTAAAATGATAAGTAGCATCTATCTAAAACTATCACCAAGCACTATGTGTAATGGAGATGAACTAGAAGTATTCCCAATAAGATTGGGACGAAGCAAAGTTGCCCATTATCACTATTACAATTCAGTGTTAGAAATGTTAACTTTAGCAATAAGAGATGAAAAAGAAATTGAAGGAATGAGAGTAGATAACAAGGAAACAAAATTATCATTTTTTGCAGATGATGAAATGGTATCCTTAGAGAATCCTAAAGAAATAACTAAAAAATCTACTAGAAACATCAATTTTTAGCAAAGTTGCAGGATATAAAATAAATTATCCGCAATTCTATATGTTACCAGCAAAGTCCAGCAGCAAGACATAGAAATAGAAATCCTATTTAAAATAACAATAGGTAATATAAAATATTTGGGAGTCTACCCACCAAGACAAAGCCATACTCCCTCCAACATTTATCATCATCTTTTTCTATCATCTTAGCCAATCTGAAAGGTGATACTTCAGAGTTGTTTTAATGGGTGTTTTCTAAACAAGGGTGATTAAGAGCTTTTTTAAAATATGATTATTTTGTGATGCACTAATTTGTTTTGCACAGTTACAAAACACTTTTCACACAAAGTTAGATCTGAATAATTGGAACAATATCAAATGCTCATGTGTAGGCCAAGATAATATAATAAAAATGACAATTCTACCTAAATTAATCTACTTATGCAGTGTCTAAGCAATCAACCTGCCATGAAATTATTTTATAGAGTTAGAAATAATAATAAGAGAGTTCATCTGGAAGAACAAAGGTCAAGAATTTCAAGGGAATTAATGAAAAATATCCAAAGGAAAGTGGCCTAGCTTACCAGACTTAAAGGTATGTTAGAAAGCAGCAGTCATCAAAACCATTTGTTACTGGCTAAGAAATAGAGTGGTAGATCAGTGGAATAAGTGATAGTCACAAGAAAAAATAGTCAATGACTATAGCAATATAGTGTCTGATAAACCCAAAGACTCTAGCTTCTGGCACAGGAAGTCACTATTTGAGAAAAACTGCTAGAAAAACTGGAAAATAGTATGGCAGAAACTAGGCTTTGACTAATACCCAACACCTTATACCAAGATAAGGTTGAAATCGTTTCATAATTTAGACATAAAGAATAATACTATAAGCAAGTTAGGAGAACAAGGAATAGTTTCTCTCTCAGATTTGAGAAGGAAGGAATTGATGACCAAAGAAGAACTCAAGAATATTATGAAATGCAAAATAATTTTGACTGTTTTTATACAAACAAAACCAATGCAACCAAGATTAGAAGGGAAACAGAAAGCCGGGGGAAAGTTTTGCATACAGTATTTCTGATAAAGGCCTGAATTGGCTCAAATTTATAAGAATACAAGCCATTTCCCAATTGATAAATAGTCAAAAATATGAACAAACATTTTCAGATGATGAAATTAAAGACATCTATAGTCATACAAAAATATTTTAAATCACTATTAGAAAAATGCACATTAAAACAACTCTGAAGAACTACCTCTCAGATTGGCTAAAATGATAGGAAAAGATAATGATAAATGTTTGAGATGGGAAAACTAGAACACTAATGCATTATTAGTGAAGTTGTAAATTGATCCAACCATTCTGGAGAACAATTTGGAACTATGCCCAAAGAGCTATAAAACTGTGCATATCTTTTGATGCAAAAGTGTCTCTATTGGGTCAATATCCCAAAAAGATCATAAAAAAGGGAAAAGGACCCACATGTGCAAATATGTTTGTAGCAGCCCTTTTTTGTAGTGACAACAAACTGAAAACTGAATGGAAGCATAGAAGTTGAGGAATGGTGATGATATATGAATATAATTGAACATGTAGTTCCATAAGAAATTATGAGCAGGGCTGATTTTAGAAAATCTTGGAAAGATGTGCATGAATTGAAGTGAGTGGAACCAAGAGAACATTGTACAAGCAAGAACAAGATTATGTGATGATCAACTGTGATGGACTCGGTTCTTTTCAACGATGAGATGATTCAACGCAATCCCAATAGATTTGTGATAGAGAGAACTGTCTGCATCCAGAGGAAGAACGATAGAGACTGAATGTGGATCAAAGCATAGTATTTTCACTTTTGTTGTTGTTGTTTGTTTCCATGTGTTTTTCCTCCTTTTTTTTCCACTTTCACCTTTTGATCTGCTTTTTTTCTTGTGCAGCATGACAAATATTGAAATATGTTTAGAAGAATTGCACATGTTTAACCTATATTAGATTGCTAATTGTCTATGGAAGGGGGTGAGGGAGAGGAAGGGAGAAAAATTTGGATCACAAGGTTTTATAAGTATTTGGAAAAATAAAAACTATTAAAATAAATAAATAATTGCTTATTGACTAACAAAAAGAAAAAAGATTCTTTTTTGCAAAGTTTTTTTTTTTGATCATAAGCACAGTTAACTTATGTTTTAAATCAAATTGGGCAACTATGCAAGCCCAGAATAGAGAGTAGAATTACCTAAGCACTTTTGTTTAGCATTTAATAACTTCTATAAAGCATTTCAGTTTTACTTTTATCCTGTTTCTTCACCATCAGACTGTCTCAACCTATGCATTCTGGGAACTTCCCTTGATTAGCCCATAACTTACTTTACCCTAAAGTTCACAGAATATAAGTTTCTCAAGGGCAAACACTTTTATTTTTGCCTTTGTATTCCCAGTGCCTGGTAGGGCATCTTACATATAGTAGGTTTTTATTAAATGATTATTGCATGAATATGCCAGTTGTATAAATGCTACTTGGAGCTAACTTCAGCACATTTAGGCCCATGACCTATGTATATTCACTGACCTGGAAATCCAAAAGTTAAATGGGGATTTCAGTTATAACATAATAACAAAATTTTGAACTTGCTTCAGAATCTGTTGTTAGTCATCGTATTTGCTTCCAATTTAACTAGGCTTAAGTATGTAATAGAGCTCAGCTGCTGTGTATGATTTGTATAGGCTCCAATACCCATAATCTAAATTGTTCAGTACACATTTAAAGCCTTTCTTGAAGTTTACCTTGTTTTCTTTTTCCTCTATTACTTAGAATTTTTTTTTCTTAACCACACATATGTGACAGGTCTTCGAGGCCCTTGCCTGGATATAATTTGAAAACTTTTCACTGTACTTTTTTTTTTAAAGAAGGGGAGCTGCTGTTCTTTCTCAGTAGATATTAAAAGTTGAACCGAGCTAAAGGATTATTATACATTACCATATTTTAACTGAGGCTAATAATTTTGTTCCCCTCCTGTACAAAAATAAAAGTTTTCAAAATATAAGCTAGACATTACTTTTTTCCTTTAGTGTCAATTTGGTGATTTACTTCAAGTACCTTAATTGTTTTGAAGAAACCCTGGCATGATTTTTGACTTAATCACCTAAAACCATTTTCTACAACTATTTCTGAATTATGAATTCATTTTTCTATTTCTGTCATAATTATGCTGAAGCTATTTTATGTTAAATCATGAAAAAGTGACCATTTTTTGTGATCATGTTGTGAAGGAGCTTTGTTTTTCTCTATGTCTCACTAACTGAGTAACTCTGTTTTTTACACAGGACAAGGCAGTTTCTAGTAACAAATGTTCACATCGTGAGGCCTTGCAATAATCCCCTACTGGGATTTCATTCTTTAGCTTTTACTTTGAATATGATGAACCCAGAACAACTTAAAATAGAATTGAAATGGAAAGAAAACACTAAGAACCAAATTATATACAGCTGGAGGAACACTCTGAAATGTAAAAATATATTCTTCTGTTTTATGGTATTATATTTCTCACCTGACAGTTTTTCATTTAATTCTGTACCATATATTTCCTCCAGTTGCATTGTGAACAGAAATTTTTTTCCCAACATTCTAGCTATACCGAAAGCAGTAGGGTTGTAACATGTAATGATGAAATCATGAACCTGATGCTTTGTTTTGTTTCTCTGTGTAGCCATAGTCCAATTAATCTTAATGGTGAGAGGAAGCCCACAATATTGAGTAGAGAACCTCAATGGAGTTAGGACTACTTAAACTTAAGCTCTACCTCAACCACATACTGGCTCTGTTACCATGCTCAGTCACTTAAAATCTTAGTGCCTTAGGCAGTTCACTAAAACTGTAAATTACATAGGATTTGTAGTAAAGGCAGTTTCCACATTGGTAATTTCCCCTCTCTGATGAAATCAAAGATCTTGGCCCAAAACAACAACAAAAACAGCAACAATATAGGTTAATGTCTTATTTGCTATCTCAGGAGATAATAAACTATGAATTATTAATATTCTTAAGATAAGGCTTTTTCCTTTATTTTTTCTTTGGTCTGGAAAGTAGCAGGTGTTTAATGAATGTTTTGTTTTTGTTTTTACTTATTGTTTATACTTCCAATGATATATTACATCTATGTATCTGTCCAGTTTTATCACATTTTCCTATGTCCTCCTGTGAACCTATTCCAGGGAGTTAAACTTACTAAGAACTTTCCTCTCTATACCTTGGTGTTGTATATATAATAGTGAAGTACATGAACATTCTATCACTTACCTTTTAATCTTGACACGTGATTAGTTCATCTTTTTCTTTTGTCATTTCTCTGGTGACATACTTTGAAACCGGAAGTCCCAAATTCACGACAATAGGCTGCCTGAACTGCATTAAAATCTAATTGGAAAATGTTTAACAAAATAAATAAAAAAAGAATACAGCATAGATATGTAGTTTTTAGAGACAATATGCAGCCCTTTGTGATCTGTTTATGTTGAGTTTGACAACATTGTTTTATGTTACCTTCCCTGCATAATTCTTGAATTTTGATGCTTCCTCACTTCAAACAGATCCCTTTACATTTCCCCTTGGGTAATACTTGACTTTAATCCTTGAAGATGATGATATGCCATGATTCAGATCTTTATATCATCATCTTTTTCAAACATACACACACACACATTAAATGTTCACTAATAGAAAACATTTAAATGAAATTTAAAACAAAGAATCTTGTCTCATGAGAGAAACTGTCTCAATTTGTGCCCAAATGAGCTATGATGGGTCAATGTGCTTAGGACTTCTCAACTTCTATGTGCCCATTTTATATATGCATTCATTTAAATAATTGTCATAATCACATTCACCCTTTAAATCTGAGCACTACTTTTCCAAATACTTTATATCTTGGATGAACATGCAGATTGGAACAGGAAAACCTTTAAACAGATTTTAATTTGGATTTTTTCCCCCATTCCCATACAAACTCTGCCAAAGAATTTGAGTTTTCCAGATTCATTTTGGGCAATGTTATTAACCCTGGTCCTGATAATTTCCCTACATATTGAGCATACATTAAGGTAGGTAAGAACAGTATTTTCCTAAGTGAATTTAACTCACCTTAACTGTATAGACAAGGAGTATAGTAGTTGAACAGATGGTTTAAAGTTGATTTATGGGCTCCACAAATGGTAATCTACCCTCTTTAAGGAGATTCATCTTCACCAGGCAGCAATATTGCATTGTCATGAATAATAACTCTTGCTCACACTCAATCCAGGGATTGTAATCTATTTCATGGCCAAAAAAATTCTCTTCTTTCTTAGGAGGGAGGAAATTTAGAAGGCTCGGGAGTATTTGAAGTTTTGGGAAATAGATCTTAGAAATAGGTATTTGATTTAGCTGTTCTCCAGCACTACTACTTATGTTGTCAAGCAAAATGAACTGGGAGAAGTTGAACTACCTCTTCATATGGTATAGTGTAATGTGAATCAGAAGAGTGAGTAGGGAGAAGCTCATAGATAGTGTGTTTGTTAGACTTAGTTTTTAGATAAATGTGAAATTGAACTTTCCATTGTTTTTTTTTTCTTCCAAGTCACAAATGTTATTCAAAAAGATCTAAAACTTGAAGTTCTTAGCAATAGAAATGCATTCTTTTTAAAGTGAAATATATATATATATATATATGCAGTATGGTAAGATGGATTTTCCTAAAAATGATAGTATGGAGATTTCAACAATGAAAAAATATTTTACTGCAGATGGAACTTAATCGGTATTTTATAATGTGAGAAGGATATGGAAAATATAATTATAAGGATGCTAGACCTTCTTTTTGCTGTCACAGCACACAGCTGGAAATTGCTTATTATTAGCTTGCAGATCCTATGGGAAAATGGAGAAATTTTTTTTTGTACTCAGCACATTTGTGATAATAATTATGGGGCACTCACATCACTTCCGGGATAGAAGATTCATTGGCTTTTATTCTCCCTATGTTGAAAAGACCATTTTATTAGTTGTGTTCCTGAATATTGATTAAGGAAAGGATTCTTTTGATCCCTTAAAAGAAAAGCATTTCTAGTAACACAATATGAAGATGGAATTTTGACAGATAACCTCTAGATACTTCCTAGAAAACCTGGGTGTTTCAGGGAAGTATCATGTGTTTCCATTACATTCTGATATATGTGATTTAAGTTTCTTGGGCTTTTGTTCATTAAAAAAAATTCTAGATTCTATTTGTTCTTCTGGCATATTAAAAAATTCAGTCTATCATAACAAAAGTGGTAAGACTACTGACATTCAGAGACAGCACAGACAACACATTTGATCAAGGTGTTGAAATTGTCATACATGATCTGTGTTATCTTTTTTTTTGTTGGCCCTGGTGTTCATAAAGGTTTCTATGAGTAGCACAAAATGCTCTTAAAAGACCGTTAAGAATTCTAGTCATTTGTTGCCCAGGTCCCTTAGATCTTTGGTCAATAGAGATGGTTTCTCAATGTAAACTTGATGTTCTGTGGTCAAGACACTTGGGTATTTTGAAGGCCAAAGTTCTTGAACTGTTTTTTACTGTTAAAGCAGCAGTTTTTCCTTCTAAAAAGAGAAAGGATGGTAGGAAAGGAAAAAGAATGAGAATAAAAAAAAGAAATTTCTGGAAGAAATGATTTGACAATGATCTCTCTAGTCTCCTATATAGCATATTTAGTTTGTTCCTCTCCTCCATGTCCAGTATACACAATGCCTTCCTGTATAAAAAGAAAACCTAACTATTCAGTCTTCTCACCTTCAAGAATTTTATGAGTGGCTGGAGGTAAAGATACTAGGGTTTTGTGGTGTATCAAAAGGAAACTGAGATTTGAAGGCTTGACTTGGAGTTGGAGCTAAGGCTCAAGTAGGAGCAGCAGGGTTCTACAAGTGGCAACTCACTGATTATTTAAATTCATTCACCTTTGTTGGCATTTACAATTATAGGGGAATAGACAACTAGATTCTGCAAAGGAAAATAGGTGACTGAAAGACATTTCCCAAGAAATAGAGGATCAGACTCCAAGAAAAGAGAGTCTGAGTCACTGAAATCTGGTACTAATGTAGAACATATAAAACTTGAGTCAGTAAGTCAGAGGGAAATAGAAAATAGAATGGAGTAAATGATCTGAATGCCAGGGTAGGAATGTTCAAAACAATTTGGTTGCTTTTATTGTTATATGATTTGGGGGGACAAAATCATAGCAATACATTTGACTTTAAAAATACTTTTACAGACCTTGTGACCCAGTCTCTTCATTTTGAAGATGAGGAAAGTATCAGAACCAAAATTTAAATTCAGGTCCAAACCCAATATTCTTCCCACTTTTCCTTTTTAAGGAATGATACCGCTGTAAGTAGTAATGCAAAATTCTACACTTTGGTCCCAGGAATCAACTATATAAATATAGAATGTGGCTAGTTAGTGGTTCCTTGTGGGTGGTGGGAAAATCTGAGAAATTTAGAGGAATCCAAACTCAAAATGAGTCAGTAGCCTGATATTCATCCCCATAAGTGGAGGTATCATCCTTCGAATGAAGTAGATCATAGTTCTGCTCAAGAAAAGAAATTAGACCAATGTGCATGAATATTTTAGGGAAAAAGAAATCAGATCAATTGTGTTAAACTCCAGTGGGAAAGAATTGGAAGAATGGATATAAGTTGAAAACATGAAAAATTAGGTTTAACTTAAAAATAAACTATCTGTAATTAATGTTAGACTCTGCTAAGCTTACGAGCAACCATGATGTGCATTGTACAGAAGTAAGGACCATTTTCCCCTAAACATGACCTGAGACTAAGAGGTAGATATTATTTTTTTTGTATATATTGATAGCAAAGAAAATGATATTTAGTCCCTCAGGCTGTCATTCAGTGATCAATTTTCATTGTTATAAATTTATCTAGATTTGTCTAGATAATTATAAGACCTTATTTTCCCTTTAGTTCATATAACAATCTCATTATCAAAAACCAGAGCATAGAGCAGCAGATAGAGAACATGTCTTGAAGTCAAGAAAACGAGTTCAAACTCTGCCTCATACTTATTATTTGTGTGAACACAAATGTGAAATCTCCTGTCTTGATGTTGCTCTCTTTGAGGAAGCTTTGCTTTATTTTCTGGATGGCCCCTTTCAGTTTTAAATCTATAACTTTAAAAAGATTTGCAACAACACATATATAATCTTGTAATGAATGGCAAAGCATTTAAGTAATCACACTAATTAAATTTTAAGAAAGATATTAACTATCTCCTTTTCTCAGGCAGATGTTATTTTAATAGAAGACAGTAAGATGGTCAAATTCCCCAAGTTTAAAATGAAACAGTTCTAGATATAGAATCAGAGCTTTAAATCTTGTATATTTTTAATCTGTAATAATTTTTACATTATTAAAAATAAATAATTTTAATTAAAATGAGGTTAGAGTAAATGATCACCAAGGCCCCTTGCAGCTTGAAATCTATGAAGGTATATTCTTATGAACTAGGAGTGAAAACTTGATAGATTACTGCAATCCAGCCTCTGGTCAGGGAAGTAAGTCTTTAAGTCTTGTAGAAAGAAGGAATCAAAGCAAATTTATAAGCTCATGGAATCATGAGGTCATGGGCTTATAGATTTGGAAAGAGCCTCCCAGCTCTCCATTTCTACTTCTCCATTTTATAGATAAGGGAACTGAGGCCAGGCTATCTACTTTCATATGTACAAAGAACATGGCTCTTCAAAGTGGGGGTTGTGACCTGCATCTATTGGATGTGAGGACAACCAGTCAGAGTGAAAAAATGGTTTGCCATTTTGCCATCTATCCTTACCACCATATCCTCAAATAACCTCAGACAAATACTCTTAAGCTTGTATCCAACACAACCACTCCTGTGCCCATATCACTCTTTTATTCTGCTTCTTCTCCCTGCTGGCCTCCTGTGATTTCTTGGCATTGGCACCTCAGGTTAATTAATCAATCCTTGTATAGGCAAAATTACCAGGAGATATCTTTCTAAGATATAGACCTCAAAATTGAGTATCAAAATAAACTGAACTTAGAACCAGACTGAAGGACTATCTCATCATGTTAAACCAAGATTTAAAAAATGATAATTCATATTCAATCATCATGTTATTCTCAATATAATGTTATTATTAAAAATTTCTAGTACAACTAATAAATGTATTATTTTCAAAATATTATTTAATCTTTATTGCATCCTTTTACATAGTTCTAACTTTTGTAAACGTTTTATAATATAAACATTTATCAATGTTGTAGTGAATGTGCATGTTTGTTTTTTAAGTGTGCATATATTGGGAATGCATGATGCCAAATTTTTTATTGCATGAGTAAAAACATGAGGTTACCACTGATAAAGAACATCTATTTGAAAACTATTTCATAATTCTTCCTCCATAATTTCAGTCCGCTTTCCCACCTAAAATGCTCCCTAGAGTTTCATTTTGTTTTCAGTCTTGTCAAACTCTGTGACTCTTTTTGGGGTTTTCTTAGCAATGATACTAGAGTGATTTGCCATTTCCTTCTCTAGGTCATTTTACAAATGAGGAACTGAAGCAAATAATCCTTGCCCAGGATTACACAGTTAATAAGTGTCCAAGGCCAAATTTGAACTCTTGAAATTAATCTTCCTCATTCTAAGCCTAGTGCTCTATCCTTGTTGCTAGGTAGCTGCTCTTTACTCTCTTAACTTGATCATCAGTTGGGTATTAAAGTAACAGATTTAGTACTAGGAAAACAAACAAACACACAAAATACTTTAGAAAGCATGTAGCCCAGCCCTTCCTTTTTCTGGATGAAGAAATTGGGACTCAGAAAAGTGAAAAAGAACCACCCCAAGATACACAAGTAATTAAGCAGTCGCACAGACACAAGGAGTAAGTAGGGAGCAGAGATGAGATTCAGACAGATGCTCTGCCTTCAAATACAGTTCCCTTTCCACTCTGACATGGAGGATCCCTTCTGTGTTCACTGTCTCCAATTGGCCTTTCACTCACCTTTCTGCTCTGTACAGCCAGACTCTGGGGAATGAGATAACAAATTCAGTGCTGCTAAAAATTGGATGGTGTGTGCATTTGCAACTTTCAAACTCCAGATCTGTTTTCCTTAAAGGATAGTATGTTTCCTGAAACAACTCAGGTATATCTTTTGGGGAAAATGGTGATTTCCTAGCAATTTATGGCTCTTAAAAAACCAGATTATAGTTCTTGTTTCATTAGGCCTATTATGCTTTTTAATTACCTTGGGGACTTCTTTTGTGCCTAATTATCTGCATGACAGGAAATTAGAATAGGCTTCTATTTTGTCTTCAGGCACTAGGTAACCTTTTTTCATCCCCTATTTTCTCTTTTCATATGATAACATGGATTATGAGTTTTAGATCAAAGTGATTTGGTATAGCATTTTAAAGCTATCTATAGGATAACAAGTATCCAAATGACAAATGAAAAATAAAACCTATTTTTCAGATGTTATTTAACATTACAAGACAAAATATTTAGAGATCATCCATTCTCAGGCAGATATTGCTCATTGAGGGGACAGCAAAAGGTTCATAAAGGGATGCAATAACTTTGCAGAAAATAAAGAATGGAGGTTGGGTTGATAGTAGTTAGTATTTGCATATTATTCAGTCATTTTTATGTTGTGTCCATTGTGTCAGTTGTGATCTGGGTTCCCACATCTATAGACTTCTAGATCTCTACACCCACTTTTAGAGAAGACTACTATATCTTGACACTCATTCTGGAGAATTATATCCATATAGGTATTTATATCTAGATCTAGATATAGTTATATCTATATCAACTTTGACATTGACATAAACATTGACATCTATGTAGATATAACTATATAGGTAAGTTCATAATATATGAAATATATCAAGCAACGTCAAGAGGGAATCAGTACTAATAACTGGGGAAAAAACAAAAAAGAATTTTATAAAAGCTTATACCTGAGCTATTTTATGATGAACTTTAGGTACTTTGGCAGAAGTGAAGAATGTGTGAATTTAAGATCTCATCAGGGCATCAGGGCAATTGATGACTTTAAATATTTTAATCAGTCAAAAGCATGAAAAGTCTTTGATCAATAAGAAAAATCCTTGAAACCCACTAGGTGCTCAGGAATGACATTGCACATCAACTATATCACTATTGTGCCCTATGGGACTTGCTTAAAATCAATAATTTACTTTGGAATCAAAGAGGGTCTGGCAATTTAAGGGTGGAAGCCTTTTAACTAACTTCAAGGCCCTCTTTGGGGTTTTCTCAACAAAGATACTAGAGTGGTTTGCCATTTTTTTCTGATTATTTTACAGACGAGGAACTGAGGCAAACAGGGTCACAAAGCTAGCAAAGAGTCTGAGGCTAAATTTGAACACAGGAAGATGAGTATTCCTGACTCCAGACCCAGAACTTTATTCACTGTGTCACCTCGCTGCTCTGATATTTTTTATGGTTCTTTGAATTTAAAACATTTTCTCCCATTTCATCCACATAGGAACACTGAGAGATTAGTAGCATAGTTTTCTGGTTTCCATTTTATAAATGAAGAAACTGAATTTGAGACAGTATAAGAGAACTAAAGTGATTCAGCTAGTTGTGTCATATAAGCTAGTAAGTAAGAGAGTTGAGGTTTGAACCCAGGGCTGTGTGTTTAGTCTGAAAATTAAATATAGAGACCTATGGGGTTATATCTAGTGTCAGCTGGCTTTGACAAGTTAGAGTGTAAAAAATTCTAATGATGTATATACTCCTAACTTCTCTGCCTGGTATGGATTAATTAATTTGAAACCAGTATTATGAAATATTTTCATTTTACCTCTTCCTTTCTCTTGCTTGCACATTGTGAGGTCATTAATGGTGAGATCTACAGGTAGGACTATCACTCATTTCTGTTACCTGAGTACAAGAAGAATAAAGCAAAAATCCAAGGGAATATCTACTCATACCCTCAAGTTCTGTTTTTTTTTAGATAAAACTTAAAAACATTCTTATTTTGAAGAATGCTTTTCCACTGCCCTCATTTGAGAGCCCAGAAAACAAGTCCTTTAGAAGAAATAGTTTCCTTGGGGGGAGAGTGGAAGGGAGGGTGAGCTAAGGAATGCTGAAATGGCTTCAGGAGATCTATTTTTAATTGTCTAGTATTTCCATTTTAGCCACTTCTGTGAGTGACATTTGAACTGCTAGTGAGAAGGAAATATTTATTTATTGACCCCTTTTTCTCAGAAGTTCGGTAAATTCTAAATAAACAATAAATAAACAAGAACTATAATGATTCAGGAGAGACCCTCATGACCCACAGAATGAAATCCACAAATTGTAGTGACTGATGCATGAGAGTGTGCTCACACATACACACACACAGAATTCCAGAGAGACCCCTGTGATTAGACATTACTCTGAATCCAAGAATAATTACTCTGAGAGTATTTATCTATCACAGGATATTGGACAAGATATGAGGAAATTATCCAGTTGCTTTTTAGAATATTGATGCTTGTGTTGTCATGATCATCTCCTGCTGTGACCCTGTACACTTTAATTCTGGCACACAGAGTCTCTTGTGACAGATTGATAATGTAAGCTTGTTTAAGGTTTGCTTTCTTAGGAGAAGACTCCCTAATTATTTACCACTGTTAAGAAAAACTGCTAATAAGGTGTTATCTTGTCATTTCTTACTCCACTCATACTATTGAAATGCATTATGGGTATGAATTCTCCCATCTCTTTGGGAACACTTTGGGAAAATGGCATTTCTCACTAATTATCAAACAACTTAGTGAGTGACAAAGGCAGAAATTATTTTCTCCCATTATTGCCTGTAATTATCTCTTTTATTAGTATAAGTAGTTTCACTTATTTTTATAGCAATATCATAGATCTCATTTTAATAAGGATATAAGGAATAAATGTTTTATTAAAGAAGCATTTTTCAGTCTAAACCCTCATGTGGTGATGCTTCTTCCAACTGGCAGGGTTTTGTTTTGTTTTGTTTTTTGCTTGCCTGAATTTTAGATTATAAATATCAATATTTCATTTTTATCTTATGGTTATTTACTGAGTCTTTTATTGGTGTTGATGTTTTACTTTTCAAAGTATAGATTCCACTTGAGAAAGTACCTAACTTTGTTTTTTATGTTTTACATAGTCTTGACTTGCTTGCAGCATATACCACAGGAGGTCCATGGCATCTGTCACACAGCTGTAAGGGTACAAAGATGTATTATCCCTTACATGCTTGAGAAAAGCTGCTATATACACTGATTACTGGAATGTACAACCAAAGTACCTGGCATAAGGTGATGGCCTAGCAGTCTAGAAACTCACTGCATTTCAGTAAACATTTAATTAAATACCTGCAGTATTTCAGGAAGATGATAAGTACTGGTGATGTAAAGACAAAAAATGAGATTGTCCTTGACCTCAGAATTTATCTTTTATCTGGATGTATGACATATTCACAGATAAATAAATATGAAATACATATAAAACAATGAGAGTGGGATAATCAGAAAGGACACAGACATCTAGATTCCTAGATCATAGCTGAAAGACCATGGTAAATACCCTCATATAAATATAGGCAATACAAGAATGACTAATGACCTAATAATTTGTTTTCTTGCAGCAACAGTGTTCAAGAGCCAGCCTCAGTCAGGAAGATCTGTATTCGAATACAACTTTTGTTCTATTCCTGGCAAACTACTTAAACTCTCAGTGCACTGCTCAGAGCTTTCTAATCATACAATTGCTGAGTAGGTACCATCTTGCATTAATAAAAGACTTTCTCATCTGAGAGTTCCTTATACTAATACAACCACAGCTAAAGTGCTGTCTCTATTGCTTCCCAGAATCAATATCCCTGTAGTATGACAAAGGCTCTTGTTGGTGGTGTCTGACTCCTTGTGACTTGTTTTTTGTGTATGGGAGTGAAAATGAGGGATTTTCTTGACAAAAATGTTATAGTGGTTTGCCATTTACTTCTCCAGATCATTTTACAAATGATTCAATTGAGGCAAACAGGGTTAAGTGAATTGCATCTAGCTACCTACCTGGCTGTTGCTACAAGTCATTCTTAGGGAAACTAGGAAAGGGAGGGACCTCTTATTATATAAAATTGCAGTAATTCTGGTGTGGAGTACGGAGTGAGGAGCCAGGATTTTCAGTTGAATTCTATAAAAATCTATTAAATACCTACCATAGATGAGACATTATGTTGAACAGTAAAAAGAACAAGTTTTTCCCTGTCCTCAAGAAGTTTATATTCTACAATATAAAGTTTTTCTTAAAATTAAACATAGCACTGGACAGGAACTCTGGTAGGTTTGAGGATACTCTTTGTAAGTTCCACGGGCTTCATTTATTCATAATCCTGACATTAATTTATACTAGGATCTTATTTACAGATTTTCAAAATTTCAATCTGGAAGAGATCACAGAGATTATTGTAACTTCATCTCCTCAGAAGGTGGAAAGGAGAGCCAAAACAGCTTATTTCTTCTGTTGGTGCCTAGGAGAGTGTTTTGTTCTTGACATGCTAGGAGATGGAAGAGAATAGGACCAATTACTTCTTTTAATTGGTAATTATACTAAGAAAAGATGTAATAGGTTTGAAGACTTTGTTCCCTTAACCTTTGAAAGAGACAGAAATTTTCTATTGTGTTAAGGTCTTCATTCCCACTGCTTAACAATTAAACTTTCCAACTGAACATCAGCCTGACATTTTTTATAATATGTTTCAGTTGAAATACAGCTAATAGTAGTTTTTGTCCAACAAAGACAATTTGCCATTTTCTTTCTTCTTTTTTTTTTTCTTTTTTCCTTTTTTTTTTTTTTGGTCCCTAATGAATATCCAAGAATCATTAGCTAGATTGGACCTCTCTGCTTCCAGTCTGTGCCCTGCAATCTGACAGAACTATACTCAAAGCAATATTTGTCTGTGCATGTGAGAAGCTATTTTATTTGACAGTCTCCAGACAAATTTCCACACCTTCTCTTGGGAACTCATTTCATTGCTTAACCAATCATATTGCCAGACAGTTCTTCCTTATAGCTATTATAGCATGTGAACTATTAATATTTTTATTAGTTCTTATCTAAATCCTCTTTGCTAAAATATGTCCTCTCTGGGGGTAAGCATATCTATGTGCATGCACATGTGTCTCTATACTTTGCTTGATCCCAATAACAAATGGATTTTTATGCCAAATGTCAAATGATCACCTTTGAAGCGATTAGTTTCACCCTCATTTCTCCTCCCTAATAAGACCCACATTCTTTGAGCTACAGTTGATTATTTGTTCCCCAGTTATAAGAATAAGTCCAATTTGCTTTACTGTAGCACTTTACAATTAAAAAAAAAAGACATTGTTCACAGTAATTTGTAAGGGAAAGAGGTATAAGTATCACCGCAATGATGACGGATCAGAGGAAGTCTCTCAGAGAGGGAACAAGGTCACGTAACTAGTAGATAATATGAACTGCCTTAATAACCAATTTTATATAGTCCTTCCACCCATAGAAATGCAAGATTCAGCTGGGGAGTTCTCTCATTGTGCCTACTGGTTGTATATATTGGTGACTTGAATGATCATTTGACTGTCTTATTTTTTATTATTTCCTGTGATCTTTCTTGTGGTCATCTTTTACATCATCTTCCTTATATGTGTCTGGTACATTTCATGTGTTAGTCTTAAGAATAATAGACTTTTCTTCCTTCTACTTCATCTTTCTCTCCATCCCTGATCTAACTCCCCTGCAACTTCACTCAAATAAGATTGAAAAGAATAATGCAGTTATCATTGAAATGCTCTCTTTTTAAAATCTGGACTTAAATCACTCTCTCCCCAGGCCTCTTTTGCTCCTTTTTCTTCACCCGTTTAACCTTTTAGCAATCATAATATTCTTCTAATTCATATCAAACACAATAATAAATTGAACAAATATGATAAATGAGGAAAAGATAATTTACAGGTCATCTCATTTGTTATATGACTATTGGGTGAATAAAGTTGATGTTCTCATAGGGAAGCCTCCCCTTTCTCAATTTAATGTGAATGTTTGGACTGCTATGGGTAAGTACAAATTGTCCATTACAATAATATAATGGGTACCCATAGTATCATTGCATTCATAGGCTCACAGATCAAGAGCTACAAGAAACTTAAGAGATCTAACTCCTTCCTTCATGAGTGTCCATTAATTTAATAATTAATTTAATAACAATCTCTAGGCTGACAGTTCTGAAATCTACCTATCCTGCTCCAAATCTTCCTATCTATCTCTGCTGACCTCCAATCTCACATCTTTTAACTGCCTTTCAGACATCTCAAACTGCATGTTCAGTTTCTTAGTGGATCTTACTCTCATTATATCCAAATTGAACTCTATGTTTCTCCATTAAAAACTCCCACTTACTGTGCCCCTCACTGGCCCCAGCATACAACATCTACCCTATTACTGTCAATGGCAACCCCATCCTTTAAGATCACAACCTAGGAGCCACATTTGACAATCCTCACTATTTCTCACCACCCACACCCAATCTTTTGTCAGGGCTATTGATTTCACTTTTGCAATATCTTTTTTTTTTTTTAACATATCCCCTTTTTTACTCTGATACTGTTGTCATCCCAGTGCAGGCTTTTATCATTTCACACACAGACTATTATAAAAGCTTTTGTGATGATTAAAAAGATTCAAAATTCATAGTTCCTGGGTAATTTAATAATTTTATTAATAAGGCCAGCAAGTTATTAATAAAATAATGATTATTTGTCTCTCTTAGACCAAAAACAATCCGGGCATCAGGCTTACAATTCATATACCCTTTAAAAAGTAGATGTTCCTAAGGGGTGGTAATCAGCTCTGATTGAATAATAATGGAAGATCAACTATATTAAAATGAAGGGCTTAAAGTGATATCACATCACCCTTGGCAGAAAAACTATCATTATACAAGGCCACCCATAGCTTTTCAAAGAATGTATATAGCATTGAAGTCTGAGCAAAATACAGTAGTTTTTAGCAGCTGGGGTTTTGAATAAGAAAGTTAGTTCAATCTCTTTATCATCAATATCCTTCAAGAGGCTAAACTTTTAAAGGAATTTGGAAGGAGAGAGCTCTTAATTTCCCTCCAAAGTATTGGTTATTAATAATCATTTTTCATACTTCTCTTGGGAGAGGTTCATCCTTATTTACTTTCTAAAAAAATACGTGAACTCTATAAAAACAATGGTTTCAACCCTTTCCATTCATAAAGTCTTCTAAATTCTCATTCTTGCAGAGCCAAGGTGAACAGATAATTATTCCCTCCTTTTCCCCAACATATTTCTTTTTCAAAATCTAGACAGAAAACTTTTCCTTGCAGAGATGCAGCTTCCAGTTGTATCTACAATGCCTTGTAAGTTTCTTTTTATCTACAATGCCTTGTAAGTTTCTTTTCCATGTGATGACCTTCAGTTAAAATTTCCAGTCAATAAGCATGATCAGGGCAATTATCGCTCATTTTAATTTTAAAACTTTTATGTTTGACCAAAAACTTGAGATATTGCTGCTCTTCTAATAAAAAACACATCCTTTACACAAGGGAGTTCAATATCCTGTTCTAATATATTTAACCTATTCAGGGAAGCTGTTAATGCTATTCCCTGTCAAAATGACTTTGTATGAATGCTGATGGTGCTTGTATGTACTTATTTGTTTATATAAGCTTTTTGAGGGCAACGAGGGTTTCTTATTTTATGTATTTCCTATGCCTGGCATAGAGCCTGTGCTACTATTTCACAGGAGATGCTTGATAAATTCTTCCTGAGTTTACTTGGACACACAGAGGCTGACTTAGTTGATTGTTGAACGTATTAGTATATATTCTTTGTTTTGTTTTTTGCTTTGTTTTTCAGATTGAATGATTGATTTCATTGGCATGAGGCACTCCTAATGAGGAAATCCAAGTTAGGGAATAGTTTATAAGTGCCATCAAAATGGCATGTACTATTTATCAAGCAACTTGCATGCATATCCTTATTGGAGGCAGTGAAAGTAACACAGTAAAGGAGAGAGGTAGCTCTTCTAAAGCCATTGTTCATTTTCTTAGCTCCAGCCCTGCTCATTAATGATATAGCCTCATTCTTGTTTATAGCCTCCACTGGAGGCAATGAATAATGAAGAGAATCGTTCTATTTTCTGGGCAGTTGTGATTAAAAGTGTTGTTTTTGGCAGCATCCATGAGAATGTACTCAAGGTCTCCAGTAATTCCCTAGAAGCATATTGACTTATTGATTAAAATGTGGGTCTGGTAAACTTTCTCCATAGTAAGTCATTTATAACACACAATATTTGGGAAATTCCAAATGCTGTTAAAATTAATTCAGAGTATGAATACTCTTGAATTACATGACTGAAAATGACTATTTTAACTCTGAGGCTCTTATACTGTTTTACAGTATATTTGAAAAGGACTTTTATGTTTGACTTATTAGTGCCATGATGAATTTCGTAGGCTTCATTGTTTATGAAAATACATATAGATTTTAAAGGAGAATGAATTGATGAATTGATAAGATGGCTACTAATAGAGTATAGCTTGGAGACAAATAAAGTAGCATCATTGAAGTAGAGCTGGCAAGGACCTTAGAATTGATTTAGTCCAATGTCCTCACTTTGTAGAGGAGAGAACTAAGGCACACATTATCCCCTCTCATAAACTTTGTACTCTAGCCAATCTGGTCTATTTTGCTGTTGTACTAAACTTAATAATTTTGCAAATGTTATCTTCCATATCAGAAATAGTCTTATCTCTACATTTTGGATTCCTAGAGCCTCCAGCTCCCTTCAAGGCTGAGCTTGAGGGCTATGTTCTTGCAAAGATTTCCTGATTGTTAATATGTCCTGCCTCACTAAAATCACCTGTCATTAATTTTGTGCCTATGTCCATCTTTTGTCCTTCCAATAGATTATATGGGTAATATATGGGTATTATTATGTGGATAATATAACATGGGTAATCTCTTGAGGGTAAAAACTGTCTCACTTTTTTAAAAAACTGTCTCACTTTTTTATCTGTATCTATTCACAAAATCTCATAGAATACCTGGCATAAAGTAGGCAATTAATAATTGCTTGTTGATTGTAAAATTCTTTTAGTAAACATGAAGTTATAGAGGATAGGATAATTTGTGTGTGTGTGTGTGTGTGTGTGTGTGTGTGTGTGTGTGTGTGTGT
>JAJPUD010000021.1:1389288-1405252 GCA_023553655.1 Myrmecobius fasciatus
AGCTCCAAATTGCTCTCCAGAATGGTTGGATCCGTTCACAGTTCCACCAACAATGTATCAGTGTCCCAGTTTTCCCACATCCCCTCCAACAGCTATCATTATCATTTCCTGTCATTTTAGCCAATCTGACAGGTGTGTAGTGGTATCTCAGAGTTGTCTTAATTTGCATTTCTCTGATCAATAGTGACTTGGAGCACCTTTTCATGTGACCGGAAATAGTTTCAATTTCTTCGTCTGAAAATTGTCTGTTCATATCGTTTGACCATTTGTCAATTGGAGAATGGCTTGAATTCTTATATATTTGAGTCAATTCTCTATATATTTTAGAAATGAGGCCTTTATCAGAACCTTTGGATGTAAAAATATTTTCCCAGTTTACTGCTACCCTTCTAATCTTGTCTGCATTCATTTTGTTTGTACAAAAACTTTTCAACTTGATATAGTCAAACTTATCTATTTTGTGATTAATGATGACCTCTAGTTCTTCTTTGGTCACAAATTCCTTCCCCCTCCACAGGTCTGAGAGGTAAACCATCCTACATTGTTCTAATTTGTTTATAATATCATTCTTTATGCCTAGATCATGAATCCATTTTGACCTTATCTTGGTATATGGTGTCAGGTGTGGGTCAATGCCTAATTTCTTCCAGACTAGTTTCCAATTATCCCAGCAGTTTTTGTCAAATAGTGAGTTTTTATCCCAAAAACTGGGGTCTTTGGGTTTATCAAACACTAGATTACAATTGTCATTGAGTATTTTGTTCTGTGAACCTAACCTATTCCACTGATCCACTACTCTATTTCTTATCCAGTACCAAATGGTTTTGGTGACCACTGCTTTATAATATAGTTTTAGATCTGGTGCAGCTAGGCCCCCCTCATTTGCATTTTTTTCATTAATTCCCTTGAAATTCTTGACCTTTTGTTTTTCCAGATGAATTTTGTCGTTATTTTTTCTAGTTCAGTTAAATAATCTCTTGGGAGTTTGATTGGTATAGCACTAAATAGATAGATTAGGTTAGGTAGTATTGCCATCTTTATTATATTCGCTCGACCTATCCAAGAGCACTTGATGTTTTTCCAATTGTTTAGATCTGACTTTATTTGTGTGGAGAGTGTTTTGTAGTTTTGCTCATATAGATCCTGACTTTCCCTTGGCAGATATATTCCCAAATATTTTATACTATCGATAGTTATTTTGAATGGAATTTCTCTTTGTATCTCTTGCTGTTGCATTTTGTTGGTGATGTATAAAAATGCTGATGATTTATGTGGATTTATTTTGTATCCTGCAACTTTGCTAAAGTTGTGGATTAATTCTAATAGTTTTTTAGTTGATTCTCTAGGGTTCTCTAAGTAGACCATCATATCATCTGCAAAGAGTGATAATTTGGTTTCCTCATGACCTACTCTAATTCCTTTAATCTCTTTTTCTTGTCTTATTGCCAAGGCTAGCATTTCTAATACAATATTGAACAGTAATGGTGATAGTGGACAACCTTGTTTCACCCCTGATCTTATTGGGAATGGTTCCAGTTTATCACCATTACATATGATGCGAGCTGATGGTTTTAAATAGATGCTACCGAGTATTTTAAGGAAAAGTCCATTAATTCCTATACTCTCTAATGTTTTTAATAGGAATGGATGTTGGATTTTATCAAATGCTTTTTCTGCATCTATTGAGATTATCATATGGTTTTTGTTAGTTTGGTTATTAATATAGTCAATTATGTTAATAGTTTTCCTAATATTACACCATCCCTGCATTCCCGGTATAAATCCTACTTGGTCATGGTGTATTATTCTAGGAATGATTTTCTGTAATCTCTTTGCTAATATTTTATTTAAGATTTTTGCATCAATATTCATTAAGGAGATTGGTCTATAATTTTCTTTCTCTGTTTTTGTTTTACTTGGTTTAGGTATCAGTACCATGTCTGTATCATAAAAAGAGTTTGGTAGGAGTCCTTCATTTCCTATTTTTTCGAATAGTTTATATAATATTGGAGTTAACTGTTCTTTAAATGTTTGGTAGAATTCACATGTAAATCCGTCTGGTCCTGGGGATTTTTTCTTAGGGAGTTGATTAATGACTTGTTCTATTTCTTTTTCTGAAATGGGACTATTTAAGTAATTTATTTCCTCTTCTGTTAATCTGGGCAATCTATATTTTTGTAGATATTCCTCCATTTCACTTAGGTTATCAAATTTATTGGCATACAGTTGGGCAAAGTAACTCCTGATTATTGCTCTAATTTCCTCTTCATTGGTGGAAAGTTCTCCCTTTTCATTTTTGAGACTAACAATTTGATTTTCCTGTTTCCTTTTTCTAATTAAATTAACTAGAGGTTTATCTATTTTGTTGGTTTTTTCATAAAACCAACTTTTAGTTTTATTTATTAATTCAATAGTTTTTTTACTTTCAATTTTACTAATCTCTCCTTTTATTTTTAGGATTTCAACTTTGGTATTTGATTGGGGGTTTTTAATTTGTTCTTTCTCTAGCTTTTTTAGTTGCCAGCCCAATTCATTGATTTTCTCTTTTTCTATTTTATGCAAATAAGCATCTAGAGATATAAAATTTCCCCTTATTACCGCTTTGGCTGTATCCCACAAATTTTGGTATGTGGTCTCATTATTGTCATTCTCTTGAATGAAATTAGTAATTGTGTCTGTAATTTGCTGTTTCACCCATTCATTCTTTAGGATAAAATTATTTAGTTTCCAATTGGTTTTTGGTCTATTTTCTCCTGGCCTTATATTGCATGTGATTTTTATTCCGTCATGATCTGAAAAAAATGCATTTATTATTTCTGCCTTCCTGCATTTGATTTTGAGGTTTTTGTGTCCTAGCACATGGTCAATTTTTGTATAAGTTCCATGGACTGCTGAGAAAAAAGTAAACTCCTTTCTGTCTCCATTTAATTTCCTCCAAAGATCTATCATACCTAACTTTTCTAACATTTTGTTTACCTCCTTAACTTCTTTCTTATTTATTTTGTGGTTTGATTTATCAAGTTCTGAGAGAGGGAGGTTGAGATCCCCCACTATTATAGTTTTGCTGTCTATTTCTTCTTGCATCTCTCTGAACCTTTCCTCTAGGAATTTCCATGCTATACCACTTGGTGCATATATGTTTAGTATTGATATTGCTTCATCATCTATGGTACCCTTTAGGAAGATATAATTTCCTTCTTTGTCTCTTTTAATTAAGTCTATCTTTGCTTCTACTTGGTCTGAGATCAGGATTGCTACCCCTGCTTTTTTTTGTTCACCTGAAGCATAATAGATTCTGCTCCAGCCTTTTACCTTCACCCTGTATGTATCTCTATGTTTTAGATGTGTTTCTTGTATACAACATATTGTTGGATTCTGGTTTTTAATCCACTCTGCTATCTGCTTCTGCTTTAAGAGAGAGTTCATTCCATTCACATTCACAGTTAAAATAACTAATTCTGTATTTCCTGTCATCTTATTTACCCTAGCTTATGCTTTTCTCTTTCTTATCCCCTTTCCCTCCTCCCTACTATTTTGCTTTTGAAAACCACTTCCCTCAAACAATCCTTCCCCTTTAGAGCCCCACCCACCCCCCTTTTCCCCCCTTTCCCTCCAGTTTCCTTATAAGTACGTCTATTATTCCCTCTGAGCAAAATCTGATGAGATGGAGATTAACCCAATTCTCATTCCCCTCCCTTTTCTCCCCTCAATCATTATAGGTTTTCTTTGCCTCTACATGTGATGTAATTTCCCTTATTTTACCTCCTTTTCCTCTTCTTCCAGTGTTACCCCTTTTCTACCTCTAATTTCTTTTTCAGTTTATCATATCATAAGATTCATAAAATCACAATAAACATATAATAATAATCATAAAATCACAGTAATCATATGATAATAATCATAAAATCACAGTAATCATATCATAATCATAATGTAATAATCGATTCATAAAATCAACCCTCATTCTATAAGTATCTATAACATAAATATAGTTCTCAAGAGTTATTTTTTCTTGTTACCTTTTTATGAGAAACTCCAAATCTTAATCAACAAGCTCAACTCAGGAAAATTCATCTTATCTTAAACCAATACCATGTAAAGTTATATAAATTAGAGTCTCAATTAGATAAACATAGTCCATTCTCTATCCTAAATTTTCACATGTGCTCCATCTCCCACATCTGTGGTACTTATTACTCATGAATCACTTTTGAAACTTTATTTTTTTTTAACAGTTTAATGTAATAGAATCAATTTTAAAAGTCAGGAAGACCTGGGTTCAGATGATGGTTATGATGCACATTGGCTATATGAACCTGGCCAAATCAATAAACTCTCAAAGATTATAGTTGCAGAGAAGTTGCTGCTCTGGATTGTTGACATCAAAAACGCTGTATTCACAGATTCAGTAATAGATTTATGTGTGTATATGAATATGCACATATATGTACATGTATGTATAGCTATATACCTGTAATATATATAAATGTACACATAAATATTAAAATGGAAGATGATGTTAAAAAGCAAAGTTATACATTTTTTCTAAATATTAAGGCATTAAACCATCTTTTATGTATATGCATATATTAAAAATTATAAATTATGTTTAAAAGCCAAGATAATAGGCATAAGTATAGATGTTTTATATATATATATATATTATACACATAAAGACATCTAAATGAATGTGATTTTGAAAAAATATAGTTTTTATATATTGTTTTACAATAACATATAGTATGTTGTAACATCATCTTTGTTTTTTTTTAAATATATTTCTTTCCCTCCCTTTCCCTGTGAGCCATTCTTTGTAATAAATATAAGAAAGAAAAAAAAACTTCAACATGATCAACAAATAAATTGTCTTAGAGTATGTGCAATTTTAAAAATTCCATACTCATAGCATCTCACCTTATTTAAAAAAGGAGAAAGATGTATTTTTTAATATTTCTCAGAGCTGTTACTCTGAATACATTATATTGAATTTTGACTTTCTTTGCTGTTCTTTATATTTATGTTATTCTTCATATTTGTCATTTCTTAGGTAGCAGTGATATTGTATTATATTCATGTACCACAATTTGCTTATATCTATGCTAAGTATACCAGTCAGTGTAATCTATTGTTTTATGGTTTTTGATGTGATTTCCAGGAATAAAGTAAAATAGTATTAGATTCTGTTAGCCAAGTATACACTTTATTTTAACCTCATAAAAATGTTTATTTCTGTGTGTATAACTCTGGGCAAATTTGGTTATCTTAAATGTGCATTTTTCTACCAGTGAGCTAAGATATAAGCAGATATGTTGTGTCTTACTATTTGAATTTACAAATAGCATGTTCTTGAATCCTGCATTTAATGACAGTCTTTCATTGGACATGTTACAACATCATTCTCTTGGATGACTTTATTGACTAAATTATTGTGCCTAAAGATTCTGTCAAACACCAGAACGTTCATATTTGGCCACTTTCCTTTTATTCTTAATATACCTACTGAAAAACATGTCATTTGGCAGATGGTTCATTTTCTTATATTTTCCTTAAATTGAGAGAGAAGCCCCTTTTTGGAATACTCAGTGGCTTTACTTCATCGACAAATCTTGATAAAATGTTCCTCAGAGCATCACTCCTTGTAACACAAATGCTTTATCTTTTCCCATGGTTACCTGAGAAAGATATATTTTGAAAGAGATAGATTGATTCTCTCTGTGGGTATGGTATTAGTTTAGGATGTCATATAGAAATATAAGAAATTACTTCTCAGCCTCTGATTATTTCTTAAGAAAACAACATTGGAACAAGAGAATACTCAAAATTGTTTTCTGATATCTGTCAATTAAATATAAAGAAGTTGCATTGAAAGAGTTCACATAAATGGAAAATTTGATAAAACATACATATTTTGAATAATTTAATAAGGCTAATGATATTTTAATTTTGAAATTTGGCTTCTTTTTTGCAGAATAATAGTATTTTAAAGTCAGATGCCACCTTAGAGGTTTCTTAATCCGATTCTCTCATTTTGCACATAGACAAAATGAAGCACAAAATAATTAAAGAGTTTCTCAGAATCATTTAAGCAGTTAGCAAGAGAGAGACTAGAACTTGATTACTGACTCTTAGCCTACAGTTGTTTATGTGGTTTATATCATGATGTTATTTAGCTGGATAATATTATATAACAGCAGGACATTAGAAATCCAATGGGGCAATTAAATCATAAAAGCTTTTTTCCCTCTGAAATTAGGCTTAATCATAATGATGGTCTCTTTTGTTCATTAACTTTTTATCCACAAGTGATTGATATTACTGTTCCTTTTTTCATGCTTACATAACCATATTATGTGATATTACTTCACAGAATTACAGCTCAGAACTAGAGACCTTTCAAACCATCCAGTTTACCCACATTCTAAATTTGAATCTCCTCTACAATATGTAGAGGAGTGTGATTTGTTATCCTATTTGGGCTTTTTATAATCTATAGTAATCATCAATATCAATAAGATTCTCTTTCATTTGATTCAACCCAATACTTAGGAGAGAGTTTTGGTAACTTTGACAGAAGGTCAAGATCTCCATCACTTTTTTTCTCAGGTTTCTGCTCTGCAAACAATGAAACACACAGTGAAGCACAGCTAGGACTGATTTAGATGGCTTTTGGTACTTTTTAAAATAGCAAGTAAGCAAATTTAAAGAAAACAGATAAAAAAGAGAATTAGGGAAGAGGAAGAGAAAAAATGTTATTTCATCCTGAGCATGAATTCTTAGGGAAAATGCTGGTCACCAAGTAGATAATCCCCATGCTATATTCTCATCTGTACCATTTGCCTTTGAGGATAAAAGTGCTGCATATCTCTCTCCCCTTCTTATGCTTATACAGCCTATAGCATTTGACTCCCTTACTCTGTCTCTTTTTTTTCTAAGTGTGCATCCCAGACACTCAGGACTATCATCTATTACAGTAAGAGTGTCTACGGGTGATTTTGTCTCTCTGCCTTCCACTTCTCTTTGTCTCAAATAAAGCTCTCCATGTAGTCTCCCAATCCAGCGTATCCAAACCATCTAATCTCTGACTCAGTCTCTAGCTTTCTGTCTCTGTCTTTGTCTCTGTCTCTGTTTCTACTCTGTCTCTCTCTGTTTGTATCATTGTCTCTATCTCTGACTCTTTCTTTCCCTCCCTCCATCTCTTTGTGTGTTTCTCTTTCTATCTCACTCTGTTGCTATCTGTCTCTGTATCTGTCTCTGTTTCTTCCCATTTCTGTGTCTGGGTCTGTCTCTGTCTCTATGTCTTTTTCTCCCTGTCAAGCATGTATGTTCCTTCTTACTCTTTGCCTTCTCTCTTTCCCCAAATGATAGGGAGAAGTAATGCTATCTTGAGGGGAATGGATTTCTCATGGGTTTATATGGCTAAACTCTTAAGACACTTATCTCTCTATACTACATTACTACATAACATTAGTACCAGGGCATATAAGCAAACCATAGCATTATGGATTTTCTGTAAAATAACTTGTGTGCCATTTTCTTTCATCTTACATAATATGTAATATCAAAAATTATAATCAGGATGTACAGTATTTCTAGTCAGTGCTCTTTATTCAAACATTTAATATAGTATATTTTTCTTCTAAAAATTCCTGTTATTCCATTTGCCCAATCCCATTCCCACCCCTGAATGCTACATACCAAATTACAAAGTATTGGGACTTTCAAATAATAATATAGATATATGCATTTATGTACATATATACATTTATATGCATATATAGCTACACACACACACACACATATATATACACACAGGATACAAAATCACAATTCTGTACCTCCTATAAAATCCAGTTTAGATGCCTCTTCTTTCATAAAGCTGTCCTCAATTCAGGGAATGTACTTTTTTCCCTTGGAACTTTGATAATTCTTGGTATTTTTCTAAAGGTCTCATCATTTATATTTTGGATTTTTATTATGTTTCTGTCTTCTGCCTCAGTATTCAATTTAAAAGATTAAACAAATGTTTATTAAATATTGCCTCTATGCAAGGCATTGTGCTGATTATTTGAGATATAAAGTTACAACACAGACTTTGCTACCAAAGAGCTTATAGTATAATGAAGAGATGAAACAAACAGCTGTGCTTTTAAAGGGAACAAATGTAAAGAAGTGCAAAAAATGTTAAGAGAAATCTGAATAAAAAGATACTACTTTCAAAAAGGCAAGTTAGAGAAGGCTTCATAGAAGAGTTGGCTCTTGAGCTGAGTGTTGAAGATAAGGAAGAAGTCTCAACGTCTAATAGAGGAGGAAAGGGAAAGGAACAAAACCAAAGGAATTGAAATAAACCAAAGAAGAAGGAAAAATACAGAGAAACGACAGTTTATTTTGGCTACACTTTAGATTATGTGAATATAAGAAGTAAAAGACAAGTGTTGAAAAGTAGTTTGGAATTTGATTATGGAGAGTGCTATTTTAATGCCAATATCAGGAGTTTATAATTTTGTGGTCAATGAGGAGCCATTAAATAATTTTGAGAAAAGGAATGATATAGATCAAAAGAGCAGTGTGTTAAGATTAGACTGGCCCATTGTGGAGAATAGATATGAGATGTATTAACTAGAGAAGTTAGGAAACTTTTAAACACTCTTGGGACAAAAATGATAAACAGAATTGAGCTGATTGTAGAAGCAAAAGAAAAGAGAGAATAAATGCAAGTGATAATGTGCAAGGAAAATTAGCAGTGCTTGCAATTAATTGAATATATTGGATAAAGGAGAGAAAAGAAAACCTATTTTATGGGGTGATTGGTGGTACCATTAAAAGTATTAGGAAAAAAATTGGATAAGAGATGATGGATAGAAAATGATGGAATAGTTTCATAGGATTATAGATTCGATCATGTTTTGAGGTTAAAGGATGAGTCTATTACTACTACCAGCAAGGAACAAAAAGCATGGCAATTCTGCCACCATGCCCTGAGAAACCTGACTGCATATTGGATTATAGACTCTTTGAGGAACAGGACCAATTTTTCCTATTCATTTTATCCTTTTCCTCAACCCCCCAACTCTCAAGATTTTGCATATAGCAGGCATTACTATGCTTATTAAGTATTTATTAGTTAATACTTATTTAATTTTTAATAATGTTTATTAAAAACATTTGCAAATGGTACTCTTTTTGTTTATCAATTTTCTGTATCTTTTATTTTTCTCCTCTTTCTGCTGTTGTATTTCTTTTTGTGTTTGTTTTATAAATCCTATTTCATTGCTATTTGTGCTGTTGTTTGTTTATTTTTCTCATGTTACCCCATTCTTCCTCTTCCTACTTTCCTAACTAAACTCTTCTCATAATTGATTTTCCTTCTTCCTTTGTTACCATCCCTTCACCTTTTCTATATTTTGAGATTTTATTCATTTCCTTTTGTTACATCCAATCCCCCAGGGATTTTTATAATTCTACTATCTTTTCCCTCCCAATACTGTTCCCCAAGAAGAGAGGAGTGAAATTAATAATTCATCTAAGACTCTCCACTTGTTAATTTCATTTTGCTTCTTGGTTTCTCCTTCTGCTCACCCTTAGCCTCTCAGAATCAAGCTTGTTAATTGCAATCTCCCACAATGCTACTCTGCTTGACTGTGAGCAGTGGAAGGATAAGAAGGGAAGAACAAGTAATATAGGAAACTTAATAGTGTGTTCATTTTATGCACTGAAAATCAGTGAAGTGAGGTATAAGGGAAATCAGGAGTTTGGTAATTATTAGTTTTGCCAAATTTTGAGTTTTGTGTGAAAGTTGTATTAATTGGCTAAAGTGAACTCAATGTTAACCTAAAAATAAGGTGGCCAAGTATAGAAATCCTATTTTTCCTTTTTTTTATGGTTGTCCGGTTTCCTTCCCATTGTTTTTCTTTTTTTTTATATATTAATACTTTTTATTTGCAAAACATATGTATGGGTAATTCCTAAACATTAACCCTTACAAAGCTTTCTGTTACAAACTTTTCCCCCCTACTCATCACCCCTCCCCTAGATGGCAGGATATCCACTACATGATCATTATGTTAGAAAACTTAAGAAATCGAATATATGTATAGTTATTGCCACACATCATTTTTTGTGCAGGAGAAATTGTATCTATAAGAAATTATAATCCAATAAGGGAAATGCAATGCAAGCAAACATCAATAAAGAACATGAAAATGTTATGCTGTGGTCCACATTTCACATCCCTCTCTCTGGGTGTATTTGGCTTTCTTCACTGAACAATTGGAATTGGTTTGAAGCATTTCATTGTTGAAGAGAGTCATGTCCATTAAAACTGATCCTCATATAGTATTGTTGTTGCCGTGTATAATGATCTCCTGGTTCTGTTCATTTCACTCAGCATCAGTTCATGAAAGTCTCTCCAGGCCTCTCTGAAATCGTCCTGCTGGTCATTTCTCACAGAGCAATAATATTCCATAACATTCATATACCATAATTTATTCAGCCACTCTCCAATTGATGGGCATCCATTCAGTTTCCAGTTTCCTGCCACTACAAAAAGAGCTGCCACAAACATTCTTGCACATGTGGGGCTCTTTCCTTCTTTTATGATTTCTTTGGGATATAGGCCCAGTAGAAACACTGCTGGGTCAAAGGGTATGCACAGTTTGATAACTTTTTGAGCATAGTTCCAAATTGCTCTCCAGAATGGTTGGATCCGTTCACAGTTCCACCAACAATGCATCAGTGTCCCAGTCTTCCCACATCCCCTCCAACATTCATCGTTATCTAATCCTATTTTTTCTTTTAAAAATTCTCTTTAGTGATACATTGTTTACATTCATATCACAGTTATTTTGAAGAAATAAAATAAAACAAAAAAACTCTCCATATTGAACCTTTATCTTGTGACAGTATAATTAAGCAAAAACATTAAATACAGTAATTGAACCTAACAGTATATACCATCTTAGTCATTCTGTACCTCTTTTCCATAAAGAGGAAAGTATGTTTTATTATCTGTTCTCCTAGAATGTCTTTGGTTTTCCTTTTATAATCTGTGTTTTGCTTTTTTAAGTATCTGAATCAATTCATGAAAATCTCACATTCTTTGATTCCATCATTTTCATTATTTCTTTTAAAATTTATTTATTTTAATACACATTGCTTATGAATCATATTGTGAAAGAAAATCAGAGCAAAAGGAAAAACCATGGTAGAAATTTAAAAAAAAAACAGAAAAAAGAAGTGAATATAGAATGTATTGATTTTCTCCTTAGTTCTTTTTCTGGATGCAGATGGCATTTTCTGTGCAAAATCTATTGGCCTTGCCCTGGATCACTGAAGCACTGAGAAGGATTAAGCCTTTCATAGTTGATCGTTGCACATTTTTGCTGTTATTGTGTATTCCTGATTCTGCTTGTTTCACTTAGTGCCAGTTTGTGTAAATATTTCCAGGCCTTTCTAAAGTCAGCTTGTTTATCATTTTTATAGAACAATAATATTCCATTACATTCATATACCACAGCTAGGTCAGCCATTCCTCAATTGATGGGCATCTACTAATTTTCCAATTTTTTGCTACCACAAAAAGAGCTGCTACAAACATTTTTGCACATATGGGGCCTTTTTTTTTCCTCTTTTAGGATTTCCTTGGGATCCAGACTCAGTAATGGCACTGCTGGGTCAAATGTTAGGCCCAATTTTATATCCCTTTGGACATAGTTCCTAATTGCTCTCCAAAATGTTTGGATCATTTCACAACTCCACCAACAATGCATTAGTGTCCCAGTTTTCCCACATCCCCTCCACCATTTATCATTATTTTTTCCTATTATCTCAGCCAGTCTGAGAGTTGTGAAGTTGTCCCTCAGAGTTGTTTAAATTTGTATTTTCTAATCAATAGTGACAGCATTTTTTCATATAACTATAGATGGCTTTAATTTCATCATCTGAAAGATGAATGATTTGTATTCTTATTAGTTTGACACAGTTCTTTGTATATCTTAGAAATGAGACCTTTATCAGAAACACTGGCTGTATGATTTAAGTCTTGCTTGTGAAATATATCCATGTAGTGAGATTACAGTCAATTAACATTTTAATGCCCCTCAGCAATACAAAAAACCCCTGTAATTTATAAGTGCTAATTTACATGGGAAGACAGAGTTTCCTTTAAGGAAACTTCCTTACATTAATGAAATTACAATTCTGGTCTAAAAGAAAGTGCTACAAAAATGTAAAATATAATTTGAAGTCATTCTCTATATTTGGCTTAGCTGTCACTTTGTGTAGCCTTTAATTTCTAATTAAAAAAAATACAATCTATGGAGACTGAAAATTTAGTAATTGTACCGATTCAGATCAGGTAAGCAACTTCTAGTCTTTTAGACAGGACTCAGATCTTCACATCCCAATATTTTGGAAATGGAATGGAAAACTGGTAGGTAAAAGCTATGCCATTATTAGGCATCAAAATCCATGAAGATGCTATTCTCAAGTAAGTACTCCTTTATTCCACAATATGAGCCTTTTGAGGACAGAGAACATTTCATTTCTTCTCTATGTCTCATTGCTATTATAGTATCTGGCATACAGAAGGTACTTAGTAAATGTTTATTGATTGATTCATTGATTGATGCTTATTGCTCCTTTTAAGTGACACTTTTTTATACCTTCCTGAATTTACTTAAGTTTTACCTATTCATTTAAGCACATCTCACTTCTTTTTCCCTTTGTATCTTTCTGTTATTATTTTTTCTATAAAAGTGATTTGGCAGTTTGATTGGTATGGCACTGAATAAGTAGGTTAATTTAGGTAGAATTGTAATTTTTATTATATTAGCTCAGCTTACTCCTGAGCAATCCTTTGGATCTTTCTTATCTTATAAGGGACTGATCAAGTACAACCTGCTCCATGAAAAATCCACCATCTATTATTAAAACAATGACATCTCTTACTATATCATTGCAGCTCATTTGTTATCTTTATTGTTCAGTTGTTTTAGTTGTGTGCAACTTTCTGTGACCCTATCTGGGTGTTTGTTTTTTGTTTGTTTGTTTGTTTTGTTTTGTTTTTGCAAAGATACTGGAGTTATTTGCCGCTTCCTTTTCCAGCTCATTATATAGATGAAACTGAAGCTAGCAGGATTCAGTGATGTTCTCTGTCACAAAGCTAGAAAGTATCTAAGGCCATTTGAACCAAAGTCTTCCTGATTCTAGGCCCAATTCTCTATCCAGTGTTCCACCTAACTGCATGTATCTCATTATTTACTGTTTTATACTCTGATTATTTTCCCTCTCCCCAGTGGTTAGCACAATACTGAACACGTGTTAGGTAATCAATAATATTTCTTAAATTGACAACACTAGCAAAGCAGGGCTCAATTGATCTCAGACTGATAGGAAACTAAATGGCAAGCTGGGAATTGAAGTTGAGGTCAGCAGGTCATTCTGTGCTTTTTCCTATGGTTAATCCTATGAGCACCCCAATATTTGCACAATAAAAAAGTTCACTTATATATAGTACTTTGTGGATTATGAAGATTTTTGATAGTGTAATAGATTTATAGGTTTCTGAGCTAGAAGATCCCTTTCTGATCAACTCATCGACCTCTCCTTCACCATTTCCAAGATGAGTACACTAAACCTAGTGAGATGCAGGGATTTGTCCAAGATCACATCCATATTTCAAAAGCAGATCTGTGATCCAAACCCATTTTCCAAGCCATTTTTCCAAAACAGAGTCCTCCCCATAAATTATCTAATGTTATCTTAAATTGTGCTATATTAATTTTCATTTATTTAAAGTGTTTTTGTTTTGTTTTGTTTTGTTTTTGCTTTTTGCTTTTTGCTGAGGCAATTGGGGTTAAGTGACTTGCCCAGGGTCACACAGCTAGGAAGTGTCTGAGACCAGATTTGAACTCAGGTCCTCCTGACTTCAGGGCTGGTGCTCTATCCACTGCGCCACCTAGCTGCCCCATTTAAAGTGTTTTTTGCAACTATTTATAAAGTATAGCATTTTTAGTTTTGGACATCTGAGAAATTGTCCTGTGGAACTGAGAGGAAGCATGATGTGGTACATAGAAAGCTAGAAAGACTACACATTGAGTCCTAATCTCATATATCATGGTTGTGTCAAACTGGGAATCTCATGTCTCAATGCCCTAAGAAGCTCTATGATATTAAACATTGAAGAAATGGTGGCAATCTGCATTTAAAAAGTCCTCACCTAGAAATTCCCTTTAACAATGAAATCATAAATACAGTCTTTCTCTTTATTCTGTCACATGGAAGAAGTTTTAGACTTGGTTTGCTTGACCCTGGAGAATAGAACTAGGAGTAGGTGATGAAAATCAGAGTGAGACAGTTTGACTAAGCAGAAGGAAAAAAAATCAGATCTATCCAAAAATAGTACCCCTTCAAGAAGGGGTTTGCCTCAATAGAGATTTCTTAATGGAGTCAGGATAACCATTTATCATGGAAATTGTATGCAGAGATCATGCTTTGCATAGAGGCTCAACTAGATTTCTCTGAGACCCCTTTCAAACCCAGCAGTTCTATGATTATACTTGTACTTTGCTTAATAATATAATAAATAAAATAAATAATAAGTATTCTGGCATCATATCTGTGACATTGTAGTCCAACTTGCCTTATATCAAGGTCCTCTTGGCTCTTCAGTAACTAAAGCTCTTTAGATCATATTCAAAATAGACCAGCCTCATAGGGAATCCCATTTTATTGATGAATTATATGTAAATTCCTTGGCTTATAAGTACTTCTTGAGTTGAACAATTAAGCTTTTCTCACCTGAATTCTAGTCCAGTGTGGGAGTGGGCTCTAATCTATTCCTGATTTCTTTTGCAGACTCTACTGAGAGGTAATGGGTCTTATTTTCCAATTCATTTTTTTTGGCTCAGTATACATAATGCGCATTATGTTATGATTGTTTTCTATCATCAAAGCCTGAAAGATCATGGATGATTGTCCTAGATTCTATGCTAGAAATTATTTTACTATGAAAATTTACATTATAAGATATATATATATATATACATGTATACATATATGCATTATGTGTATATATACACATAAATAACAGATAAAACATATAACATACTGTATATAAATATAAAATTTATAAATACATATACCCATACATATATATGGGGAATTTGTATGTATATGTGCAGACAACATATGCACATGTCTATACACACACATGAGTATTATATACACACACATATATTTCTGCTCCTATTCCTTAGCTATTCTATAGAGATATTGAAATGAAATGCACGGCACATAGAACATCTCTAATGATAATGAATAAAGTGAGGGTGTCAATGTTTTCCTGTAGAATATATCTTATGGAATATGCTTCTAGTTAAATGGTTAAAAAAATCCTCTTAAACTTTTCTTGCTACTAGCCATAGTTAACGTGCTACTCTGTTTTGTGAAAAGAGAGTCACTTGCTTGTCACTTACTAATAAAGAGGGCAGACAAGTGACAGGCAGACTAAGACAGGATTCATCTACTTCCCATTTTAACAAAGATATACTGTTCCAGGATGTTCTATTAGGAGCATCCAGAGAATGATATCAAATTTCAGACTAGCTACAATGGCCAAGAGATTGTCATTAACTGGATGAAGGAATCATTTCCCTAAGGTAAAAAGGGGGCTGAAAAGAATTATCTAGTTGCATCTCCAGAAAACTATAAAATGAAAATGAATATTTTAAAGGAATTAAGCTGCACCCACTTTATTAGCCTGACAGTGGTCTGGCTGGCTGCCTACATAAAAATGACATATCTACTGACCCCATAGAACTGTCTGTGTTGGTAGTCATTCTGAAATTAATGGCTTTATATATGCCTGCCTGCTTAGATCTGTTCACATTTGCTTAAAAAATGTGAATTACTATATCTCTGTGTGTCTCTCCCATGATTTTTTAATGTAACTTAGGGTTTTTTTTTT
>JAJPUD010000022.1:0-15208 GCA_023553655.1 Myrmecobius fasciatus
ATTTTAAAAACAATTTTTTAAATTAATTTATCTCATATTTGTGAAATAACAAAGAAAAGTTCAGTGTTCAAATCTTACCTCAGACACTTACCAGTTGTACGATTCTGGGCAAATCATTTAACCTCTTTCTCCCTTGATTTATTTTCTGTAAAATGGGAGCAACAATACTATCTATCTCCTATGGTTGTTCTAAGGGCATGAGATAATATTTGAAAAGTGTGCTACAAAACTTAATGTGTTACATAAATGCTATTGTTGTTTTTATTAGCCAGGAGTTTCAACTAAAACTCTCATCGTAAAGGAAGAACGAGCCAGCCAGCAAGAGAAGAAAAAAAGAGCACTGCCCCATCCTAGGAGGGACAAGGTCTTGACCTCTCTCCAAAGAAAATATTAAATCTGGACCCAGGTGCTGCTGAGAATGGGGTTTGGCAGCCAAGCAACCGATAAAAGACCTTTCTCAAAGACCTTTGATCCCAGACATCCCATGGGAAGTGACTGAAGAGACTTTAGGTTGACAGACAAGCAGGTGTGCACTGAAGGAGCCACAGAGATTAGCTGAAGCTTAGCCAGACCTCCCCAGGATGCAAATCATTCCCAGGCTTTCTCAGGAGACTTCCACAGTCATAGATTTAGATCTGGGAAGGACCTTGGAGGTGATCTCTCCCAACCCCCACATTTCACAGATGAGGACACTGAGGTCCAAGGAGATAATGGGATTTGCTCATGGTCACACACATGATGGTTAAGTACCAGGGCCACAATTTAAACACAGGTCTTCCAGTTTCAGAAGCCAAGTTCTTTCCACTGTGAACAGATCAGGTGCCAAATCATCCTATGAATCCTGGAGTACCAGAGAATCTCTGGGTCTCGGTCTCTCTGACTCTGTCTCTATCTTTGTCTGTCTCTCTTACACACACACACACACACACACACACACACACACACACACACACACAGAGTCTGTTTCTCTCTTCCTAGTTTTTTCTTTCCCCTTCCTCCTCCCTTTCTCCAGAGTCTCTCTCTCCCTTCTTCCCTCTCCCTCTTTCTTTATATGTTTACATATAAATACATGCTAATTTATTATATATAATGTACATATATGTATATGTAGAAGATATATACATATTTTAATATTTAAATTTATTTATAAATATATATGTATATATAGTATATATGTGTATATATAATATGTTTACTTATAAACAGGTATGTGTAGATATATGTATATGTATATATGTATCTATAGGTGTAATCATATATGTATAAGTGTATGTCTGTACATATATGCATACTTATATATTCATTAAAATGGTAACAAACTAAATATTAGATTTGGTATACAAATTGGGATGTTTCTTATCTCTAATAATTTGTACAGAAATAACTTCTATAGAAACATATGTTAGCAAAGTTCATTCATTCATAAACATTAATTAAAAAGTCTGTAATTATAATTATTAGTAGCATCATTAAGCCTACTATGTGTGAAGCCCTATCCTAGATAAGTGAAGAGGATATAAGAATGAATAAGAGACAAGTCCTTATTCTCAAGGAGTTTAGAGATGCCATGGACACTAATAGCTAGAAGATGTGGTAAATAAACAGCTTCATAAGAGTAATTCAAATCAAACTAAGAGCTACAAGAGAACAAAGGAGAATGTGAGTGTATTTCTGATCAGGCTAGTTGGGAAGCCTTTATGGCGGAGTTCCGTACCTTCAAAGACAGGTAGATTTCAGGTGGGAAGCAGAGGGTGGAAGATCGTTTCTCAGATGAGTTGTAGAGAATTCATGATTCAGGATAGGCCCTAGGTCCTCTCCAGTGATGACATTCTGTGACCTGTGAGTTTACAAAGCACAGGACAATCAGTGTACGTGGTGGGGAGCAGTGAGGATGCAAAACAGAGGGATATAATTGTTCCTAAGCAGCAGAACTCTGAGGCCTGAGTCCTCAATTCTAGTCCTGCCTCAGACAGTAATCTTAAAAAAGCATGTCCCCAACTGGGGCCTTTATTTTCTCAGCTAAAAAAATAAGGAGATCAGACCTAGGTCCCTTCTGAGTCTACATTTATTCAAAATACTATTATCATCCACTTTGAATTAATAGAAGGGCACAACAGACACAAGAAATGACTTGAGCAGCCGTGTAGAGGCAGACAGTAGGTCCATCCAGCTGTGGCACACAGTATACATGTAAGAAATAATGTTGGGGAAATATAATGGGCATGTAGAAAGTATTAAATGACAAGCTAAGGAGTTTGGACTTTATCTGGTAAGCAATGTAGAAGCCCAAAGATTTGTTAGAGGAAAAAGAGCATAAACCAAGTAGTTCTATAGAAAGATTAACCTGTTAGCAGTGATTAGGACAGAAACAGGAAAGGAAGAGAGACAAAGAGGCCTATTAGGAAGCTACTGCTATAGTTCAAAGGAAGATACTGAAGTGGAGTTGTAGCAGTGGGATAGAAAAGGAAGAGACAGATGGGAGAAGAACAGCAGAGGAAGAAGCTGGGCCTGGTGACTGGGTTGTGGGGGTGAAGGAGAGGGGTGACTCATATAAGGGAATGAGGAGGAAAAGTTGGCAAGAGAGGGAGGAAAAATGTTCAGTTTTAGATATATATATTTTGAGGTGCTAGAAAGACATCTAGGTAGAGATGTCCATCCAGCAGAAACTAGAAAATTTAGAGCCAGGATATTAAAGTTATAGATTTGACCTATATCAGATTGTTTGACATCTTGGGGAAGAATATAGAAGGGAGGGAGAAAAAGATTCAGAAATCAATAAAAGTGAATTTTGAAAACTATCTTTACATGTAATTGGGGGGAAATGAAATATAAAGTATAAAAAAGATATAGGTTTGAGAACAGTTACTTGGAAGTGATGGCTGACACTATGGTAGCTGAAGAGGAAAAGTACAAGGCGTATGGGAAAGGAAGATTGGGAGACTGTGAAAAGATCTGTGAAGAACAACTATAATTAGAGAGCCAAAGGCAGAGACAAGACAGTCAGAAAGGTAAGAGATCAATCGGGAAAGGACAGGGTCATAGAAGTTAAGGGGGAAAAGTTTCAAGGAGATGATGTCAGTCAATCAGCTAATATTTATTAAGCATTTACTGTATTCCATTAGGAACTCAGGATTCAAAGTGTCAGAGAAGATAATAACTAATAAATTAGATAAAGCCAGAGAGGGGAAAGGATATAAGACATGTTCAGAGGAAGACTGAAATTGTAGACTTAGTAGTATGGGGTTGAAAGCCATATTGGAAAAAGACTAAGGGTTGTTTTGGAGGAAATAAAACAAAGACAATGAAATAAACTCAGAGAACTTGGAGGTTCAAAGATGTAATCTTTCTTTCTATGGGTACCTGCACAGGTATGAATTAGGGGCTTAAAGGAAGCATGTATGAAAAGTGGGGGACATAAGGATGGTATTTTGAACCTAGTATATGTCACAGAGACATGAAAGTCAAGGTGGGGGCTAGAGTGCCACATGGTTTGTTTGGAACAATTAGGGTCTTAAGAATGAGCACTTGCATTTTTTTATCATACAGGTTCCCTCTTTACTATTAGACTGTTGCTTTGGTCATTGGCAGCGTCCTCATGAATGCTGCTACTGAGTCCAGAAACCTAAGTCTGTGCTCAGATCCCTCAGAAAGAAGTGATCATGGTAGTGCTAAGAGACTACTGGTTCCTCCCAGGATATGAACATATTGTAGACATTCTCCCACTCAACTAAGGAACTGTTTCTATGAGCCTATGCTTGGCAGATATACTGCTCAACATTCATTTTCAGCCTAGCTTTAGCTGAAACTCATCCAGAAAAAAAAGAAAAAAAAACCCTGAATATGTGCAGGAGAAAATGAATATAGCATACAAAGCTGTATTTTTTAAGTTGGTCATCCTGTACACCTCCCTACCCAAAAGGCAAAGGGATGTGGGCAGGAGGTTCTGCATTCAAAAATAATAACAATAATCATTTTATTTGTAAACATCCGCAGGGACAGTCAGTAAAAGCAGAATATGAATCCTAGGATCTTGGTAGTGTTCCAAGTTGGGTAATTGCTTTCTGTCTACCTAACACCCTTTCATAACCCCCACCACCTCTGTATTTCCCTGTGATTGGCTCTTATACTGACAGCTAGAGGATAGCAAATCAGTACTGTGCTCCACCCTAGTCACAGCTGCATTTCCTTTGCTGAGTTAGGGAATCATTGGATTTAGGAGCTGGAAGAGACCTTTGAGATCATCCAATTATTTTATAGATGAGGAAACCAACCCAGAGGGTGAAAGAAATTTCCAAGGTCATACACCTAGTTAGTAGCAAAACTGGGATTTGAACCCAGGTGTCTCTAATCTTAGTCCAATGTTTATTATTCTGTTGTCCCTGCTCCTCCAGGGCTGCAGAATTCCATTTGAATGGATGAGATAGTCCCAATACACAGCTATTATCATTATGACAAAGCAAACTGTGTGCAGAGCCCATTATAAAGGCAATCAGGGTTGACAGAGGCAATTAAAACACAATGATAATAAAGAATTTTCCAAAACAACATTAAATGTATACTGCAAAAAATCAAACACAATTTCCAACAGTTACTAAAAGTTGCATTCTCATTTTAACTCTGGGACTGCTTTACAGGGCCCTCAGGCAACCACAACCAAATATTCCCGACTTTGCTATGTTCCTTCCACATTCTTCAAAAAAAGAGTTGAAGAGATAAATTATTTTAAGAAAAAATGTAGGCTTATATCTTAAGTAATTAACTTATTTGTTTAATTTATGAAATAAAACAAGTATTTCTATAATGGTGGCCATCTCTAGGGCTTATAGGAGTTTTCATCTTAGTGTTCTGGTTCCGTCCAACTAGACAATTCAGCACACAGAATAGAGAAATTAACAGTGAAGACATAGAAGGAACAGTCCAAGGTGGTAGGAAGAGAACTGTGAGAGGGAGATAGGAGATAAGGACTTTAGTTGTTTGAGGTTTGAGGATTTAGACACTTAGAATTGAGCTTTAAGACATTATTGAACAATACTATTTAATAATGGAAGTAGCCTTGGTTTATAGTAAGGAAATCCTACATTCAAATTAATAATTTCTACACATGTGGTTGGTACTGGGCAAGTCACCTAATCTTTACATATCTCAGTCAATTCCCTAGAATTAATCTCCAGTTATATGTAGTTGCTATCTGCCTCAAGTGGAAGAAATTCTCATAACATGAGTTCCTTTGACTCTGGCTCTCAATCAATACTCTATCCTTTGTATACTCCTGCTTGGAAAAGTCTGTTCCCAAAGGAGGCAGAGTAGAACATCATAGAAAAAGGCAGACTGGAGTTTCTTGCCTCAAAGACTTTTAGAGAAACAAAACTGTCTATATCATGATTCAATGTATGGCAGGGTTTAGAGAGGTACTGACAGGACATGCTATTAAAAGTATTTCTTGAACAGCTGGAAATAAGGTATTAGAACTTGGGAAAGCGATTGAAATGTGAATATTTTCAGATCTCTTCTACAGTAAATTGGCAATTGAAGTAGTGGGTAGTATGAGGAAAGCTTTTGGACCACAGACATTTCTCAGGTCTTCCTTTCAGATAGCCTAGATAACAGATTCTCCTTAATTAACTTGACTTAATGAACAATGCCAGTTACTCTCAGGGTCACCTTCTTTGACATGGACCAAGTATTGTAGGGAATACATGTAAGTCACAATAACTTTCTAAGATAGATTAAGAAGATAAAAATACCATATACATATTTATATATGTATATATGTTACCTCTTTTGCCTTTAGTTGGTAGGTGATGCTGCTTGATATCTTCAAAGAAAGGAGGTATTTTATGAGATGATCTTTGGAATTGTTAACTATCTCTCATGATCAAGATGTCAGGTCTGTTTCAGGAGATTGCATTTCAGCCAGTGAAATAGTTTATGTCTGTCTTTCATGGAATTAGGAAAGACTTCTTGAAGGCATCAGGCTGTCCAATAGGCTTTGAAGAATAGATGTAGCAGTCTGGAATCTTTACTGTTTGTAAAGACAAGACAGATTCATAACCAAAGTTGAATATAACTGATTTTTCCCAATACCTCACCCATCTAAGTTGGTATGTCATTCATCTCTCTAATTAATGACAGTAGGATAAACATATCATGGATGTATAGCTATGATTTTAGAAGTCACAGTTCAAATTACAGTTCCAACTTTTCACAATCAATGAATTAGAAACCTCAAGCTAAAAATGATTAAATGATGAACCCAAGGTGATAAGTAAGTGGCAAATAGAAAGAAGTAGCAAAGTTATAATATAAAGCCAAATCCATTGTTTCCAAAGCTTTCCACTACCTAAATCAATACTTTGAATTGTTTTATTATAAATAGCTGGTGTTTATCATGTATTTCATTCTAAAACTAATGTGAAAACTTCCATTGTGCAGTTAGGAAAACTGAAGCAAAAAATGGTTAAGTGATTTTGTTAAAAAGCTTACAATCTGGTCCAAAAGTATAGGACCCATCTATTCCAACTCATAGAGTCTTTCTCATTGGAATATCCAACCTCTGTCTGGAAATAATTGGCCAGAGTATAAAACTAAAGAGGCTAAGGTCACAAGTTCAATCCCCAAATAATCCAGTTAGTTTCACAAAGAGAAAAAAACTGCCCCTTTGGCACAAAATGGCAGATGTGCTGCTAAGTTACTGTTGATAATATTGGAAAGTTGTCAGACTGGAGAAGGGCAAATATTGAGCAAATATTTTTCAAAAAAGGGAGAACTGAGTCACCAAATTGTAGAGCAATGAATTTTCCTTCATTCCCAGAAAAAAAATCTAGACATGTTACTATAGAAGTAGTTAATGAAAATCTGGAAAAGAAAGTAATCATCATGAACAACTATGTGATCTATCAACATGGATTCAGGTTCATTAAGAGTAGAAAATGCCAAACATTTCCTTCTCTCAGTTGTAATACTAAACTGGTATATCAAGAAAATTATGTTTTATTGTTTACCTAAATAAAAGTACTATTTGAGAAAGTATCTCATTCTATTCTTGTGGAAAAGATGGAAAGATAATTAAAGAATAATTAAATTATTTCAAAACTAGCTGAATGACTGGACTCAAAGAGTAGTCATTAATAGCTCAATGTCAACAGTGGAGTGCTTCAGAGATCCTGTAAGAAGAGACAGCTAATATGCTCAAAAAGTTATCAAACTGTGCATACCCTTTGACCCAGCAGCATTTCTATTGGGCTTATATCCCAAAGAAATCATAGAGGAAGGAAAAGGCCCCACATGTGCAAGAATGTTTGTGGCAGCCCTTTTTGTAGTGGCTAGAAACTGGAAATTGAATAGATGCCCTTCAATTGGAGAATGGCTGAATAAATTATGGTATATGAATATTATGGAATATTATTGTTCTGTAAGAAATGACCAGCAAGATGATTTCAGAGAGGCCTGGAGAGACTTACATGAACTGATGCTGAGTGAAATGAGCAGAACCAGGAGATCATTATACACGGCAACAACAGTACTATATGACAATTAATTCGGATGGACATGGCTCTCTTCAACAATGAAATGTTTCAAAACACCTCCAATTGTTCACTGAAGAAAGCCATATACACCCAGAGAGAGGGATGTGAAATGTGGTCCACAACATAACATTCTCATACTCCTTGATTGATGTTTGCTTACATTGTGTTTCCTTTATCTGATATATCATTTGTGTAGATAAGATTTTTCTTGCACAACAATGATAAGTTTGGAAATATGTATACATATATTCGATTTGCCAATATTTTAACATAATTAACATGTAGTGGATATCCTGCCATCTAGGGGAGGGGTGGGGAGTTGGGGGGAAAAATTTGAAATGGAAAGCTATGTGAGGGTTATTGTTGAAGAATTACCCACACATATGTTATGCAAACAAAATAAAAAAAGAAATAAAAAAAAGAAATAAACAACTTTTTAAACATCAAAAAAAGAAGAAGAGACAGCTAAGTGGTTCAGTGAGTATAACTTGTGATTAGTGACTATTCTTCTAGATAGGAAGAAGTGACCTGGGTTCAAATCCAGCCTTAGATTCTTACTTGCTGTATAATTCTAAACAAAACTTTTAATCTCAGTTCCTCCATATGTAAAATGTCTACTTCCCCAGCGTTGTTGTGAAGATTTAAAAAAAAAAGAAAAGCTCTTTGGAAACCTTAAAGCACTATATAAATGCTAACTATCTGTGTTTAACCCTGTTCTACTTAGCAGTTTTACTAAAGAATTGCATAAAGGCCCATATGACATACTTATCAAATTTGTAGTTGATACAAATCTTGGAGGGATAACTAGAATACTGAACTAGTATCTAAAAAGTACCTTGACAGGCTAGAACATTAGACTAAATTTAATAAGCTGCAATCTAATAAGAATAAAATCTAATGTATTGAATTTGATTTCATAAATTAACTTCACAAGTATGAGATAAAAGCATGGTTATGTGAGTTATTTACTGAAAAATATCTGGACATTTTCATGTACTACAAACTTAATATGAATCAACAGCATGAAATAGCATCTAAAAAACTGAGGGGAGGTAGGAAGGATACAATCCATGAACTTCACTAAGAGACACATGGATTCAAGGAATAGAGAAATGATAGGAAAATTATGGTTTGTTCCAGTCACATCTGGAAGACTGTGCTCTAAGCAACACATCTTGGGAGTGGCTTTGATCGGCTGATGAATGTTCAGAAGAAAACATTCAAGATGGTGAAAGTGTCAAATCCAATTCATATAAAAGAATTTAGAACTGGAAGGGACATGTAGTCAAATTCCCTCAAGTGACAGAGGAGGAAACAGAGGCCCAAAGAGATGAAGTAACTTCACAAAATGTTAGAACATTAGAATTTAAATAGATTTGAGTAGTTCTCTAGTCCAATACATGACCCCCAAAAATTATATCATTGAAGGAATCGGGAATATTTAAGCCAGAGAAGAGAAGAATTGGGACTAGGTGTATAATGCTAGTTCTTTTCAAGGGTTGTCAATTCTGTATGGCCCTAGGGGACAGACAAGAGTGGAAGTTGTAAAGAAACAAATTTAGGTTTAATGTTAGGAAAATTTTTCTAACAAAGTTACAAGCAAACAAAATGGATTGCCTCTAGAGAAAGTGGATTCTCCTTGATAGAAAGAAGCTGAAACAAGGTAATTACTTTTTCAGCTATACTCAAGTAGGATTATTTCTGGAATTTGGGTTGGACTAGATGGCTGCTCTGATCTTATTATTCTACTGTGCTATGATGCTATGATCCTCATCTTATAGTTAGAGGAACTGAAGATCAGAAAAGTTAAGTAACTAACCCAAGATGACATTGGCCAGAAAATATCAGAATCCTTAGGTCTCCAGATACAAGATCTTTTCTTTATAGAACATTACCTCTGTTCACTAAATAAGACAAGGCATATAGCACTATGGGAGATGTGTAGATGAATAAGAAAGTCTCTACCCTCAAAAGAGTTTACAATCCCATAAAAGACCTAATGAAGAGATAACGGCATTCTTTCTTGGTCCATTGCCCACTCTATCTCCTTTGTTCCCCTCACACTCTATACTTTATCATGATTACCAGGGTACGTGTCTCATCATAAGGGCCAAATTCTGCCCTTTTTTGTCCTCAGATTCTCAGTGCCTTGAAGCATTTCTTGAATTGTACTGAATATCTAAATAGATTGCAGAGAAAGTCTATGGAAAAAACACTCACTTAGAAATCAGGAATCTTTGGTATTAGTCTCAGTCCATCACTCTAATTCATGAGGAAGCATAGTGAAAATATTTTGGAATCAAGAAATTTGGATTCAAGGTCCTGGATCTGACATTCATTGGCTATGCGACCACAAGCAAATCAATTAACTTCTCTAAGTTTACATTTCTTCATCTGATAATGATAATGACACAATATACAGAGTTTTGAGGTGAATGTTTTGTAAATCAGAAAGTGCATATGTGGCTAACATTGTAGCTATAACTCACCAGTATCAAGCTTCTAATATTTTTTTGTTTTTGTTAAAGCTTTTTATTTACAAAACATATGCATGGGTAATTTTTCAACATTGACCCTTGCAAAACCTTCTGTTACAAATTTTGCCCTCCTTCTCCCCACCCTCTCCCTTAGTTGGCAGGCAGGCCAATATATGTTCAATATGTTACAGTATATGTTAAATCCAATATATGTATATATAGTTATTCAGTTATATTGCTGCACAAGAAAAATCGGCTTAAGAAGGAAAAGAAAAAACAAGAAAGAAAACAAAATGCAAGCAAACAACAGAAAGAGTGAAAATGCTATGCTGTGGTCCACACTCAGTCCTCTCTCTGGGTATGAATGGCTCTCTTCATCACTGAACAATTGGAACTTGTTTGAATCATCTCATTGTTGAAGAGAGCCATGTTCATCAGAATTGATCATCATACAGTCTTGTTGCCGTGTACAATGATCTCCTGGTTCTGCTCATTTCACTCAGCATCAGTTCATGCAAGTCTCTCCCGGCCTCTCTGAAATCCTCCTGTTGGTTGTTTCTCACAGAACAATAACATTCCATAACATTCACATACCATAATTTATTCAGCCACTCTCCAATTGATGGGCATCCATTCAGTTTCCAGTTTCTTGCCACTACAAAAAGAGCTGCCACAAACATTCTTGCACATGTGGGTCCCTTTCCCTCCTTTAAAATCTCTTTGGGATACAAGCCCAGGAGAAACACGGCTGGGTCAAAGGGTATGCATAGTTTGATAATTTTTTTAACATAGTTCCAGATTGCTCTTCAGAATGGTTGGATCCATTCACAGTTCCACCAACAATGTATCAGTGTCCCAGTTTTCCCACATCCCTTCCAATATTCATCATTATCTTTTCTTGTCATCTTAACCAATCTGACAGGTGTGTAGTGGAATCTCAGAGTTGTCTTAATTTGCATTTCTCTGATCAATAGTGATTTGGAGCAACTTTTCATATGACTAGAAATAGCTGTAATTTCTTCATCTGAAAATTGTCTGTTCATATCCTTTGACCATTTATCAATTAGAGAATGGCTTGATTTATTATAAATTTGAGTCAATTTTCTATATATTTTAGAAATGAGGCCTTTATCAGAACCCTTGAATGTAAAAATGATTTCTCAAATTCCCTTCTGATCTTCTCTGCATTAGTTTTGTTCATACAAAAACTGTTTAATATAATCAAAATTATCTATTTAGTGTTCAATTATGAGTTCCTGTTCTTCTTTGGACAAAAATTCCTTCCTTCTTCACAGATCAGAGAGGTAAACCATCCTATGTTTCTCTAATTTGCTTATAATATCACTCTTTATGTCTAAATCATGAATCCATTTAGATCTTATCTTGGTATGTGGTGTTATGTGTGGGTCAAGCCCTAATTTCTTTCATACTATTTTCCAATTTCCCCAGAAGTTTTTGTGAAATAGTGAGTTCCTATCCCAGAAGCTGGGGTCTTTGGGTTTATCATACAATAGATTGCTATAGTTATTGCCTAGTTTGTCCTGTAATCCTATCCTATTCCACTGATTGATTACTCTATTTCTTAGCCAGTACACCAAATGGTTTTGATGACCACTGTCAAGCTTCTAATCGCATGTATGTTTAGAAATGGTATAAAAATAGACATTTTTGAAATCTCCATTTGCTACCAATGAGCCTGGAAAATCAAGAGACCTGGGTTGGGCTGGCTTGGACTTATAGTTCTGCCATTAGCCCCAGGGCCATGCCATCTGAGGGCTACAAGAAGGGAGACAGAGAAGTAATTATCTGAGAAAAGAGAAGGTTAAGAGGAGACATGCCAGCTGTTTTCAAGTATCTAAAAGGTTTTCCTGTGAAAGAGGGATTAGGTTATTCTGTTCAGCTCTAAAAAGTGGAAACAAAAACAAGAGGTAAAAGTTACAAAGAGGAAATTTAATTTAGATGTCAGGAAAAACTTCCCTAAAAATTGAACTGTCCAAAAGTAGAATGGGTTATCTTGAGAGGCTGGGAACTCCCTGCGATTTTAGGCTTTTGAGCAGCCTGGATGACCGCTTGTCAAAAATGTGGAATGGGGAGATTCTTTTGGGGGGTAGAGATATGGATTGGACTCTTCTTACTTTTGCTAGACATTGGACTTAAAGACCCCTGAATAACCTTGCCATTCTGTAATTTTTATGTATCATGCCTTGAAACTTGCAATTTACTAGAGATGACTCTAAGGTTTTCAAAGTGTAGTCCAAATATCTCTGAAGATCCCTGACACTCTTTCAAAAGGATTTAATAGTAAAAAACCATTTTCATAATAATGCTAAGCTGTTTTCATTTTTTCTTTTGTATATATCAATAGACACAACTCAAATAAACAAAAGCTCTTTGAGGTTCTCAAGAGTGTAAAGGGGTCTTGAGGTAAAAAATTTAAGAATTGCTGCTCTAAGGCATAGCCCTTCCCAAAGTACTGTGATTCTACAATAGATAATGAATGAGCCTTGCTTTAAAGTTCAGAAATATATAAGCAAATATATTCCTAAGTCAGAAGACAACATTGTGCTACCAGAAAAATGCTGGAAATTAATTACTAGAGATCACAAATCTGAGATGGATTGATGATGATAGGAAATTAGTGCTTTAAAGTAGTAATTAACATGATATGCATAAATATACATTTTTGTTTTGATGCAACTCTGAAAAAAATCCTATCATGTAAATAATATAATTTTTTTTTTATTTTGATGGAACTCTGAAAAAAATCGTATCATGTAAATAATATAAATATTTTCCAAATAAGGAAACTCAGTTTATATGACTTGAATGAGGTCACTTGGTAGAAAATGAAAGAAATGGGGAAAGAGCTTAGGCATCCTAATTCTAGGATCTCCATGTCAGCTAAGTCTGTCTCATAGAATCTGAGAAGACTGTGACTTGAAGAGATCTTAGAGATTATTTATTGAAAAATACTTCATTTTACAAAAAAACAGGGAAACTGAGGCCAAGAGACTAAATGATTTGATCAAAGTCATACAGTTAGTCAGTAGCAGTGCCTGGACAAGAAACCACATCTTGAAATTGCCTCCTGCTTCCTACATAGTATACTTTTTGTTTTAGGTAATCTTAACAGGTGGAGGAAGGTGGGTGAGCTTGCAAGTTGGCAAATTTAAGAAGGAGCTCAATTTAGAAGACAGGAGAAACAAAAAACATAAAATGTCTCACTTGTTTTCTTTAAACCAACATATGTCATAGACATTTACATTATAGATACATTAATCTTCTCTTCATTGTTGTGTTCGTGTTGTCTATCCCTCCTAGCCAAGACGTTTTTCAGCTTCAAGACTGTTTCTCCTTTCTTTCCTTTTCCTTTTCTTTCCAAAGCCTACCCATACTTTGAACTTCCACTGCAATCTCATGCACAAAGCCATCACTGTCTTCTCCAGTACACATTGCTTTCCCTGAGCACATATGAACCCAGGATCCATGGAGGGTTTTTTTTTAATATTTTTATAACAATATTTAAATTTCTTTTGTAATACTATGTATTTTATTTTATGCATTTAAGAACATTATTATGAGAAGGAGAACACAGAGGCTCACTAGAATGTCAAATGGGTCCAGGACACAAATGGTTAAGAACCTCTGATTAGTAGAACTAATGCTTAACTTGAATATAAAAGACCTGGCTTCTTATCCTAAATAAAAGTTAGAATGCTTTTAGTCACTATATTTATAGAGGATACTTTTATTTATTAGTTGTGTGACCTTGGACAATTCACTTAACCTATCCAAGCTTTACCTTCCTCAGATGTAAAAAGAGGATAATAAAATGCACTACCACCTAACTCACCTCAAAGTTTTGCAATGAGGACTATATATTTAAACTAACTACTATTTAAATTTGTTTTTATAATTATTTGTTATTACCACATAAAGAATAAAATAAAGTATGTAGTTAAATATTAACTATCTTATGGGAATGTCTTCTCTTCCCATTTCAGATTGCAATAATCTGTTGTTTGGTCCCCTTGCCTCAAGTCTCTCCCCACTCCAATTCATCAATTTGATTCATCAAATCCAATCCATTTCACTCAGCTGTCAAAATGACCTTCTTAAAATGCAGGTTTGACTATTTCACACAACCATGACCCCAATTCAATAAATTCCATTTGCTTCCTATCACTTCCAGGATCAAATATATAAATCCTCCTTTTTGCTCTGAAAGCCCTTTAAAACCTAGTCCTTTCCTATTCTTCTAGTGTTCTTTCTTCCCTACAGAAACTCCATGATCCAGTCACATTGACCTCTTTGCTGTTCATCACACAGGATATTCCATCTTCCAACTCCAAGAACTTTTAACAGACAGGCTGCTGGGCCTGGGATGCTCTCCTCTCATCTCTGTCTCCTGACTTCCTTCAAGTCTCATCTAATCCTTCCCTCCTCCAATTTATCCTGTACCTAGCTTATTTGCACATAGTTTGCATGTTGTCTCCTGTGCAAGACCATGAGCACAGGAGTCAATAGTCCTCAATAGGACTATTAGCAGGGACTTAATATAATAATTAGCACAATGCCTGACCTATAGCAAGAGCTTCATGATTGGCCAACTCTAAGTTTTTCAAGGGCAAGGCTTGTATCTGAAGGATTCTGGTACCCACAGTTGCAAATACTATACCCCAAGCTTCTCTCAGAAACAAAGGCTCATCTTTATTATACTAATATTCTTCTGGTGAAGCTATATGGCTATGAATTATGGAATACCCCAGTCTCCAAAGAATTAAAGTAAAGGGTCACCCAAAGGGCAATGGAGAGACAGTAAATGGTGTAAATAGGCTGTGGCATTATTATCCAGTGAAAAATTACACACCAGAAGCAGCAGTAAGGCTATCATCAAAGAGATTTATGACTTATGGAAAGGAGGTAGGTCAGCCATGTTTCAAGGGTGAGAGGTACCAGATGGACAGCCTGTAGACTGCAATCCATGCAATGTTAAATAACCTAAATAAAGAGTTCTTAGCCCTTCTCTGTGCCATGAATCCTTTTTAGATGTCTGGTGAAGCTTATGGACTTCTCAGAATTATGTATGTAAATGCAACAGCATTGCAAAGGAAACCAACAATATTGAAATAGTTATCAAACATTTTCTTTAAAAAGTACACAGACATTAAATTAAGAGCCCTTAATCTAAAAGAAGGTCCTAAG
>JAJPUD010000022.1:25765-71957 GCA_023553655.1 Myrmecobius fasciatus
ATATATACATATATATGTGTGTGTATATATACATATATATGTGTGTGTATATATACATATATATGTGTGTGTATATATATATATATATATATATATATATACATATATATATAAAATGTGAAGGAAGGAGAAGAAGAATGTCAGAGAAGGAGAATGGAGGAGACAGGGAGGGAGGAAGGAAAGGAGAAAGAGAATGACAGAGGGGAGGAGGAAGAAGAGGAGAGGAAGAGAGAGACAGATAGAGAGAGAAAAGAAACAATATACTATTCCCAATCTCACAGATAAGCATTTTGAGTTTTGATTTTACTTTAAGAATAGACATAGTTTACAATTCCATATTGTAAATCCCACTAGGTCTGAATGCTGTTCCAAGGTTTGACAATGAAAGAATAATTCATGTCAGACCAAAAGGCTTCTTTCAATCAGTTTCAAGCAGCTTTCCTCCTACAGGGCTGGGCCCAAATGAACATAGAATCCTGAGCTAAGCTATCCATCACATTTCCCCAGTCTTTCAATTAATGGCACTGCAATCAGATCGATAGAATGTAATAAGAAAAGAGCTTTGCATTTCTATACCTATTAATTCGCTGAGTAACTCCAGAAGTAAAACGTGACTTGAAAGGGAAAAAAATTCAAAGAAAATGCATTCTCCAAGAGTACACGAGTGCTCTATCTCCCATCTCCAAAATGAATACCAGAATTTCTGCCCTCAACCTGGACTATTAGAATCAAAAGATCAACCAGAAAGTACCAACAATGAGATTATTCTTGACCAGTGCAATTCTTAGGATTTACCCAGCCTCCTAGATATATACATAGTTCTAGAACATGAAGGAGGTCCATTGTTATCCACAGCCACATGGGTCATTCTATATTGTATTCAGACTTTGCCAGAAATGTCCTCAAATGCAAATCAGGGTCTGAGGAAGGCCAGTCTTTGCTCTCCTCTTTCTAGGTACTAATGAGCCACCAAATTCCTGATCACAATTTGCTATAGTATCTCTGAAGTACAGAACCATCTGGAGGATAAGGTTTGGGGGAGAAAGGGGAAAAGGGTATAGAAAGACCAGAGGTAGTGGGAATGGAATTTGAATGCCCTCAACTCACAATCGAAATCATCAAGTTGATATGGAACTACCCAAAAAGCGACTGATAGAACACAGTTTCTGTATACCCCATACTTATCATCATGAGCTGAGGTATAAGAACTGATCAGAATAGTTTATTGCAAAGAGGAGGAGAGTTGGCCTAAGGACTCTTCCAGAATCATAACATTTAATGATAATGAAAGTTACAAAACAGAAATTTCAATCACAAGAAGTAAAATCTTTGTCCCTGAAGGTCAAACTGGTTCAAATTCAGGAGATGTCTTGACCACAAGTCACTGGAACTTAGAGAAATATCAAAGAATCCACTGATCCCAATCCCCAGGAGACAGCAGTCTACACCAGCACTAAATGACAGGCATCCTTTGGGTTGTTGGGGTTAAGTTGGGAGGAGAAAGATGCAAAAGGTTTATTGCTGATTTACTAGAAGAGACCTGGCAAATGCGATTGTTCTGTGAATAAAGACCAACATTCTTCAAAGCCATCTCTCAATAAATATATAAGGAGAAGGATTGATTTAGGCAATTAATAAAAAATTATTTCAAACTTCATGTGGAAAAGCAAGAATAATTATTTTTAAAGTGACAAAAGCCTTAATCTCAAAGTTTTTATGTATCATTTATTATTTTTGTTATATTATAGTTTAGATGACAATAAAAACATAAACTCACAAAATACTATACTACACTCAGAGTCAGGAGAATCAGATTCAAATTCTGGCCCTGCTACTTATCACTGGTATGACCTTCAGTATTTCATAACATTTCTGGTTCTCAGTTTCCTTACATATAAAATGAGACTTTTTGACTAGATGACCTACAAGGTCCTCCTCAGCTCTAAAACTAAGAATTAGAGATGACAAATATGAGGATGGTTCTCTGAGTCATACAATAAAATTCCCATAATAAGTTAGTCTGCTATTATTTATTATCGATCCTAACTGAAATATTTTCAGAAGGCCCATTTTTAGTGATTCTACATAACTGTTACTTCATGAGACAGAGATAAAGGAAGAGCTTTGAAAAGGCTTTAAAAAATTGTTCTACAAGCCTAAAGTGGATTATACTTAATGTAATAGTATACTACTATATTATTGCTCTTTATTAATAAATTACCAGGAGATAGATTTTGATTAAACAGAAAAAAGAAAGAACAATTCCAATTCTGGAATAGATTGCCTCATGAAATAGTTCCTTCTCTGTCCCTAGAGGTCTTAGAGCAGAGACTGGCAGAACACTTGTGAGAGGTATTATAGAAGGAACTTACGCTTTGGCTAATGATCAGATCTGATGGCCTTGGAAGTTTCTTCCAATATATCCCAAGTATATAATTCCATATATAGTCTGATTAGGCCATATTGGCAAACAAAAATATGTTAGAAGGAAGATAAGTCAGAAAAATTAATATACAAGTAGGATGATTAACTATAGAGAATGACTGCCACCTATCATTTTATAATAGAACCAACTTAGCTAGACTCAAGTGGTTTCAAAATCATCAATATAAAACTGGAAGAGAACTTAGGGATCACCTAGGCCAGTTCTCTAATACAGATGAGGAAAATGTGGTAATGAAGAGTGATTTGCCCAACATCACACAGAAAGTAAATAATAATCAGAATTTGAACTCATGTCCTCTTACCCCAAATCTAGTATTCTTTCCACTTCATTATCCTGCTTGTTCATCATTTTATGATGCCAATAAAATATGACAGAATATCTGTCAAGACCAGTTTCTTGATGAAAATGAGCCAGGAGAGTTTCAGGGTCTCACAGCTGGATAAAAAAAATGTCAAGGACTGTGAACCTGCTACCTTTCCCATAATCTCTTCCCTAGTCTAGTTTACAAGTAACAAATAACTTCATCTGATCTCTATCTGAGTTAGAATCGTTCAAAGCAGGTTCAACAGACCCTTCTCAGCTCAGCCTGGACCCAGAAATTTCCCTTAGTGTATTCCATTGATCTTGGAAACATTTGGATAACTATCTGACTAACAGGACTCTGTAAATTAACTGTACGCCAGCACTTCTGTATGTTGTTCTTACTAGACATAAAGGAGAATATTGTTTTACATCTGAAAATAACCACATGATGCCATATTGACTGAACTGCAGAAACAACACTAATATTTTCCTTTAAAAGATGCCTCTAAATCTCCATATTACACTCCATTCTCATCTCTGTCAATAATATTGTTATAATCCTACATTTTCTCTAATAGATCAGATAGAAGAGTAAGAGGAATGGGAATAACACATATACATATATGTCTATATGTATATATGGATATAGTATGTGTGTATTTATACAAATATAACATATATATACATATACATAGATATGCACACACTCATGTATACTTGAAAAAATGGGGGGTTCCTATGATTTGCTCTAATTTAAGAAACATTTGTTAAGTACCTCCAATGTGCAAGACACTATACAAAAATCAAAATAAAAAACATTTCCTCCTGGAATTGACATTTCTATTGGGGAGATAAAAATGTATACAAGCATATAAACACAAAGTAATACATAATAATTTAACTGGGGATCATGCTAATCACTGGGGGTGGGAGTGGAAGTAAGAGGTCAGAAAAGGCCTCAAGGAGGAAGGATGTCTTGAAAGTAGGTAGGGATTCTTGAATTAACTATGAGGACAGGAGATATTCTGCACCTGGAGATCTCTTTTACAAAGAGATGAGAGGGAGACTTGAAATGTCATAGACATGAAACAACCAGCTGATCAGTTCAACTGTATGAAGGGCAGAAATATGAAATAAGACAAGAAAAATAGATGGGATCAAGTCTGTAGAGAATGCCTTAAATCCCAGGCTGAGAATTTTGTAAGTTTTCCCAATTCATCAGGCATTTGTTAAGTGTCTACTATACTAAGGCCTGTTTTAGGTGCTAGGTATCTTTTATAAAGACAAAAGTGAAATAGACCCTGATTTCAAGGAGCTTCTATTTTGTGTCTAGAGAGAAATAAATACATTAAAAATAAGAACACAGTAATGGCATTCAGGAATGTAGTGTAGGGCAGAAGGGGAATCAGGAAAAAGTCTCTTTTAGAAAGGAACACAAACTGAATGTTGAATGTTAGTTACTAAGGATTTCAAGAGGCAAAGATGGGGAGGGGATAGTATTCCAAACATTGGGCAGAGATGTTGGCAAAAGCATGAAGGCAAGAGATGGTGGTGTTGTAATAGGAAATATCAAGTAAGTTAGTGTGAATGAAAGGAAGGAATCTGCAATCAATCTACAAAGATAGGCTAGAGCTTTCTTGTTGAAGATTTAGTGCCAAACGATGGAGCTTGAATGTTATTTCGTAGAAGCAATAGGGAGCCAAGGAAGTTTCAAACAGGGAAATAACATGGTCATACCTTTGTTTTAGGAATATCCATTTGGCAGATGTACAGAGGATGGATCAGATTTTTTTGACAGGCTGGAGGCAAAAAGACCAACAAGGAGACTAATATAACAGACCAAAAAAAAGTGATAAAAATGTGAACCAGGATAATATTAGTGCAAGTGGGAAGAAGGAGATGAATGCTAAAGACATTATATATGGATAAAACTTGACAATTGATTCAATATGGAAAATGAGGAATAATGCAGAACTAAGGCTAATTCTGAGTTGCATTTGAAGATTTTTGAGTGGGAGAGCATGACGTGGTCAGGTCTGTGATTTGTTTAGCTGAAGATAAACCCAGGTGATAGTCTCTTAAAAGTGAATCTTTCATAAAATACCTCCATTCATTCCTTGACCACTTAGTATATACAGGTCAAGTAGAGTGAGGAGGTAGGCAAAAATATGGTGAGGGAAATGAATACAAAGAGTCAGTGTGCCAACACAGCACAGTGGAAGGAACACAGGACACCTTGGGTGTCAGGACACTTCTTGGAAATTTCTTTCAGGGCCTTTCTTTCCTTATTTGTGAAATGCAGGTCCTGTTCAATCAGACCATCTGTAAAGTCCTTTTCAGTTCTAAGAATTTAATTCAAATCCCCTGTTTGAGCCCCCTGTTCCCTCCTTTTTCAGGAGATAGTCTGTATTTTTAGCCACAAATCCATGGATAACTGCCTTAGCATGTTGTAATGGAAAGTGGACATTTGGTTTGAATCCCAGCTCTTCTAGCTACCTGTGCAGCTCTGACAAAATTAATTAACCTCTCTAGGTCTCAGTTTCCTCATCTATAAAATAAGAAAATAAGTAGGGTGGACTAGTCAGGGCTTCTTAAACTTTTTCCACTTGTGAAGCCTTTTCACCCGAGAAATTTCTACACAATCCCAGATACATAGGTATACAAATCAAACATTTATTCATAATAAATCATAATTTCACAGCCCCCACATTCAGTGATGAGACCATAGTTTAAGAAGCTTTGCATTAGATGATCACTAAACAGTCCTTCCAGCTCTAAATCTAGGCTTCTGAGGATCTCATATTGTAAGCCTAAGGTCCAGCTGAAAGAACTGAAAGTTGTTTGTTTTTTAAGGTCATTTGAACATTTTGGTTGTGGGGATGAAAGACAGACAAACATGTAGATAAATACATAGACACATACACAGAAAGACACATAGATACATGGATATGATATTAGATGACCAAATAGGTAAATAGCTATAGATTAATAAGTACATACATACAAAATACAGTAGATGTATGGATAAGTAGATAGATACTTAGATGGATGGATAGGTAAACAGGTCCATAGGTATAGATATAGAAAGATAGGATATATAGGTAGGTAGACATAAGTAGATAGCTAAAGATAGGTAGATAGATGGATGGATGGATGGATAGGTAGATGGATGCTTAGATGAATGAGAAGTAAGTAGGTCGGTAGATGTAGATATAGAAACCCAGAGTAGATAGATAGGTAGGTAGAGACAGGTAGATAGATAGGACAAATGGATGGATAGATAGGTAGGCAGGTAGAAATAGATACAAAGATAAATAGAAAGACAGAGAGAGGGGAGAGAGAGAGAAAGAGAGAGAAAGAAAGAGAAAGAGAGAGAAAGAGAGAGAGATCTTTCTGTAGCCTAAGTATTATTTTCATTGTTATAGAAAGAACAAAATTGGTGTGCAGTTTTCTGGATTATTTCTGAGAATTAGCAGGGCTTATATCTGCACCACAGTTATGCAATAATCAATGCTCAGGGGTACTTCTTACCCCTCTAATAAGATCTCCAAGGAAAGAACCAAGAAGAAAATGGGAATTTGAAATATTGAATTTGAGAGCTGGAGAAAGGTATTGGTCCTGCAATTTTAGGAACATAAGGAGCTCCCATGGAGGAATTCCTTTTTAACAAGACAAATAAGCACTGGTTTTGAAACTTATAGCCTTAAAATATTTCCGGGGGGAACCCAGAGATTAAGTGGCTTGCCCAGGTTACACAGCCTTAATGTGTCAGAAGCAGAACTGGTTTTACCATCCTACATTGTGTTACCATAACTAAGTCAATGCTACAAGTGTCCTACATGGGATCACCACCAGGCAGGGCTACTGAGATGGTGACAATTCCCAATGCCTTTTGGGTTCGTTCAATAGGGATGAAGGAGAGTTTTTTGCCGATTATAACAATAGGCATTCTCTCTTAACTATTCCTCCTACTCTGGTAGATTGTTTCAGTTGACATAAACTCAATTAATTTTCTCTGGTTATAACTAGAATGCTGGAAGAAAACCTCAGCTTTTCTAATTCTTTATAATAATGATAATAACAACAACATTTATATAGTGCTTACCATATGCCAGAGGCACATTACATCTTACACTTTATACTTTTCACTTGATATTTGATCAACATGTATTGATTGATATACACTTTATATGTTTTATCTGATTTCCTGGGAAGTAAGAACTTTTATCATCCTAACTCTATAGAAGAGGAAACTAAATCCAAGATTAAGTGTCTTTCTCAGTATCTAAGGTCACATTTGAACTCAGTTCTTCTTTATTCCAGACCCACTGTTCCAGTTAGTTAAACCTGGAAGGAATTCTAAAGAACAATGAGCTAGGTCACTGGAGACCTGGGTTCTAGTGTCAGTTATGCTACTGACCAGTCAAATAAATTTTGGCAAATCACTTCACTTCAGTTTCCTGACCTAAAAAAAAAGTTAAGGGACTAGAATCGGATCAGGCAAACATTAAGCAAGCACATGTTATATACCTATATCCACCTGGTAGACAATTTTCTTCTCTAGAATTCCCCTATATCAATCAATGACAAGACTGGTACTACTGTAATCCCAACTTGCCCACCCTCCCCCCCCCCAAAAAAGGTACAAGGGACCTTCACTAAGAAAAGTTTCTTTTTCTAGAGGAAAAATACTAAGGATGCAAATTTAAAAGTGAAATCATTTTTGCTGCCAAAAGGTGTGTATCATCTACACAGAGGTAGACAACTTAAGACTATGGCTGTAGAAAAGACCTCAGAGTTCTTCTATTTTGATCTCCTCATTCTGATATTTAAGAAGCTGGGGAGGAGCTGAGGAGCCTAAATGGCTTGTCTGGAGTCTCACAGATAGTGTCAGAGTTGGGACTTTAAACCACATCTTCTAGAGATCACTTAGTTGCCTCAAAGAAAGAGATGACTTCACAACCTACTTCTGACCCATACTGGTTATATTAGCATGGGCAAATAACTTACTATCAGTGTTCCCAACAATTACTTAAAACTATAATTTGCAAAAGGATTGTCGATCTGTAGTTTAGTGGGTAGAGGACACTGAATATGGGATCAGGAAGACCTGGATTGGAATCCTGCCTCAGATACTTATCAACTCTACAATACTGGGCAAGTCATTTAATTCCACCTTGCTCAACTGTAAAATAAAGGGGTTGGATTCTATGATTTCTGTGGCTCCCTCCAAATCTAAATTTATGATCCAATGATATGTGTGCTTTGGTAGGAGTCACAATGCTGGGAGTTCATTACAATCAATCAACCAAACAGCATTTATTAAAGCTTTGATGTGTTCCAGGCACTGTGCTAAGCCCTAAGGTAAAACAAAATAACATAAAACACCAATTTTTACCCTCAGTTATTGAGTTCTCTATTCTCTCTCTCATTCCCCCCCCCAAAAAATGGACAATATAAGTCACTGATTCTTTAGATAATCGAATTTTAAAAATAAGTATACTTGGGACATATCCCTTATAAGGAAGTAGACTAAATTACTTTTCCAAGTATTTTCCTTCCAATTCATATTGTGATGCTATAAGCTCTGGCTAAATACAAATCTGAACAAATGATTACTGATCCTTAGAAAAGTTTGTTCCTAGAAATTTAGAGTTAAAAAGGATCTTGGAATTATCTTATCCAACTCCTTTCATTTTACAGATAGAGAAACTGAGGACCAAAGAAAAGTGATTTTTTTTCTGAGATCACACCAGTATCAAGTTTCAAACCTAGAGCTTCTGGTTCCTCATTCACAGTTCTTTCCATCACAAACTCCCCTTACATTATCGAGTTTACCAATTGCCCTGACAAATGGCACCTTTTCCCAATCCAGAATGAAACTAACAAGGAAGATTATTATTCATAATCAGCATTTCTACTAATGCTAAGCTTTGACAGAGTCAGAAAAACAAGGTTGTTGTCTCAAACTAATTGTTTAAAAAAAACCTGTAAAGCTCAGCCAGAGTAAATTGCTATTTTACTCCCTTAACATAAACTATGGGGACCGCACACTTACTCACTAAATTATATTGATGTGAGATGCTGTATGAGGTAATCTGCTAAGGAAAGTCACATAATACTAATACAAAATAAATAAGTTTTACTATATGTTTCTTATACTTTTTTGTTAGAAGAACTGGCTCTTCTCAATTAGAAATAAAAGACTTCTTTATATTGACTTATAACAAACTTTAATAAAAAAAAAACATAGGAGCATAAAACTTGCCTAATGGAGATTGCCAACAGCCCATCAAATCTAATAGTGTTTCAGAGGAAGAAAAAGCAAAATGTCAAAATAACCAAAGCTAATTTTACAAACCTGGACATCTGAGCAATGGTAGAAGAAGTCTGCCTGCCCCTGCCTTTCCTTAGGAGATTTAATCAGCATACATAAATAATGCAGTGATCACTCACTGGACTTATAACATTCTTATTCTCCCATTGGGCAGCACTGTACGTGTTTATCAAACACATGGTCACCCTCTTTGAGTCCATGACTTCTCAGAATGGTAAATTCATTTCCTTTTTTCGAAATGCTTATTCACCTATCATGAAGTGATACCATCCCTCTATTTCCCCACACACAGACCCCCCAAATGCTCCATTTAATGGGTTTTCTTGTGTGTCAGGAAATCAAACAGGCTTCATACTCTCAAACCTTGAGAAGCCATTCCAAGCTATCTCTCTACCTTTAGGCAATAAAATCCACTAGACCTACAACCTTCCCACAAATAGACCAAACATTAGATGCCCCAAACATAGTTACCTAGCCCACCCAGTTTGGAGTTCACAAGCTTCCTTCACAGCCTCTCACTAGTCTCGTAGCCTCTTCTTCCCTTTCTCAGCTTCCCCCATCGTGCCCCCAGTCAGAGTTCAATGAAATCAATTCACCAATGATAGAGGCATGTATTTAGAGAGACAGATTTCCCCACACAAGAGCAACTGCAACATAAATCACAGGAAACTATATGAAGAGGCTGTGAAAAGCCCAGTGAGCTTCTTAGCCCATTACACATTCAGTCTGGAATAATGACCCCTAATTTATTTTAGCTGCAGTGGTCTTTGGTGGTGACATTCTTAATCTCGCTCTGAAGATTTCAGGACACTTTTTATTGTTGTTGTCTTGAACTAGGAAATCTGACTCATTCTCTATCTGCTGAGTAGTTAATCTGTTCAAATGCTTCCCCCCAAAATAACCATCTGTCCTACCTTACATTCCTTTCCTCTTCACACTATCTCAGTCTCAGTCTGCCCTGCTGGCTCATTCAGGGATCTGTAATTTCTCCTCTGCCTTTATGTCTGCTTGCTTATGTTTTAGAGTAGACAATAGAGGTGATATAGGCCATTATTCATGAGGAGCTTGGAGGGTAATGTGAGAAATGCCTCATCTTCTGACCCCTCTTTGCATAAGAATTGCTGATAAAATTCTCAACTGAAAGGGGAAGATTCTGCTGAGAAAATATCTGCAAGATGCTCATTCTGGAGCAGTGTTCTGGAGGAAGGACCTGAGGAAAAATATTTCACTTTTCTGAAAAGAAAATTTATAAAACATATACAAAGGAGTTTTGACAATAATCAGGACTGTCAGTTTCTCACAATTCATGCTAAGAGAGGCCGGGAAGCATGATTAAGACAAATCCACAGATAATACCAACCTTTACATTAGGCAATAGTTTGGGTCTACTTTATAATTCATTCGTCCATTTAGTCACTCATTCAATAAGCACTATTAGTACCTATTAGTGTCTAAGGTTTTATGAATCTGATCAAAAGAGCTTTAAACAGAAAAATCTAAGTGGTAGGGAGTGGGGAGGGAAGGTACAACTATTCATATAGATCTGGCAAGGCTGATACCATAGAAAGTAGCAGGTACAACACAGGAAGAAGGGCAGACAAGACTTCTAATAATTAATAGGAGGCAATTTCCAAGAAAAAATTAGCAATTAAGCCCATAACCTGAAATATCTACATGCATAAAATGTGGATAATAAATAGGGTGTCTTGGAGATTCTAATTCAAAGATGCAAATTTGACCTCATAAGTATAGCTGAGACTTGTAGGGATAAAAATAATTACTTGAATATGGCTCAAGAATGGTACTTTATTCAAAAGGAACAGAATCAGAAAAAGAGGCAAGGAGTAGTATTGTGAGGAAATCCAGGGCATTTGGCAGCAGATTAATGGAGGAAAAATGATACTGTCATGGGATTATACTATGGACAGCCTGGACAGAATTAACTAAGGAATTCTGGAAATATCATAAACTTGGCAAGAGGCCCATATTGTTGTGATGGAGGACTTCATCTCTGAATCTCTACTAAAGCTCTTGACCTTTCCACAAAAAGTAGAATAGCTGACAAATTTATGACATATTATAATAATAATTTTACCCTACCAAAAAAAGAAGCAACAAGAGGAACTGTTATTCTAGCCCTGATTCTTGACCTCAAGAGGAACTGATCACTGGAAAAGAAATGAAGAAAAATTCTGGGACACAAGGGTACATGCTTGCAGTCCCTGCTGGAGTATGGCTAAAGTCCACACTAGGTCAAGAACCAAAATACAGAGTTCCTGGGAGTGAAGAGAAAACCAGGCTAAGGAGGGGTGACAGCCAAGGTCAGAAGGTCAAAGCTTCTATGTGATCAGTCATGGGAATGAGTCTATCAATGGTCACCGAACTTAAGGAAGGAAGGAAGGAAGGAAGGAAGGAAGGGAAGAAAAGACAAAGAAGAATTATGAGAAGTTCAGGGACAAGAATTTCAGGTAACAGCTTGGAGATAAATAAGTATGCCATTATAGAATCCATGATATGGTGATAAAGAAAGAACAGAAAGCAGGGGAATAGTTTGATGTGTATCTTAGATTTAAATAAAAGCAAATTCCAGAAGGCTCAGTTAAAGGATGAGTAGGATGTGGTGACTTAATAGTTTGCAGCACAAGTCAACCCAAAAAGGATAAGATGCTCTCAAAAGTGCAATTCTAAAGACATAATAATAATTCAGATGAAGATAGAAAAGGAGTCTTATCTTTAAAAAAAAAACTGATGGAAATGCATAAGGAACTTGTCAATCAATTCATATTTTTTTCAGACAAGTTTGTTCATTCATCTTCATTTTCAAAGAGAACTAATGACATCATGGGATGATTTCTTGACTTGCACATTAATTATATTTAAATGAGGCAGAGTTGCATGGATAGGGATAGGATGAATACAAAAGAATAGCATAGTCCTATAAGAACAGTTGGGGCAGTTAAATGGTATAGAGTGCCAGGCTTTTTGTCAGGGAAAACTCAGCTTTTGAGTTCAAATCTGGTCCCAGATACTTGCTAGCTATGAGATCCTAAGGAAGTCATTTAACCCTGTTTGCTTCAGTTTTCTCATCTGTAAAATGGGCTAGAGAAGGAAATGGCACACTATTGAACACTTTGCCAAGAAAACCCCAAATAGAGTCACAAAATAAAATATGACTGAAAAATGACTGAGCAACAATAAAAATAAGAATAGTGTCAAGGATACTAAAATGATCACAAGCTGAAGCTGGTTAGTGATAATTGCAAAATGTTGGTTTTTAGTTGTTATAGGCCAAAAGGGGATCAAAGAAAAGATAGTAATACTGCCTAAAGAGAATGGGATTAAGATAATAATGATTGTGTTGAGATGATCTCTTTCAAAAAGAATGATTTTGGGGAGCAGCTAGGTGGCACAGTGGATAGAGCACCAGCCCTGAAATCAGGAGGACCTGAGTTCAAATCTGGTCTCAGATACTTAACACTCCCTAGCTGTGTGACCCTGGGCAAGTCATTTAACCCCAATTGCCTCAGCAAAAAGAAAAAAAAAAAGAAAAAAAAGAATGATTTTTTTTGGACTGAGAATAGAAAAAGGGGAGGAATTACAGAATTTAAATTGAAGATGTAACAGTGTGATCCCTATTTTCAATGAGTCTAAGTTCCCACATACACAATATCTCAGAGTCCTAAAAAAAATAGGCAAATGAGAAAGTTGGTAATGGTTGAAAATTTTTAGAAAGTAGGTAAATTCAAATTTGACCACAGATATTTACCATCTGTGTGATTCTGGGGGAAAAAAAAACATTCAATCTCTTTGATTTAATTTTCTCATTTGTAAAATGAGAACATTAATGGTGTCTACCTTATGTTGTAAAGGCCAAATATGAATATTTTGCAAGTTTTAAAGTGCTATATAAGTGCTAGCTAATACTATTGCAATAAATATAATTATAAGTTCGTAAGAAAAATTATGAAATACCATAAGATCAGGTGAAGCAACTTTTACTAGGTTTACTTAGGAAACTGACAAATCAATCTATCACATCTTCCTTTTGTTTCTGCCTATAATTAGGGTATGTAAGAAAACAGTGTATGGTAAAAGGTGGGCAGGAGACATGGAGAGGAACAAAACATCCGAGTTATCATCACCCCTGACTACAATCTGATTAGCCATTTTTGAATACTTGAGAGTATCAAATAACAAAATAGTGCAGTCTTAAGAGAATAGCTTTGCTTATACATGCTGGGGTAGAGTACTTTTGAGAATATTGAATTCATGGGTTGTTGCCATTCAATAAACAACTTGTGAAATAATCTTGGTATGATGTGGATAAAGTAGAAAGGAAGGCATGATGGGCTCTGATCTATATCTTTTATAGAAATGCTCACATAAATAAGATCACAAAACCATCAATTAAAATTCATGCCATCAGAGCCCTATTTGTGCCTGCTTTAAGAGGCAAGACAAAGTCAGTAGGCAGTGAGTAACATTCCATCCAGCATATAGAAAACCTGTTGTATAACTGAAAGGATCTGGCATTCACTGTTTTCTGGTCTGACCTCTGGCTAACTCTTTCATGTGACTACCTGAATCATAGTTTTCTTAACTATTTGACCACTCTTTCATTTTATTGGATTATTTAATCCATTCACATTTAAGGTTATGTGTATTTCCATTCATCTCTTTTGTATTGGTTTGTATTCTCTTATTTTGAATTAGCATTTTGTTCTTGTAATTAGCTTTTCTTATACTACTTTGACTTTAGTCTATTCCCACAAACTACCCCACCTGTAAACATTCCTATCTCTTTAAATATTCTTAATCTACTTAAAATTTTAATTTTACTTTATATATTTTTATTTATCTGCCACCATCACCAACATTAACAACCCTATTGCCCTTTTAAATCCTTTCTTTTTTCACATACTATGTGGTTTAAAATCTTTTTTAACCCTTCCCCTTCCAACATACTAGTATAAATAATGAAGAAATTTCCTTTTGACATATTTTCCATTTTAAAAAAGTTTTGCCATCTTCCTTTGTAATCTATTTTGAATTGTATTTTCTAATTCATTGCCTGTACTCTGACTTGATTCTTTAAGAGGGAAGTTTATTTAGAATAGTAAGCTTGAATTAATTCCCTCTTCTATTCCATTCCATATTATTCTATTTGTAGATTCTATCTTACTTTCCATTTTTCTGCTCTGCCTCACTCTTTAAGCTATCTATTTATGAAGGAAATAGTGAGGGGAAACTTCTAGGACACAAAACAAAATGGAAAGCTAAACATTTTATCCAATCCTTACAACCCCTCAAATCTCTCCAAAATAGAAATTATACACTCCAGATAAAGCAATTCTAGCTGTCTCCATGGTCTATGACAGCAAGAACCCAAAGAAGATAATTTCAAAAACTAACATCTAGGAACTCATTCTGCTGACTGAGGCTGGTTCCAACCCCAGCTTTCCAATCACATTCCTGGCAAAAGACTGTACTGGCCAACTTGATCTATGAAGTTGCAACCAACTTTCACCTTCTTCCCTCTTTCTACTGCCATGGATATCCAAACTCCAGAAATGTGTTCAGGCAGCAATAAAGACATGGCAAAGTTCTACGCTGCAACAGAGCTCAGTCAAAGAAAAGGAATCAAAAGTATGGAGCAGGATATGCCCAGGCTTGTAACAGATTTCAATTTTACACCTTGCCCTCTCCAATGCCATGGAGATACACATTCCAAATTCTTGAAATCTGTGTAAGTTTTGATTTTAGTATGACAGTGCTCTGTGCACTGAGCCAGAGAAGTGAATAGGACATATTTGTGGGGGCTGATATAGTGCTCTATTAAGCCCAAGAAGAAGAGCCCAATATCTAACTGCAAATTACCCAGTTTGGGAGGAGGCTGAAATGTTTTTAGATCCAATCCTCAGCAAAACTTTCATTCAAAAGAGATAGAATCTAAAAGTGAACAATAAGAGTTGGGGGAAAGACCTAAATTGCTTCAGATCTCAAGAAGAGAAAACCCAAAGATCTTGGGCATTAGCAAATAAGCCAATGGGGAAGATTTCAACAGCAGAAGGAATTATGACCTCCAGAGCCAATAAATGAGCTCAAGTATCTATGAATAACTGCTGCAACACAAAGGAAAATGTTTCAACACCTGATGAGTTAGAGGACCCTGTAGATTTTAAGGAGAGGATACAACCATAGCCTGCTGCTCCTGAATATTTTAAAAAGAGAAATAAGAATTGTGAGAGCAGAATTTATGTCTTGCAAGGCAGAAATAATTGGCAAAATAGAAAAACTTGAATTTGCTATGACATCTCACTAAAGAAACAAAAGGGAAGATAACTGATTGGGAATGCAGACACAGAAATGATGGACAATCTGGAAAATGAAAACACGAAACAATAAGATTAGAAGGAAGTATGTTCTTGCCATATGAGCAGAACATTATGATCTCAAAGACAGGATTCTTCTAAACATCCTAAAGATTATAGATCTCCCCAAAGTACACATCAAATAAAAAATACTGCAAAAAGTCAATCAATAAAACTACCCAGAAGGAATAGTAATCCCAGAGCTTCTAAACACAGAAAATAAAGTGTCAATTGAAAGAATCCATAGATCACCTCCAGAAAGTAATGTGTGGTGAAAGTCACTCTGTACCCAAGGTCACAAAGATCAGTCTTAAATTCTACCCTTACCACAATCAATCCACATCTTTAAAAACAGGATATATTAGCTCTGGATGATGGTTGACCTTGGAGATACAAAAATCCTTTCTTTTGTAAGGAATTCATGATTAATACAACTCTTTTTCAGAGAAGATGGTCTCCTTCTCTGAAAATTCTGGCTCCCCATGAAGATGAAATGAATTAAAAGACACCCTTCTTTTATCATGAACACACCCTACTATGGGAAAATTTTTCAGTAGCACCCTTTAAATTCACCCTTTGGGTTGAAAACTATCTGGTCTTTTTCACTTCTGTCACTACCATCTATTATTTTTATCCTTTTCTCTCACAGCTAATTGTCTTGTTGAAAGAATAAGGAAATTACTATTTCTTCTCCCCTTACCCCTGGACTGGGTAAAGAAAGAAACGATAACTTTCTCCCTACATGGAACTTCCCATTGTACTGTCTCTTTTACAAAAATATACTGATTTGGGGCAGCTAGGTGGTGCAGTGGATAGAACACTAGCCCTGAAGTCAGGAGGACTTGAGTTCAAATCTGGTCTCAATCACTTAACATTCCCTAGCTGTGTGACCCTGGGCAAGTCAGTTAACCTCAACTGCCAAAGCAAAAATAAAAATATACTGATTTACTTGAAGGGAATTATGGGATTTGGTCTACGGAGCATTAATCCAATTCACTCTTTCTCCTTCTTGATTAAATTCCCCTTAAATTTTTAGATCTTTAGGCTTTTTGTATGTGTTTTGATGATCTTTTTCCTTTTTAAAATACAGTATAAAAGCATTGGATAATCTATTTAATTACTTTTTTCTGATTGATTCTATTTATTTGCCCTTTTTTGCATTTTTCTTGTTTGGAGAATTTAAAAATAGAATATATGGCTCATTTCCAGTCTTTTTTTCTTTTTTTTTCAAGGGATGGAGGTAACTAGTTCTTGTTTTTGCTGGAATGATCCATTATCTCTTTTATTTAATGTTCTCTTTTCCATGATTATATTCAATTTTGAAAAAAAAAATATGTTATTCTTGGTAGGAGTTTGAAGATTTTTTTTTATTCCATTATTTTCTTTATTTTCTTATGACTGCAAAGTAATACTGGGTTACCCAGATTGGCATTCTTTTATATCTGAAGATCATTCTTCAAATCAAAAATATGATTTGTTATTGACATTGTTGAATTTAATTACTACATATGCCATGTTTCCAGCATCCTTGTTGTTTTTCTTTTCTTTTTTAATGACAGTTATTTGTGGATTTGATTGATCAATGTTTTGTTGTCCTAAATTAAAAGTTATGGACCAATTTCTTGCAATATGGCAGTTAAATTGAGGAAAGGGAGTTGTTTGCTTGCTTTAATTTATCATGTTTTTGGAATCTGTAATCCTTAAAATATCTCTATATTGCTTATTTTCCAGGTCACTTGGTTTATATAGATTCATGTCTTGTCTCTTGCTCCTTTATTTGTGAAATTTTTCTAATAATCTTGAATTTTTGTGTTCCAAATCTATCATTTTCTTTCAGAGAATATGTCTCTAGATAAGTTTCCCATAATATTTTATATTTTTTTCAATGCTGTTGTTCATTTTCTTTAATTATACACCAAAAGTTCTAATTCCTGACTCAATTTCATTCCTAATATTTTCTTTTAAAAGTTTTATTTCTCTCTTAAACCATTCTGGAGCTTCCTGTTGTTGTTTCATGGTTTGGGGGAATTTGCTGAATTCTCTCAATTTTTTTGCACCATATAGTTTTTATATTATGAAGAAAAATAATAGTAAAAAAATCTATAAAAACTGTCTGTTGTATGTTTTTAAATTTTTATTAGATTTCCTTCTCCTATAAGGGAGAACTTTCCTCCAATGAAGAGGAAATTAGAGTAATAATTAGGAGTTTCTTTGCCCAACTTTATGCCAATAAATTTGATAATGTAAATGAAATGGAGGAATATCTACAAAAATATAGATTGCCCAGATTAACAGAAGAGGAAATAAATTATTTAAATAGCCCTATTTCAGAAAAAGAAATAGAGCAAGCTATTAATCAACTCCCTAAGAAAAAATCTCCAGGGCCAGATGGATTTACATGTGAATTTTACCAAACATTCAAAGAACAATTAATCCCAATACTATATAAACTATTTGAAAAAATAGGGAAAGAAGGTGTACTACCAAATTCCTTCTATGACACAGATATGGTGCTGATAGCTAAACCAGGTAGGGAGAAAACTGAGAAAGAAAACTATAGACCCATTTCCCTAATGAATATTGATGCAAAAATTTTAAATAAGATTTTAGCAACAAGATTACAGAAAGTCATCCCCAGGATAATACATCATGACCAAGTAGGATTTATACCAGAAATGCAGGGCTGGTTCAATATTAGGAAAACAATTAGCATAATCAATTATATCAATAACCAAATTAATAAAAATCATATGATTATCTCAATAGATGCAGAAAAAGCCTTTGATAAAATCCAACACCCATTCCTATTAAAAACACTGGAGAGTATAGGAATAAATGGGCTTTTCCTTAAAATGATTAGTAGTATCTACTTAAAACCTTCAGCAAGTATCATATGTAATGGAGTCAAACTAGAACCATTCCCAATAAGATCAGGAGTGAAACAAGGCTGCCCACTGTCACCATTATTATTTAATATTGTCTTAGAAATGTTAGCTTTGGCAGTAAGAGAAGAAAAAGAGATTAAAGGAATTAGAGTAGGTAATGAGGAAACCAAATTATCACTCTTTGCAGATGACATGATGATATACGTAGAGAACCCTAAAGACTCAACTAAAAAACTACTAGAAACAATTCACAACTTTAGCAAAGTTGCAGGATACAAAATAAATCCACATAAATCATCAGCATTTTTATATATTACCAATAAAGTTCAGTAGCAAGAGATACAAAAAGAAATTCCATTCAAAATAACTGTTGATAGTATAAAATATTTGGGAATTTATCTGCCAAGAGATAGTCAGGAACTATATGAACTAAACTACAAAACACTTTCCACACAAATCAAATCAGACCTAGTCAATTGGAAAAACTTAAAATGCTCATGGGTAGGCCAAGCAAATATAATAAAAGTGACAATACTACCCAAACTAATTTACTTATTTAGTGCCATACCAATTAAACTCCCAAGAAATTATCTTACAGATCTAGAAAAAATAGTAGCAAAGTTCATTTGGAAAAACAAAAGGTCAAGAATCTCAAGGGGATTAATGAAAAAAAAGGCTGACGATGGTGGACTTGCTGTACCAGATCTAAAACTATATTATAAAGCAGCGGTCATCAAAACCATATGGTACTGGCTAAGAAATAGAGTAGTCGATCAGTGGAATAGGATAGAATCACAAGACAAACTAGGCAATAACTATAGCAATTTGGTTTTTGATAAACCCAAAGACCCCGGCTTTTGGGATAAGTATTCACTATTTGACAAAAACTGCTGGGAAAACTGGAAACTAGTGTGGAAGAAATTAGGGCTTGACCCATATCTAACACCACATACCAAGATAAGATCTAAATGGGTTCATGATCTGGATATAAAGAGTGATACTATAAGTAAATTAGAGGAATGTAATATAGTTTACCTCTCAGACCTTTGGAGATGGAATAAATATATGTCCAAAGAAGAACTGGAACTCTTAATTGAAAACCAGATAGATAACTTTGACTATATTAAGTTAAAAAGTTTTTGTACAAACAAAATCAATGCAGACAAGATTAGGAGGGAAGTAATAAATTGGGAAATCATCTTTACATTCAAGGGTTCTGATAAAGGTCTCATCTCTAAAATATATAGAGAATTGTCTCATATTTATAAAAATTCAAGCCATTCTCCAATCAATAAATGGTCAAAGGATATGAACAATTTTCAGAGGATGAAATTAAAACTATTTATACTCATATGAAAAGGTGCTCCAAATCCCTGTTGATCAGAGAAATGCAAATCAAGACAACCCTGAGGTACCACTTCACACCTGTCAGATTGGCTAAAATGACAGGAAAAGTTAATGATGAATGTTGGAGGGGTTGTGGGAGGGCTGGGACACTGATGCATTGTTGGTGGAGCTGTGAATGGATACAGCCATTCTGGAGAACAATTTGGAGCTATGCTCAAAAAGTTATCAAACTGTGCATACCCTTTGACCCAGCAGCATTTCTATTGGGCTTATATCCCAAAGAAATCATAAAGAAAGGAAAAGGCCCCACATGTGCAAGAATGTTTGTGGCAGCCCTTTTTGTAGTGGCTAGAAACTGGAAATTGAATGGATGCCCTTCAATTGGAGAATGGCTGAATAAATTATGGTATATGAATATTATGGAATATTATTGTTCTGTAAGAAATGACCAGCAAGATGATTTCAGAGAGGCCTGGAGAGACTTACATGAACTGATGCTGAGTGAAATGAGCAGAACCAGGAGATCATTATACACGGCAACAACAGTACTATATGACGATCAATTCTGATGGACATGGCTCTCTTCAACAATGAAATGTTTCAAACCACCTCCAATTGTTCACTGAAGAAAGCCATATACACCCAGAGAGAGGGATGCGAAATGTGGACCACAACATAACATTCTCATACTCCTTGATTGATGTTTGCTTACATTGTGTTTCCTTTATCTGATATATCATTTGTGTAGATAAGATTTTTCTTGCACAACAATGATAAGTTTGGAAATATGTATACATATATTCAATTTGCCAATATTTTAACATAATTAACATGTAGTGGATATCCTGCCATCTAGGGGAGGGGTGGGGAAGTTGGGGGGGAAAATAAAAAAATAAAATAAAATAAAATAAAATAAATTTCCTTCTCCTTTCATGAGTTACTCTTCTGGTATCTGCCTATGAACTAATTTCATGCCCAGTTTTCTCTGTTTAACTTTTGGTCTCCCAGTTTTTCTCTTATATTCCCAGTATTTTGTCTATTTGTCTTTTCATTCTTTAGCCTCTCCCATTTCCACTGTTGCATGTATGCCAAGATTGCACAACCTTAACTTCCTTGTATTAGAAACTTTAAGGTGCCAAATGTGGTCCCTGCTCAGAGTACACTCTGCAAGGGAAAGGACTGACCCCAACTGAGCTTATAATTCCCATTCACTTGAGCATGGAACCTCTAGCCACTTCCAAATTCCACATCTTCAACCCCATCACTTTTCATTGCTCTCCCATTCCTTTGTGTGGCAAAACAGAGTTAAATGGTTATTGACACATAATGCATGTGGAGGAGCTGCTTAATCTTTGCAATGGAGGGATCTGTCAAGGACCTCTTACAGTTATATGTTGAATGAAAGATGAAATGACTGAGGAAACAAAGATTCTAGTTTCCAAGCATATTGATTTATTAAGCAATGCATGTCAATTGTATAATAAATCAGAACCAGACCTTCCACAACTTTGGCAGTAGATCCTGAATAAAAGGGGAGACAGATTTTTATGCATTAAAGGCAATCAAATAAGACCAATTAATTTTTAAAAATCAACAGGATACAAACCAGGATACAAAATTAAGTAATTTTATGAAGTATCAGAGACTTTCCAGGTTGGGAGGAAGAGAATAAACAGACAATTCCCTGAAATCAGAAAAAGAGGTGTCCCAAGGGTATACCAAATGATGGTATGCAATCAAAGGAACATGGAAACAATGATTGATCAGTATGGGATCAGTTTTTAAATAAGACATATGGGCTGCTCAAAATATATAATTGTGAGAAAACTCCTTGAATAAATCTACAAGTCTGACTGAGGATCTCCAAACAATAGGCAGAGATAGTCCAGTTTCCCAGACATATAAGGCTAGGTTCAACAATGCAATAAAGTTTGTTGATAATTCCTACAATTGAGCAAAGTTTTCTCACAAAACAGAAATTGGACTAGACCCATAATTGAATTGAAAGGGAGTTGAGCTAGATTCAGAACTAAGTCCAAAGGTCAATATAGTTCACCCAATTCCCACTACTCCTTGCTTTTATAATTCCTTCAATACCTTGTCTGTACTTGGTGTGGATCAAGCCTGAGAACACTAAGTGGTAGCTCTAAATATTATAGTTTTCCAATGTTATTTCATGAGTTTTTTACCTTATGAAGTGTTTCTGTCTTTATATTTTGTGGGTTCAGGTTAGTTATTTTAAATCAGATATACAATTTCTTTTTTCTGAGGTTTTTTGATTGGAGAGAAAAGTGGAAAACAAGTACTCTACCATCTTTATAATTACATGACCCAAAAAAAGACCCTAAAAATCACCTAATCCAAGTTCTTCATGCTATAATTTCTGGAAAACCCATTCTTCCCATTTTCTCTATGAATGCAGCATTTTTAAGTGCTTTTTGTTTTCCAGGCAATGTGCTAAGTACTTTGCAAATATCTCATTTTATTCTTACAACAACCCTGGGAGGTAGGTGCTATTATTCTTCTCTTTTTACAATTTAGGAGACTAAGGCAAACAAAGATTATGTGAGATATCCATGATTACACTGCTAATTAATATCTGATTTGAACTCATTTTTTAAACTTTATGCCTAGCATCCTTTCCTCTGTGCCAACTAACTGTCTCATGATATTGCTGTTGAAGGAATGAATTATTTGATTATCTACATATATTACATTTGCAAGATTATAAGGCTGTATACTCCATTCTCTGTTAGCATAAGCCTAACTATAAGTAAGTAGATAATGGACAAGTTTTTGTAACACAGATATCACTATAATGTTGATTTAATGCTGATAATAGTGAGAATAAGGACCTTACAGGAAAAACTATCATGCTTTTACCCTACTCTTGGCACCACTCTTTCTAGGCAAAGTTAACACTACCTTTGAGACACATATTTAACAACTGATTTAGTGTTACCATATCCATATTTTAAAACAAATGGATTGGCTTTAACCTGTCTCAGATGTTCCACCAGAGGTCAAAGTCTTAAAAAGCTCTCATTCTAAGTGCCTGGTGTCCAACTCTTTTAAGAAGAATACTTAGGATGCATCTCTGGCCATTCATTATGAGAATTTATTCATTTGCATAACAAAGTCATGAATATCCTCTAACCCTTGAAGTGGTTTTCCATTACATTAAGTATTTTAGATGATAGTTGTTAATAAAAAGCTCAGAACCCAAATCCTAAAACCTATTGTCTCTTCTTGCCCACTCCAGCTGTCTAGGTAATAAGAACCTAAAAGAAGATAGTGGGAATTCAAAGATCTTGAGACCTCCAGATAGACTTCTAAGCAGTTTAGTATAGTGCATAGAAAGCTGCCTAACCTTCTCTCTGGCCACTATACAGAATAGAATTATGGCCCATTTTGGTGTGGACAAGACAATTCTTATTTAGGTCCCATAATGTACTATTTTTTGTGGACAAAAAGCCCAGTGGCCTCCTCATTCAAGTACAACCTAACTGGTGCCAAAAGGTAGGTGTTCTATTGGTTCCTTCCTACTATCCATTGCAAATGAGCAGGAAGGGAATGAGGGTAATTTTCTTAAATATATTTCTAAAAGATATCATGTCTCACTTAATGCCCTATATTCTCATGGGACAGCTATGTTTTCTTCCATTTCTTACTGAAAACCTTAGCTCTGTTAGCCCATGCCAACAACAATTATCTCTCCTCCACAAATCTCTCCACAGAAGTTAATCAATTCCTATGCATTCATTAATTTATTTATCAGTAATTATTGAATGCCTATTGTAGTTCAGGTACTTTGCAAGATGCTACAAAAGATACAGAATTAATAATGCAAGGTTCCTGCCTTCCAAAAACAAAGTATATTAGAGACTTGTTTCTTAGGATACTGTAGAGATTAGAGAGACAAATTGTATCTAGTCTACACATTTCTTAGATAAGAAATCAGAAATGGAGTTAGGCTAAGTGGCTTGCTCAAAGTAACATTTTATTAGTGAGATTTGGACTAGAATTTAAAGAAAGGGAGAGAAAGAGAGAGCCAGACATAGACAGTCACTGAGAAAAGAGAAAGACAAAGATGAAGAAAGGATTATTTTCAATATGGATACATGGATGTGTCAAAAAAACAAATTAGGCAAACTAGCAATTAAGAGAAGACTTAGTTCTTTCAGGACATGCGGGGAGTACAATCAAGAAGTTTTTGCAGACAAAATGATATTAAGCTTTTGAAGGGTGAAGTGTCCAAGGCTCACCTGGTAGAAGGACTTGAAAGCCAGGCTGAAGAATTTGCCCTTGATCTGGTAGGCAATTTAGAGCCATTGAATGATTTTGAGCAGGAGAACAGCATTAATCTAATTTTCTTTAGGAAAATTAATTTGGCAGTTATGTGCAGTTTAAATTGCCATTAGGAAAACTAGAAGCAGAGAGATCAGTGAAGAAGCTACTATGCTAATTTAGTCATAAGGTGATAAGAGCCTGGACAAAGATGATAGAAACTGCAGGATCTTGAGACAAGTGGATATACATCTAAGCGGTGTAGTATATAATTCATGGAGTGCTAAATTTAGAGGCAGGAAGACTTGAGTTCAGATATCATCTTACATACACTAGCTGTGTGACCCTGTGCAATTCACTTAAATTTTGTACACCTCAGTTTCCTCATCTCCAAAATGTGTCTTATAGGGCACTGGTAAGTATATAGAGTGTGTCCATTTGCCTGATCCAACATCCACATAGAAAAGGCTAATGATTCTACTTCTGGAAAAGGCTTGATGCTATGTAACAGAAAGTCATTGCTCCCAAACTTGGAGTGTGTGTAGACGTTCTTAAATGATTCCAGTCTGATAACTATATGGTTATATACCTGTTATTGGCTGCAGAACACAAATTGGAATCTATTCAGAAAGGGACTAGCCCCTCAAAGTGAGTCTCTTGTTTTGGCGATAGCTCTTTCCTGGTGGCTGCTATTTGAGAAAAAAAGAAACATGCCAAAAGACTCTGAACATCTCAGGATCTTTTCCTCTATGGCTGATGTAATCCACAGTTACAATCCTCTTATTCTTTGCCTCTTTGTGTTCATCCTTTCTTGCTTTAGGTGAAGTACTAGAGATAGTTACAACCTTGGCCTAGGAGCTTGTGTTTTGTTGGTCATTGCAGGTCATCAATGAGACTGAAGAATAATCTAAGTAACTCAGCTCAGGGGTAGCTGAGACAAGGACTCATCCAATGGATAGTCCATTTTTGGAAATAAACTTAGCTCAATGCTAAATAGAAACTTCTCTAAATTTGAACATATAACCCAGGCACTGAGGTAGTATAGAGGAAAGAGTAGCCAGCCATGAGTCGGGGGAGGGAATGTTCATGCTTTTGTACCTGCTATATCTTTTCAGTAAATACTATATAGTAAATAGTCCTTTAAAAAATTCATTGATATTAATTTGTTAAATGGACCTTGGACCATAATCACTAGTCCTAGTAGTAGGGAAAATATAATATGGTTTAAGTTGACAATGTTAGAAATATCCAGAGATCTTCAAGGTTACCTCTAAAAGCCTTAGGGAAAGATTTAGCTAACAGAGCTCTGGGAACCCAGCCTATTTAGTAGGGAGATTGGGATAGAGAGCTGGGGGATGGAGGGAAAGTATAATCAAGGTCCTGCTACATAGAGATAATAGCATTTACTTCACAGGGTTTGTTGTGAGGACAAAATGAGATAAGGCATATAAAGAACTTTATAAGCCATCAAGTACCATATAAATGTTAGCTATTATTATTATTCCATGTTTATGAACTTGTAGCCTTGTATCTTAGTAATCTGAAAAGTACATCAGGTACCTTCCAAAGAACTACAATAACTCAGCAGTCAGTGACTCTGAGTTCTTTTCATCCTCTTCAACGACATAACACACCATCTGCCAGAATATGATAATTATTTACTCTTCCTGCTCTGATCTTCTTAAGTATTCTAAAGTAAGTACATTTCATTTCTCTCCTCCTCCTCCTCCTCCACCTTTCCACTTCACTACCTCCACAACCCTCAAGAATATATACTCTCTGCCTCCACTCAATATCTTCTCCCTGAATTTTCTCCTACTACCTACTGAGCTCTGCTCAAATTTTTCATTCCCATGTGGGAAGTCTTCTGTATATCACCAGTTTTGGCTCCTACACCTTCTTCCCCGCCTAGGGGATAGTAAAGGAGAGACTAGGGGAAGTTAGTGGTTCCTAGCATTAGAAATATGGAATCTTAGAGCAAGAAAGAAATTAAAGATGTCGATTAAAGTGAATTTTGCTGAAGAATTGAGAGAGAATCATGGAACTTAGCGCCATAAGGTATTTGGAGATCATTCAGATAAGCAGTTCTCAAACTTTTTGAGTTTTGGGTTTTACACTCTTAAAAATTATTAAGGATCATAAAGAGCCTATTTATGTAGGTTATACCTATCAATAATCACATTAAAATTAAAACATCTTGGTACTGTTATGTAATGTTTTGACCTCATAGAAACCCCTGAAAAGTTCTCAAGGATCTCCAGGTCACTGTAAGAATTAGCTAGGTCCTCATGGAGAGAAGTGACTCCATATCTGATTGACCTCTGTATTGAAAAGTTCCAATATACTCAATAACTGATTTATTCAACTTAATTTTGGCAAAGAATTCAAGTCTTACCTTATCCTAATCCGTTTAGCATATGTCATTTCATTCAGGTTTTCAAGGTGAACAAACTATCCTAATATCACTACCCTTGATCCATAATACTTGCTTATTGACTGCCCCTAAGATTTCCCTCCAACTTTGAATCTACTCAGCAACACAATCAGATATAAGGGTAGAGAACCAGAACCAGAACACACATCCCACTGTATGTCCACAGTACCTGCCTGTCTAAAACACTGGAGATCTTTGTGCCTGTGAGTAATAGACTATCTGATTTATGATCCTTTGAAAGCTTATATTCCTTTTCAGAACCTCACCCACAATTTCTTCATGCCCTACTTTGAGAGTTTCTGATATAAACTAACCCCTTCATTTTGCAGCTCAGAACACAGTGGCCTAGAGAAAAGAATTGCCTTTCTTAGGTAGCAGTTTTACTTTAACCACCAACTTTCCAGGTGATCCTAAGTCTATTTTCCCAATTCAGTAGTCTTTCCATTACAATACAGTGTGAGCATGTTGACAATGTATCAGAAACTTATTCAAATGGCATCAAAAATGTCTTTATTTTATCTCCTGTCTAAGCCTTTTCTACATACTGAGTATGGGCCCACTTTTTCATTTAAAGTCAGCCCTTCTTAGGATCCCAAATAGCCCAAATTCCTTATATCAATATTTTTTGTGGTAGCAAAAAACCAGAAACAAAGTAAATATCCATCAATTAAGAAATGGCTAAACAAATTGTGACATATGAATTTAATGGAATACTAGTATACTGTATGAAATGATAATTATTACAAGAAATCATTGGAAGACTTACATGAACTGATACAAAATGAAGTAAGCAAAATCAGGAAAACAATGGACATAGTGGCAATTAGCTAAATAGAAAGAACAAAAGAGCAATTAAGACTGAATGCTGTGAAAGTATAATGGGTAAACTTGAGCCTAAATAAAAGATATGAAAAGATATTTTCCCTTTCCCTCCTCTTTCTTTATAGAGGTGTATGATCATGGGTATGGAAAACTGCATATAAAGTCTGACTTTTAAAATATTTCTGAGCTTTGCCAAACTTTTTTTTTCTTCTTTTAAAAAAGATGGTTCTTTGGGTGGGGAGGAACACAGGGAATGTAGGTGATGCCAAAACAAAAAAAAATGATTATATTTTATTTTTAAAAATATTTTTCAAATCAGCCTTCTCCCAAAGTTGTGTAATTCTATTGCAACTTATATCTGTGATACCACACAGAATATGATCAGCTATTATATAAATAGATGGGTATGGCACAAGATGTTTCCATTTGAAACCTTCTCCTACCAAACTGGACCTCCTGGATGAATATTTCTAAGAGAATATAGCTATTCAGTGGTCTTCCTTTAACCAACTTTCAGCCATTGTCTTGTAAGTTAAAAATATTTCCCACAGAGTGGGATGTACTCCTTCATATTTCCTGAGTTCAAAGAATCATAGATTCTAAGCTAGTAAGAATATTGGAATTCATATAATTTTACAGGCCAGGAAACTGAGGCTCAGAGGCAAAGCGACTTGCCCAAAAATCACATAGCTTTTAAATGACCAAACTGGAATTTGAACTCAGGGCTCTAACTCAATCTTTGAAAGGCATAGTCAATTTTTTCAAACACCCAAATGGCTACTGAACAAATCACTCCAATATTTTCTTTGAGGTTTTTTTTTTTTGTACATGGGCAGTGAAATTGGAAATGAGGTTTAGAGGGTCAGAAATGTAGCTCAGCAAAATAATGGCTGAAGATACCCTAGAGCTTACTGAAAGGATGACTAAAAGCCATTTTCCCTTCCACCCTCTTTAGCAAAGGTTCTTAATAGGATATCCATGAACTTGAAAATATTTTATAATTATATTTTAATGTACTTTGCTTCATTTATAATCCTATATATTTGTTTTATGCATTTAAAAATCTTATTGATTAAAAAGGCCCATAGGCTCCACTGGACTGACAGAGGAATATATGACATAAGCCATAGGGATTGTCATAGCACAAAATTTGGTTCAGGATCCATTATTTAGAGCGTACTGACAAGAAAACACTTCCCATTACCTACCATGCAGTCCTCAGGTTGGAAGAGATTCTTAGAGATTAGCTTACCCATTCTGCAGTGTCTGAGTAGCCTCTCATCCAAATCAATGGAGATGATAATTTACCTTGTAGGAAGAAACTCATACAACCTTTCCTTACAATTCAGTCTGGAGTCTAATAATTCCTACCATAAAGGAATTCATTAAGTGGCTTCTTAAGTCCACATCCTCTTACTGTGTTTTTATTGGAGCCAAAGAGCTGTTCTTTTGCTCTGACAATCCTTCACATCCCTAAAGATTATTGTTAGCATTTATTTCCCAAGCCAAAGGATTCTCACTCTTCTAGTCTTGTCTTCTTACGGTTCTTATTCTCAATCATCTCTCACAGGTGATTATGATAGCTTCCTAACAAGTATGTTTACAAGAGTATAGTTGAATTGGTTCATTTATATCTGAAAGGGACCTTAGAGGTCATTTTGCAGAACTCCTTCATTTACCAGATGAGCAAACTAGGGCTTGGAAAGAACAAGTGATATGTTCAAAATCATGCAACAGGTGTATGAATTAATAACAGAAGTGAGATTTTAATTCATAGTTTATGATTTCAAATTTAATATCCTTTCTATAATCCCATTGATGCCTCAATGCTCTAGTCCAACATTCCATTAAATACTCTGACCCTAATCAGGGAATCCAACATTAAAAACACCAATATAGAGTGGATAAAGAGTCCAAAATACTCTCCTTCTCTCAAGGAATTCAGTACCAAGCTCACAACCATCTTGGCAACTTCAATACTCATATCGTGGTTAAGTCATACCATAACCTCTCAGTTCATCAACCTCTATCTAATGTGATCTGTGTCTTCATACTACATCCATATGAGTATTCATATGCAAGATTTCAACATTAACTAAAATTGTTCCAGCTTCATAATCTTGAACTCTAAAAGCCCTATCTCCATTCAAACTCTTCTTTGCTACCTCTCCCACTCCCTCACTCCTCCTAAATTTGATTCATATTGTCACTATGACCTCTCCATTCTCTGCATCCATCACCTTTATTCTATTCTCACTCCCCTGAATTCACAGACTTGATATTATAAATAATTCAAGAAGGGGATTTTGTCTATTTTAAATCCCATGCTTCCTTGTCTTTCCATTATTTATACTCTGCCATCTTCAATCTTGAATCACCCCTACAACTACTTTTACTTCTAAGATGCTCAAAGTTACTAGAGCAACTAACCTTAACTGGAACTGAATGAAAATTCTCCTTGTTCATCTCAAATTGACTATTATACTCCTGAGAATGGCTATTTTAAATCTTATTCTTCTTTATCCCCCTAAATCATTTCTACCTTCATTTCCCCTGCTCTGTCTCTGTATTTCTTTGTCTCTTTTTTGCCCATTGTTATATTCAATTTTGGTTCCTATTTTACTGAGAAAACCAAGGCCATCTGTTATGAATTCTCTCATCTTTCCTTACTCCACACTTCAAAACATCTCTATATCTTCCCCTATATTAGCTTCCTTTGAGAGTCATTCAAATCTTCTTCCCTGTGGCCACAGGAGTTAGGCATTTTGTATTAATCACCTGACCTTTGTTTCTTTCTCACTGAAGTAAGAGCCAAGAGTCTAACTCTTTGGAGGATGAGGAAAACTGAGATGGTTGCCATTTTTCAAGTATATGTGTCTACTGCTAACATTTTATTACCCTTTTAATTAATCCAATTAAATTGTTTACTAGGATAATGATGCTTTGCCTAGAGGCTTTTGATTGACAAATATGAAGGAAAGGAGGAAATTACCAGTGAAGGGGTATGTAATGCCAGTGATTAGGTTGGTGTACACACAAACAGCCCTTGACCTATGTTAGAATTCAGGTTAGTCAGCCTAAGAAATGGAAACAAGGTGAACATTCAAACAAAGGAAACCTGACTGGTAGCTACACTGTCCCTGGTTGTGGTCAAATACATAAGGACTATTATTCTGGCATAGGTAACAGAAGAGGAAAAAATTAATGAGGAAAACAATTGTTTAGAGGCAATTGCAACAATCAACTTGGTAGTGATGAAAGCCTATATCAAGGTGTTGGCAGTGGGAATGGAGAAGAAAGGTCAGATGTAAAAGACTGAGATAGGTGGCACAGTGAATAAAACAATGGACCTGAATTTATGGAGATCCGAGTTCCAGTGTGGTCTTCAACACTCAGGGGCTATGTGATTGTGGGCAAGACATTTAACCTTTGTATGCCTCAGTTTCCTTATCATAAAAATGAAGATGGTAGCTAGATGTCACAATGTATAGAATATTGGACTTGGAATCAAGAAAACTCATCTTCCTGAGTTCAAATCTGACTTCAGACACTTACTAGATGTATGATCCTGGGCAAGTAATTTAATTCCATTTGCCTCAGTTTCCTCATCTGTAAAATGAGCTGCAGAAAGAAATGGCAAACCACTTCAATAACTTTGATAAGAAAATTCCAGCTGGGGTCACAAAAAGGCAGACATAACTGAAATGACTGAACATAATAATAATAAAATGAAGATAATAATAGTGCCTACTTCTCAGAGTTGTTGTAAGGATCAAATGAGATAATATTTATAAAACAGCATAGTACCTTGCACATAGTAGGTATTTAATATTTATTTCCTCCCTCCCCATTTTGACAGTTAAATCCACAGGACTTGATAGCCTGATTGATAGATATTGGAGGTAAAGGAGAAGGCAAGAAAGATAACTCATATGATTCCAGCCCATCTTTTCAAGTTAATTATACACTACTCTCCCTCATGCACTTTACATTCCAACCAGACTGGTCGATTTGCTTGTTCCCATATACAACATCTCCTGCCTCTATTCATTTGCATCAACTGTTTCCTGGAATACTCTGCCTTCATCACTCTGCTCTTTCCAACTTCTCACTTCTTTTAAGGCCCAACTGAAGAACTGTCTACTGAATAGAGGACTTCCTTCTGTTAGGTCTCCTCACTCCCCAAATTTTATCTTTATTTCATGTAAATTTTGTGTTCTTTTTCATATGCATGTGACTATCCTCCACACCTTCCATAGAATTAAAAGGTTACAATAAGCAAATAAATGAATGAAATAACCAATGATCTGAATTCAGACCAAGTAAGTGGTGGTGCCAGAGGAAAAGAATAGTGGAGCCAAGAGGAGCAGGTTTAGGGAAACATAAGAAACTCAGTTGGTAGTTCTAGGATATAGTTGTGTAGAAACCATAACTCCTATTTTCTCTCTGATAATCTATATCACTCCCCTTTTTTTCCAAATCAAGTTCAAACTTCATCTTTTCCCCAAAGCTTTCTCTAATTGACTTCATCCCATTTTAACTGCTACTTCACTCCAAGCATTTATATACAATAGCCTAGATTAATCTCTATCTCTCTCTCTCTTTCACTTTCATACCCAAGTCTATATTATATCTATTAGTATATGTGCTTTCTCTCTCCCTACTGCTTACTCTCCCAACCATTAAAATGTAAGCTTCTGGAAATCAGGAACAAAGCCATGCTTATTTTTGCATCTCTTTCAGTAAGCACAGTGTCATGAATATTAGTTTTTCAATAGCTACGATGAACTTTAGTTATTCAGGTTGAATTTACTTGTTTTGTAATTATTCTGAAGTCCTTTGTTTGTATACCACATGCTGTGTATCCCACCAAAAAATATTACAAGCTCTTTGAGGAAAGAATTGTGTTTTGTAAGCAATGACTTAACAAGGTCTATAGTGCTGGAGTGAGATCCCAGAAAACAGGGTTCAAATTTTATCACTGACACTGGCTAGCTTGTGAGACTGTGAAGAAGTCATTTAACCTAAGCCTCAGTTGCCTCATCTGTATAATAAGGGAGAATAGATTAGGTCTCTGTGGTCCTCATCAAAATAACTATGATCTTTCTATATCTTCACTGTCCTTCCCCTAGTTACTATCCCCCATAGGGCTATTAGAGTACTTAGCATATAGTGTGCACTCAAAATGGCAGTCTGGCTTTTAATCATCTTTGTCTTGTCCTTTGAGCTCTTTTTTATAAGGTTCGACTGACACCAGTACTCAAGCAGTTTTCTCTTGGCAATTCCAATGCAAACAATATCAGATCCAAATGAATTTAGCAGCTGGGTCAGCACTGCTTACTCTTCATCTTGGAGTAGTAGTTTTCCAGAAATGGAACAGCATTTGAAGTCTGATTCTATGAAGGAGCTTTAGACAAGTTTAAGAAAAAACAGGGGCTACTCTGAATGTTTTCTGTTCAGTCCAAAGCTCCCCTCAGCTGCTATACATTTAGTTCAGCCAACAAAGATCAGTTCCAGTCTTAGAATGGTGATCTCAATCAGCTGCAGCAGGTTACAGCCTTTTAAACTAATGAGATCCTTCTTGATCAGATTTTCCATTTCTCATAGGACCACAAAATGGAAGCTTTTAAATGTGTCCTGGCAACTGGGTTGGATTTTGTCTAATTTGTTTGGGGGTTGAGAGGAAGGGGGTGGCTAGAGACTAAATCACAGAACCTTAGGATTGGAAGGAGACCTTGAAGGTCATTAAGGGAACAGGAATCTCTTATAAAGGCAATAGGAAGAGAATTTTAAAATAATAATAATAGTCCCTTGCACTTGTACATTTCTCTTCTAGGAGAATGTGACTGTCTACAGGGTAAGGACTGTTTAATTTCTGTCTTTGTATTTCCAATATCTAGAACAGCATTGTTTTTGTTGTTCAATCATTTCAGTGACCCCATTTGGGGTTTTCTTGGCAAAGGTACAAGAGTGGCTTGCCATTTCCTTTTCCAGTTCATTTTGCAGATGAGGAAACTGAGACAAGCAGGTTTAAGTGATGGAGACCATTCAACATCAAAAGGCTACTCTTAAGAAGATGGAAGTACAGGCTTTAGAGCTAGAATAGACCTTACCAAATCTACATCCTTAGAATGATGAAAAAAAAGATGAGTCCCCAAGTAGTTAAGACATTTGACTAAAGTGGTATTGTCACGGGCAATAGGACAAGGATATATACTCCAAATCCAGAATGCTTTTTACAGTCGCACCCTTTCTCTTATCAAAGTTTTTGAACACATCCCTTCAGTATTTAACTTTTCTACTGATTTTGAGAGAAAGAAGACTGATTTTATATGTAGTATTTACCCTACTTGACAAGTATTATGGTTGTTGTGGGCAGTGGTGGTCCTTCATTTTTGAAGAGAATCAATGACATTGACTTGTGTGAAGCAGATTTAAGTGAGGCAAAGTTGCACAAAGCTTCACATTCTCTTCTAGAGTGTGAGGACAAATTTCAGGAATGACTGGCCATAGGACAGAATTCAGTGGATGACTGGTATCTTTGATGTCTGACAAAGCTCTAAGTGTTCCACAGTCCCTCCTTCAGCTGCCTTCATGGCCACTGGAACAAATTGTTCTAGCCTACCCATTCTCACACATGCTTGGAGTAGACATCTCCTGAGCTCATGACTTTTCCCATAACATAGGTTGTCCCAAAAAGTCTTGGAGCCATGTTAAAGCATAAAATTTAATTAATTTAATCACTTTAAACTACACTCAAATTTTGGGGACATCTTGAATGCACTTAATAATGAAAATAACAACAATTACCAAAATGTATACAATGTTTTAAGGTTGTAAAATTGTTTTGCAGTATTCTCTCATTTGGCCTTTACAAACCCATATGGTGCCTTGCCATTTTACAGATGAGAAAAGTTTCAGAGAGATGGAGTAGTATGCTCATGATCATAGAGTAAGTCCCATATTCTCTCTATTTTATCATGTTGCCATATAGTAAACATTTGTCAACTAGTCACATTAATAAGTGTTAAATAAACAAAAGAATGAAGTAACCAGAGGTCTGAATAGAGGCTATCTTCACCACCCCTCCCAAAATGAGATCTCTTTGATAGTTTATTTAAATAAGCACCCATTTAAAGTCACATGGATTTTATACAGGGAGAGAAGAAAGTACACTATATTTGAATGAATGATCTAGATTCTTCTACCCTGAATTAAAGATAATTCCCATGTGCCTGATAACATAAACAATATTCAAGGCACTTTGTCTCCACTTACAAATTGTTCATCTATGAATTAAAATATTCCATCAGCTTGAAAGGCTACAAAAGAAAACTCCTTCTTCCTAGAGAGTATCTTGCCCAATAAAAGAATCTGCCTCAGGATTTAATAAAAGCCTACAATATGTTACAGAGTATCATCAAACCAACAAAGAATTTAAGTAGGAATCAAAGATTTTAGGTTAGAATGGAGATCCACATATCTGTGGATATTCTTCTATATGCTATCCTTTTGCAGTATGGTTTCCCCTTCCAATGAATACTATCAAATATCTACAGTACTCACAGGAAAAAGGTCAGAAGAAGGTGTATAATTCCATAAGACAAGGCCACTACAAAGAGGAAATAAGATGGATGCTTTTTTGTTCAACCCTGTCCAACTCTTCATGACCCTATTTTGAGTTACTGGATACAAAGATACTGGAATGATTTGTCATTTCCTTTTCTAACTCCTTTGATGGATGAAGAAACTGAGGCAAACAGGGTTAAATGGCTTGCTCAGGGTCATCCACCTAGTGTCTAAAGCCAAATTTGAACTCACAAAGAAGTGTTCCTGACTTCAAGCCCAGTATTCTATCCACTGCACATCTAGCTGCTTGAGAATGCTAGAGAAAAAAAATGAGATTCTCTGTGCATTCAGGCCCCAGGAGAACTAGATGGGATATAAACTGTATTTTCTTGTCTCTCATCAAAGCTCTCCAAATTTTGCTTTCAAAGATCTAGCAGAACAAGAAGTGGGAAGATTACAGTCAGAGGAGTCCACTGCTAAAGACTTGGTTTTACTCAACTTCAATCTGTTTCTACAGGCTACATTTTTCACAAACACAAGCTTAGGAGCCAAATGGTACGTGTGGGGCATGTCCTTTGAAAGCTCAGGATATCTCCATGTTCTATTCCCAAGCCAAAGAAAATGCAGACAGAGAAACTGATAGCCTCCGGAGGCTGCTTTCAATCATCTACAGTTCAGATCAGGAAGAAACGTGCATTTACAAATCCCCAAGCATCCAAAAAGGGACACGGGCTGTACATTGAGAGCTTTCCCAGCAGGATCTGGAGAGAGTTAATCTGATTCTGTTAGGCCACAAGTTGGCTTCCAACCTAGGTAGTGAGATCTGAGCATTCCTGGCACACTCTTGAATCTTGTGGTTCAAAAGGTTTGGAACAGGCATAGGAAAGTTTGAAGGCTTTCTATACTTCCGCTGGCCTTGATTCTCCATTAGCTCAAACTCAAAGATGATATCCAAGGGAAGAACATTCAAAGAGCAGAATGGAGAATTTCATTTACCTTTGCTGTCTAAATTAGAAAATTGGTGATGTTAAGTTCAAAGCATTATAAAACTGTAGTTTTCTGGGGGCTGAAAAAGACTTAGTGCTGTTGCCCCGTCTCTAATGGGAGTGTGTCCATCACACTTTAAAAGGTCCATAGGAAATAAAAGTAATGGGAATAATCAGTGGAGCTCCCCCTTCACTCCCAATCTCCTAGACTATGGAGCTTATCCTATGGAACATGCATGTGGATGGGCTTGCATCCTATGTCTCTTGGGGAACTCTTTGCATGTTATTAAACACAGACTCTCAGAACTGTATGGATGATGACTGGTGAGTGAGAAAGAATCTATCTACTCAGTAGGTCTAAAGAAGAAACAACTTGTCTTCTCATTCTCTTCCTCTGGAATTAAAGAGGGGAAGACAGAGCAAAAACAGATGTTATTTCTCCTTTCAAGCCTACTGAGTAGGCAGCCTGCTTCCTGTGCTGTCCAAGGACCACCCCCACCTTCCTGAGGGTCACAGGCTCATCTGTATGCATGGCACATGAGACATGACCCCCTGTTCAGAAGATAGGACTTCCCTGATCCTCTCCTCTCCCCAGCTACATAAGATTGAAGAAAATTCACCTTGTCTATTGCCCAAGGTAAAGCTTCAGTTCTCCTGCTTCCTAAATACACTGTACTTTGAACTTAGCTTTAAAAATGTCCCCAACCAAGAATTTCTGTCTCTTACCTTTCTAGTAAGGCAAGGACGTGGTGTTACATGAAAAATTTTTTACAAATACTGAATTGGATAAGGAGAGAGAAAAAAGGAAATATAAGAGAGAAAGAAGAAAGAGGGAGAGAGGAAAAAAGGAAGGAGAGAAAAAGTGAGGAAAACAAGAGAGGAGAGAGATAAAAAGGGAAAGGGAGAAGGCAGAAAGGGAGAGGAGAAGAAGAGAGTAAAAAAGAGAGGGGAGGGGGAAAGGGAAAGAAAGAGAGGGGGAAAGAAGGGGGAAAAGAAGAAAGGGACAAGGGAAGAGGAAGAAAAAGAGAGGGAGGGAAAATGAGGTAGAAGGAAAGAGGCTTATATAGCCTACAGAATGGGAAACTCTTCTTGAGTCAGTTGCCAATCATCTTTGATTAGGTACCCACTGAACACCCCTTTCTCCCCTTAAAAGGGCCAAAAAGATCAAGCAAAAGCTACTGGTTACCAGTGTTAGTGTGACTTTGTATATGGCCAGATCACCAAAAACAGAGGCACCTATGTGAAAGGCGCTAAAGACCACCATACTGAGTGGGTAACCCCACTTTTCCTTTGAAGGGCTTTGCAGCCAAAGTTAACTGCCCCTTTATAACTATCACACTAGGATAATTTCATTCTCTCTGTTGACCTCTAAAGTTGTGAAGTTACCCAAAATATGGTCCCTATGCCTTACCACTAAGTATGGTTCCCCTACTTTTTAGACTCCAGGAAACAGATCTGAGATAATTTCCTTGGTTTTTTTTTTTTTTTTTCTGTTCTAGAAACAAGTAATGGAGTTCTATCCTAGGAGGTTCAAGCCATGGAGATATTAGAACCAGTATTTCAAGCCGAATATTGCTGCCACTCCAGTAGGAAAGCCCTGAAAATCCATCATGCTGGTCCACAAGCCCAAGAGGGCTTGGAACTTGGAACTTGACAGAGCTGGTGCTACACAGGAATTGAAACTAAATTCCTTTTTAAATCTTATGGGAGGATTGTCCCTCTAAGTATGGGAATGGGTGAAAAAGAAAGATGGTTTGATTTTGCTCTACCTTTGAAATAAATATTTCTTTGAAATAATTCTAATCTGATTGTTAAAGAACTGGGGTGCAGGGACTCCCTAAAACTGGAGGAACATAAGTAGAGAGGGCTTAATAAGCCAATCCTCTCATCTCTTTAAGGATATTAGAGATTCCTGCAGAAGGGGGAGAAAATAATAATCCTGCCTCTAGGCAGTAGGGGGCCTGGATAGTCTCTTTTACATCAGAGCTTGTGCCTAGCTCTATGAGAAGTGTTCCAGTTCAATCCACTACCCCCACTAAACCTTGATGGTATCTGAGAGACTAATTGGCTCTCAATCTTTTTGGTCTCGGAACCCTTTTACACTGTTAAAAATTACTGAAGACCTCCCAAAGAGCTTGTGTTTGTGTGGGTTGTATCTGTCAGTGTTTATCATATTAGAAATTAAAATGCTTTAATATTATTATGAAAATAATTTTGACTTCACAAACTCCCTGGCGGTCTTCAAATCACATGTTGTGAACCTGTCTAATTGATATTCTCTCAAAATATATTTTATAGCTTTTCTCAGTTTTATCCTCTTAGTTCCACTTACCCTAAAGTTTTCCTAAATATTTGCTTTTCTTCTACTATTTTTGCTTTTCTGAATACTAGGAAAACATAAACTGAGCCAATGCAGGATGGTTGTTCTTGAATAGCATATGCATAGAGAACCTAAGAAAGCTGCATATAATTACCTATAATTGGCCATTATTGGATCACTAACATTTTGGGACTATCTCTGGGAAAGCCAATAGAAGGCCCAGAGTTTAAAACTAACTGAAGACAATTGTCTACTGTTCCACAGAGTCAATTAAATGGAAAACTGCTAGCCAAAGACCCAATTTCAAATTTGATGATTTGATTTCAAGCTTAATCCTTAAAATAACATTTCTTTTATGGATACCTAGACATGCTAATATCTTCAAATTAAAATTTAAGTGAAATCTCATTAATTTGAATCCTGTCAGTTCCAAATTCACAATAAGTCAAACCAGAAATTAATATTTTTGTGCTTAGAAAAAGAGACAAGGGGTTGAGCAAGTAAATTCATAGTGTGAACAAGAATGGAGAGGTAGAAGGGTACCATTTAATTTACATAAAAGTAAGTTGTTTTAATGTATTTTAAAACACAAAAATACTTGTGAAATATCTCTAGGCTTCTCAAGACCTTATAAATTAGAACAGACATCCTACTCTTAGTATGGATGGTATGAAGGACTGCTTTGACAAATGTGTTGGACTCCTTAAAGTCACTTCTCAGCCCTATAAATCTATGGTTCTATAATGTTTTTGTCCTTAATGATAATGATTCTTCAGACAAATAGGTTTGAAATTCTTGAGTCTTTTTCTGTGAATGGTTTGTTTCATGAGCATAGTACTTGAATTAATGAAGTGCTTCCCTGATAAAAACCGTGTGAAGTAAGCATTTTAAATATACTAATATATACTCATTTGAGAGATGGCAAACCTAAACCTCTAATGAGTTAGGTGACTTCCACAAGATCATACATCTAGGAGGGGACAGACAATGAGGCTCTAATTCCAAGACTTCTATTTTTTAGTGATGTGGATCTATTTACTCAAGTATTTTGTGGAGATCATGCAGGGCAAGCACTGATTAATTCTTATTTCAAGATTAGTATAAGTACATGATTTTAAGATAATAAAAATGTATTTCTTATTTTTTTAAAAATGTCTTTAATTTTCTTTGTCTTATTTAGACTGACCTCCCCAATTAACCTAACTGGGTTAAATTATACTACACCTTTCCTTCAATGACAAAAATGAAGTAACTGAATTACTAACAGTCTGGTTGGAAAAATCTTTAAAGATATGCAGTCCTATATACAAAATAGGGCTCCCTGACATTAACTCACTCTTCCCAACTTATTCATTGGTATGGTAACATCATCTTTTGGGAGAGAACTGAAAGGAACAGCAACAGGACATAGTCCCTGGGAATCTGATGTTTGCCCACTTAAGAAGAAGCCCAGTCTCTTGTGATTTAAATGAAAAAATTTCTAACCATCCTTGAAAAGCCTAAGATGCCCTCCATCCAAAGGGCATAGATTTCAAAACCAAATGTTCTCCTTTCTGCTTCCTCCCTCTGCTTTCTCCTTTTCTTCTATCTCCCTTCCTTTTCCATTTCTGTATCTGTCTCTTCCTCCCTCCCTTGCTCATCCCCCCCCCCACAATCCCTTAGTTGAATTATCTGGGAAAACCCACAAAATAAGAAACATTGGTTTTCAGAAGCACCCCCAAGGAAAGGGGCCTTAATAAAGTTTGCTACCTGATTGCTTTTCTCTGTCATTTTCTGCCTATTTCTATCCCTTATAAGTTTTCTTAAACCTTGTACCATGAGCCCTTAGTGGTTGTCATTGGAGGGGGGTCAGAGGGGGTGCTTTAAGAAGTTCTGGACTTCTTTGCCAGGAAGGGAAGGAATCCAGGTTAAGCCCTTGGACCTCCATAATAAGTCTGTTAACTAATCTAACTATAAACATTACAATTATTGAATGAATAACACAAATGAAATCATACTATCAGGTATTCCATTATACCATGGGTCAGTTTTTACAGTTCTGAAATAAATTCTGGATAAAAAGCACTATGATATATAATTAAAGAAGCACTGGATTTGGAGTCTAATCTGCCTCCTTAGACAAGTTATTGTTCCTCTCTGGCCCTTAGTTTCCTCATCTGTTAAATAAGACTGTGATCTCAAAGATGCATTAGGTCTCTTAATCCTATGATTTCTATTCTCCATATATGTATATTAACATTTGGTGTGTCTCTTACTGCAATAAAGAAAAACTTTATGATGCAATTTTCCTATGTAACACAAAATATTCCTTTAAGGGTAATACTTTATAGAGCTTCTGAAGGACAGGAAAATCTAAAATTATTGTCCCACACCTCTGATAAGTAGAGGAAAGCCCTCAATGTCTTTTAAAACTGGACTAGTTACTTAACCCCTATTTGCCTCAGTTTCCTCATCTGTAATATCAGGATAATGACAGCACCTGCCTTCCAGGGTTATTGTGAAAATTAAATGAGATAATAATTGTACAGTGCATAGCTCAGCAGAGTGCCTGGCACATCGTAAATGTTAATTATTATTACTAAATTCAAAAGAGATTAGTGTTTGTGAAGGCTTTGTCCACAATATGACCAGAACATGGGAAAATGCAATGACAAAGGAATCGTATAGAGAAAGAGAGGCGTGTGTCTCTAGACCATCTGTTTGGGTTGGTTTGACGATGCAAGACAAGATTACAAGGGTTCCCTATATAATCGTTGTTGTTGGTTTCCAACAACTTGAAAGAGCCATTTTATTTCCTATTAGTCTTGTTGGACTTGGCCCCAGAGGATAGTATTAGGAGTTGTGAGGTAGCAATTGCAAGAGAAAAGTCAGGCTTGATGTCAGGAAAAGCTTCCTAACAACCAGACCAGTCCATAAGGTAGGAGGAATGGACTACATTGGGAGTTGGTAAGTTCACTGTCCCTCAAGGTCTTCAAGAAAATACTAAATGACCTCTTGTTGGAGATGTTTTAAAGCAGATTCTTGTCTAGGGGTGGGTTAGACTAAATGGTAATGGAGGGCCCTTTCAACTTTAAATTCTATACTCATGGGGCAGCTAGATGGTACAGTGGATAGAGCACCAGCCCTGAAATCAGGAGGACCTGAGTTCAAATCTGGTCTCAGACACTTAACACTTCCTAGCTGTGTGATCTTGGGCAAGTCACTTAACCCCAATTGTCTCAGAAAAAAATTCTATATTCATTTCTCTAGTTCATGGTGTTCTACTATATTGATTTTCTTCTACTGCCTTTGAGAGAGATCCAAGATGCAGCACTAAGTAAGAAAATATATCAATCACAACCTGAGTGGAGGTTTTGATACTGGTATTGTGTTCAATCATGTCTAACTATTCATGACCCCTTCACGATTCTCTTGGCAATGGTAATGATGTGATTTGACATTTTTCCAGCTCATTTTACAGATGAGGAAATTGAGGCACAAAGTTAAGTGACTTGCCCAGGGAGATACAGCTAGTAAGTGTCTGAAGCTGGATTTGAACTCAGGTTCTCCTGACTCCAGGCCCAACATTCTATATATTTCACCACTTCCCTGCTCACTTATGTCAGCAACTTAAATACATTAAAGGACAACACTGAAAGCTAAGAATCACATTTTGGGCCACATAAAAGGAAGGTTCTATTGGTGGAGGCTAATTTTAGGTTCAGCTCAGCCTCTGGGCTAGCACTATTCCAATAATTGACTCCAAGTGATTAGCATCACCATAAAATAGCAATAGTTAGCATTTATGTAATGATTTAAGGTTTGCAAAGCACTTTTCAAAGTGTTTTAGCTCAGCTAAAATACATAGAATTATGAATCTTGTGAAATGTTCATTTCTAACATGTACAACATATTAGGCACCAAAGCAATAAGTGATGGTTTTTCCCTGTGGGACAAGTCATGTGGTAGTGAGGAAGGACAGGAGGAAGGTGTATGCACCTGGGATGTGGCTATAATGGACTGAAGGAACCCATCCCCCCCAGAGACACCAAAGAACTTCTAAGCAACTGATGGGGAAAGTGCTTTCCCAGGTGCCATCTGTCACAGTGGAAGCAGGGCGGAGCAGAGGAGAAAACATACCCAAGCATGGTCCTGTTAGTGCCCTCTAAATTTTCCATTCTGATGCAAGGCCCCAACAATTTTGTCCAAACCACAGTTCTGACTCAAGCTATTTCTGGTGTGAGGGTGGAGCTAGGATTGTTTCAGAGGGGTCAAAATATCCTACTAAATTGTTTGTACCCCTATCCTTCTTCAGCTTTGACAACCATTCATATAATTCAAGAGAAACATAATCCTTTATGTTCCTCATTCTTTTGTTCTTAAGTCACTAAAACGTTGGTTTGAAAGAGCTATTTGATATCCAGGAAACAATTCTCACCATTTAATGAGCTTTATGAAAGCCCCTCTTTCCCCCTAAACATGGAAATCACATTTTACAAGAGAGACCTAAATGGCAAAGGTTTCCATTGTAAAGGTTTCCAAATTTATGCATTTCTGAAACAATTCTAATTTTGGCCCAGTATGTTAGTTCTGTCCCTAATTTCTACCTCTGGGAAATTTCTGGGGCTGCACTAGATGACTAAAGGTAATACCCTATCCCACCACCCCCAGTCAGATGTGAACATTTGCCTTCTGCTTTTAGCAAATCATCAAATTATATCAAATTTGATTTTTAAGTATTGTTTTGGTTTGATTTTTGGCTTTCTGCATCAGGAATTGCTAAATAGAAAAAGAAAGTTATTTGGGCAGCTCCATGTTGCTAACACCCAAAGAATGACCTTTCTTCATAGCCTTATAAATATCTGTCAACTTCAGAAGAGCTACTACAATGGAAAAGAGAGAATTTTTAAAACAAAGCTGTTTATTAGACAATAAACCATTATTCTTGAGGATGTAGAAAATTGGCTATCAGCCAACCTTTTACTGACACAATCCAATAAGATGAAATATGATGGTTAATTGGTTTATATGAGAAGCATAAAGCATTCTGAGCAAAAGTTTGGTCAAACGCTGTAGAGACTATATATTCACAGGAAATAAGAGAAAACAAATATAAACACAATATTCTGAGAATTAGATGAAGGGGATAATACAATTATAATACTACAATAATAATGACTCATGTTTATATAGTGTTTTAAGGTTTCCAAAGCATTTTCCTCACACCAAGTCTATGAGGTAGACAGCATAAATATTATTCATAGAATCACAGAGTTAGAGTTATAAGAATTCTATTCATCTCCTCAAAATAGTCTCATTTTACAGTCAAGAAAATCTGAGTTTAGTTGGACTTGCTCAAGATCACATATCTAAGGCAGTGGGAGACCTGAGCTCCAGACATTGGAGGTGCCCTTCTCATTCCTCCATACTTCTTCTCAATCATCTCCCTTGCCTTTATTTTAGTTGGTTCATAACCATGTTCTGTATTCTCATCAAATTAAGACAAATTTGCCGATTCATAACCCCAATGTGCTATGTTCAAGGGACCATAAATCTGACCTAGTATTAGACCAGTTCTTATGTTGTAAAATAAAGTTTGTATGTATGTTCTCCTCACAAAATATCAGATTAATATGCCTTCTAGAACCAAAGAACTTCAGAATCAGAAAGTCTTTAAGAATTACCTAGACCAGTGGATCTCAAATTGTGGCCCAGAAATCCCAGAGGTTCCCAAGATCCTTTTCAAGAGAATCCTTAGGGTCAAAATTTTTATACTAATACTAAAGAGTTCTAATGTCTAACATGGTTAAATATTGAAAGCTAGAACCTAAACAAAAGCTCTTGGGGGAGAGGGAGGAGCAAGAGAGAAGCTGTTCTCAAAAATTTTTAAGCGTGTAGAAGGTTCCTGAGACCCAAAAGTTTGAGAATCGATGATCTAATCTAATTTTACTTTGCCCATGAACAAAGGGCCAGAGAAATTAGAACACTTATGAAAGAATGTTGTTATTGTTTTGTCCAAGTCTTTATGATCCCATGTGGGATCATTTTATTGGCAGAGATAGTGGACTGGTTAGTCATTTCCTTCTCCAGCTAATTTTACAGATGAGGAAACTGAGGCAAACAGAATTAAGTGAGATGCCCAGGGTCACACAGCTAATAAGTGTATGAGATCTTTCTGACTCCAGGCTAAGGATAATATTTCTCATCTTCATTTTATGCATAGATCTGGGTCCCAGGGAAGTTGAGTGACTTGTGCAAAGTTGCATTGCTGTAAGTGCATTAGTCCTACCTGTCTGATTACTCCTCTGTTTCCTTTACTGGACTTTCATCCAAATCATAGCCATTAATAGGTGGGATCCCCTACAACTCTATCCTTAACTTTCTTCTCTTCTGCCTCTCTACTATTTCTTTCATTTATGATCTCATCAGTTCTGATGGTTTCAATCCTGTCACTATGCAGATAACTTTTAGATCTGCATGTCCAATCTTGACTTAGTCTCACACCCTAACTTCATATTGAACATATTGAATTAGATTTCTCATAGACATCTTACTTCAACATGTCTAAAACTGAATCTTTCCTTTCTCAAAAACTTTCCTAGCTTCTTTACTTTCCTAATACTGTTGAAGAGAAACAGCATTCTACCAGTTCTTCCAGCTGCCACTTAGGTATCATCCTTGACTCTTCACCCATTCTGGCTTCTCATATTCAACTAGTGGTCAAGTTTTGTTGTCTTTACCTTCATAATATCTCTCCCCTAATACTACAACTATCCTGTTGAAGGTCTTCATCACCTTCCCCTGGCCTACTGCAATGCCCTGCTGCTTATTCTCTCCCTACTCTAATCATCCTCCACTCAGCTGTCAAATTGACCTTCCTAAAACACAGGTCTGACCATATCACCATCCTATTCAATTAACTCTAGTGACTCCAATAAATCAAATCTAAAAATCCTCTGTTTGATATTCAAAGTTTCACAAATTGAAATTCTGAGAGACAAAGTTCTGAGCACGACCAATCCATTTATTAGTTACGCTACCTGTAACCAATAAATCAGGTCACTGGCCTTTCTCGGTGACCAAAGACCTCAGAAGTTAGAGCCCACAGGACCTTTTAAAATTATATATGTTTTCCTTCTGATTGGCCTGACAGTACATCAGAATCTTCACTAACAAAGGCAAGGAATTATCTCCTAATAAGGAGATAAAGTAAGAGTACTCAGTTCCTCCCTATTACTTCATTGCCCTTCTCCCCCTCTTCCCTCTAATTCTCAGGTGATAGTATTAATCTACTTCTGGGGAAAGTGGAGTGACCTTCAGAGGTGGGGATTATACCTCTCTTAATATTTGAGGAACGCTAGCTCCTTTGGGACCCAGATGCCTCTAGCAATATTGGCTAAAAAACCAAAAGCCATTTCAATGGCTTTTTCCATCTCCTATATAGACCAAGTCACCCCTAATTTTGATTAGAAAGCAAATACAGGGAACTTATCCCTTGGAGAAGGGCCTAGCTTAAACTGGTTCTCTGTCTACAAGATAAACAGAAGAGGGGACCCACTGAGGAGGGGCCTAGCCCAAGCTGGTTAAATTTAGAGCAGATGCCTTGAGGGCTAGAAGCAATCCGATCCTGTTACTTAAAGATCATACCCTTCAGAAACTGCCTATCCTTTTAACCTGGGGTCTGACAAAATAAGGATAAGGATGGATCACAGATTAACATTTATTATTAAATAATACAGCATAATGTGATTTTTCTTCAAAAACATGGCCCCTTCCTTTCTAGTATTCATATGCTTTTTTCCCTTCTACATACTTGGCCATCCATGACACAGGCCTCCTTACTATTCCTTGCACGTAACACTTCATCGCCCAACTCAGAGTTTTCACTGACTATCCCTGTGATAGAAATGCTCTCCCTCCTCATCCCTGACTCCTAGCTTCTCTGGCTTCCTTCAAGTCTCAATTCAAAGCTTAATGTCTTTAGAAGGCTTTTATAAATTCTCCTTTAACTCAGTGCCTATTTTCTCTCTCTCTCTCTCTCTCTCTCTCTCTCTCTCTCTCTCTCTCTCTCTCTCTCTCTCTCTCTCTCTCTCTCTCTGTGTGTGT
>JAJPUD010000022.1:80852-94065 GCA_023553655.1 Myrmecobius fasciatus
AGAGAGAGAGAGAGAGAGAGAGAGAGAGAGAGAGAGAGAGAGAGAGAAGGGTAAAACATTGACAATTTTAGAAAAAAATGTAGTAATTACTAAATTAAATCATCCCAACCTTTTGAGAGTACTGCTAAGATTCACAACATTTTCAATCATAATCACCATAGGAAGTTGTTCAATCATTTCAGTGATGACCGACTCTTCAGGACCCCATTTGAGGTTTTCTTGGCAAAGATACTCAAGTGGTTTGTCAGTTCTTTGTTCAGTTCATTTTACAGATGAGGAAACTGAGGCAAACAGGGTTAAGTGATTTATCCAGTACTTGTATGAGCCCAGATTTTAATCTAGGTCTTCCTGACTCCAGGGTCTATCCACCATATCCACCTAGTTGCCCTTGCCATATAAAGTAGAACCCTTCAATCCATGCTAACTCTGATGTTATCACTCCTCGGATCAACAACTTTCATTGATTTTCAATTGCTTACCTAATAAAATTATTTCACATTCTTTAGCCTGGCATTCAAGGCTCTCCAAAATCAAGCACCATTTTTTTTCATACATTATTCTACCTTACATTCTCTCTGCACTCCAGCCAAAATAAATGACTTGCCATTTCCTACACAAATCCCTCATTTTTCCAGCTACTCTACCTCTGGATATATATTTCCCCTATTCCTGAAGCTATCAAATTCTAAGCATCCTTTGAAGCCCAATTCAAATGCTCCTGCCCCTCATGAATCTCTTCCTAATCACTGTAATCTATTCATCCATTCCCTTACAAAACCCTGGTTTGCAACTCTTTTATGAACGTATTTACCATTTTTCATTGTAGCTATTTCTAAATGCTTCATATCCCCACCCCTAACTAGCCAATAAACTACAGTAAACTATAGGGACTATGTCTGATTCAATCTTTGCATCTCCTTCAAAGTTTTATATATGATTCTGCACCTAACAGGTGCTTCATAAAAAGGAGGCAACAGGAGGGAGTGGAAAGAGCCTTGGACATGGAATCAAGTAAATCATGGGTTGTACTCACTCTGACATTTAATAGCTAGGTGCCCATTTGTCATATAACACAATATCTGCGAAACTTGGTTTCCCCCTCTGTAAAACTGGGGTAATAATACTTCAATATCTACTTCACAGGAATATTTTGAACAGCTTTCCAACCCTTCCAAAGTTTTATAATTCGGTAAATGTATATAAAGCACTTTGTAAAGCCTGATTGAACTATATAAATGCCAGTTACATGTACTGCTAAATGTCTATTGAAATTGAAACCATCTTCCATGTTAGTTTTGCTGAACTATTTCCCCCCTCTTGTATATTCTTTGATGCAAGGATTAGCATTCTGTCTAGGAAAGGAGGAAGGGGAGTTAAGAAGATGTAAAATCAAAAGTTACCAATTAAAATTTTTAAAGAAATTGAAAACCATCTCCAACAAAGGGCTTTCAGCAATCTGGACTTAGCTTTCCTCAGCTATAAAATGGGGGTGGTGATAGACAAGGTGACCTCCAAGACTCCTACAATTCTGATATGCAGTGATAGATATTAAGAGAGAAAATATAGTTCAGAAAATGCTGATAGAATACAGAGTTTTTCCCCCCACCACTTCCATCTTGCTGGGCTAGGAAGTTACTAATGGTCATTAACATGGGATGGAGGTTTTCTGGTGCCCTTCTTGAAATGAGTAGGTGGTCTTCAGCCATTTCTAATGGGCAGATGTAATGTATTTCCTATGTTTCCATTAGAAACACAATAAGGGAAACCCAGAGGGGAATAATCCTTACCAAATGGTAAAGTATTTTTTCTTTGTCCCCCCTCCCCAACTTCCTCGAGGGGAGGAAAATTCATTGATTAGTATTAATTAGCTAATGATGGAAGAGCACTTTGAAGATGAAAAAGATCTCTGAAATGCACAGCATTAGCTGATTGCAGAAAATGGTGAATAAACAGAGAAAGCCATATAAAATGCCCTACCCTAGCCTGAACTCCTCACATGCCTTTGTCCCTCCCTGCACTTAGAGAGCTTGTCTCCACCACCATAGCCAAGAACACATTCTTAGCTGGGTTACATAAACCTCTAAAAATAGCAATTTATCATGGGCATACTAAGTGACCCTTGACTACAGCCTTTTGATGGGCTATTAGGTTATTGCAGTCTCTGCTTTCTGTTGCATGTTGGATCTGAAGATAAAAATCATTTTAAGTGTCTTTCCAACTTTAGAAGTATATCAGTTTCATACTTTGGACATTTATTCATCTTGAGAACTGCTGAAAAAAGGTTTCCAGTGGTCAAGTAGGTTTTACCACAGATAGAGATTTGAATTCTTCTTTCATTCTTGTGGTCTGGGGAAAAAGGGGGGAAATTTGAACAGAATGTAGTCAGCTTGCCTGCCCAGGCTTGATAAATGAATGCAGATTAAATAGATTTAAGAAGTAATAATAAATTTACTTTTCGCATTCAATTCAATAAACATTTATTGAGTAACTACTATGTGCAAAAAAGGGGGAGGATCCCCAAAGAGTATGGAATCTACTGGGAACCAGAGGCAAAATGTTCCATAGATTCAGAAAAGTGTAATACCTTTCTGAGAATCTAGTGTATCACTGCTACTCTTTCTCCAAACATCACATGGGTCTCTTTGGATTAGGCAGCTAATATAGAAAATACATCAATAGATTTACACTCAGAATTAGGCTTCAGTTTAGCCTTAGACCCTTACCAACTATAACCAGGCAAGTCACTTAATCTCTCTGACTCAGTTTCTTCATTTGTAAGGTGGAGTTAATAATAGTATCTACCCCCTAGCATCAAAAGAATCAAATAAAGTAACATATATAGAAATGCTAGCTATTATTTTATAGCAAAAACTGTTCTGCTCTTTCTTTTTACCTCACACCTGGCACCTATCTCAGCATCTGGCATATATTATAGTAGTCATTTCATAAATGTTTGCTGAATTGAAGTGTGATGGTGTTATAGAAGCAAAGTAAAGATCCAAAAAAAATGTTCCTTGGAAAACTAGAGAAATAAGTTATTTTCACAGGTTAGGAGATTGAGAAAAACTTGGAGGAAGAAGTACCTGAGCCTTGAAAGAAGAGAAGAATTTCAATGGACAAAGATGAGAAAAAATAGCATTCCAGGTATCAGGGCAAACTGTACAAATGCATGGAGGCAGGAGATTTCATGATGGGATTAGGAAATAGTGTTCTAGTCATCCTATAAGTACTTGTAAGGAGACTATTTTTATGACATATTATTCTAGGTACTGGAGGAACTGTAGAGGAAAAAGGCATGGTATCTACTCTTGAGGAATTAACAATTAGTAGACATATTGATACATACACAGATTCTCCAATATATCTGTGATCTCATCAATCTAGATGGTCTCAGATCCATATCTGTTCAATCTGGGGGACTCATCCATGTCCTTCCTTCATCAAAGAAGCTCCACACCACATGCCAGTGTCCTTCTTTTCATTCCTTTGACATTAAATTGCACGGACACCAGTAGTTCATTTGGTTACCCATACTTCATTCTAACTATATAACCAGACCATCCTTTTTCATATATTTCACACATGACAACTCTACTGCATCTATCCTGTTTCATTCCATATTTGTAATGTGTAACAGCCTTCTCCTGCCCACCATATATCTCTCCATTGCTCTTCGTGTTATATAAATATACTATAGAGTATGAAAAGTGAATGAAAATTACCATGTGATTAGAAAAAAAGAAAGTAATCACTTCTCCTGGGAGAAACAAGGAAAGCTTCCTGGAGAAGATAGCATTTTAACTGGACCTCAAAGGGTAAGAAGTTATCAGGAGAGATTGAGGAGAGAATATTCCAAATGTAGGGAACAGCATGAACAAAAGTATGGACACACAAAAGATAAGGCCTTGTCAAAGGAACTATTCAAATTTCATTCAAGGAAAAGTGAATTAAAGTTTGTAAATAATAGAGTAGTCCCAGACTATGAAAAACCCTGAATGCCAAGTTAAGGAATTTTAATTTTATTGAAGATGTGATGGAAAATCATTGAAGGGTTCTGAACTATGAAATGACAATGATCAGATTTGTAGATTTATGTACTAGCAGGTTAAAGTGCCTGAAGTGGTAATAACTATTAAGATATTGTATCAGTGCAGGTGAAAGGTAATGAAGGATTATATTTAAGAGGTAACAATGAAAAGAATAAAGAAAAAATGAGAGAAAGCTTCAACAAGACATGGTGACAGGATAGTGTCTGAAACTTGAACATTTTTGCATGAAATAATGAGGAAAAAAACAAAAACAGTAGTTAGCTTCCCATGTTGGCCCACAATAGCTGATTTAATCTCTTAAAGAGTTGAACTATCCAAGTACTATTACTGTATAACTTAGTTTCCATTTATAACATCATTGCTATAGGAAAATGCATTTCAAGCTCCAACTTGAGATTCCAGGAAGACCTCTCTCTGACAATAGAGTGAACTCTCCCTAGCTTTAATGACAGTAGACACTACCACAGTGGGAAAAAAAATTAGAGCAGCTAAAAAGGATGAGGAGACATAGTGGGGAAAGTGGCGAGAGATGAGGGTTATAAGGCAGGAGCTGCTGGGATAGAGTAGATCTAGATAAACTAGCAACTACAGAGAAAGGGCAAAGAGACAAAGAGGGAGAGCTACAACAGAAGTTGGCATATGCCAACACCATTCCTCAGTTAGGTATGTATAAGTCAGGGGCTATCTGCAATGAATTCCAGAATCGGAGAGAATTTTAATGACTATTTTTAATTAATTATTCACTGATGTTTGTTATCATATATCTCATTTCTGCTTTAATGGAATGGATAACTAAAAACTGAGTGCAAATCAGTTTTAACTATTCAAATATGTGACCTATTCAAAAGAATAATTAATATGGACTCAAGAAGACGTGAATTCAGATCTCTTTCACCATATATTTATTTATTCAGCAGTTATTTATGCAAATGTGCTATTTTCTCCCCCACTACATTATAAATAGCAATTGTTATATTCCTTGTACTTATATCCCCAGTGCCTGGCACATAGTACATACTTAGAAATTCTTGTTCATTGAGGGATAATAAAATACTGTGTTAGATGATAGTGTCCTGCTCTCACTTAATAAATTCTTGTTATTTAATTGATAATAAAGTACTGGGTTAGATGTCAGGTGTCCAGCCTTCACTTAATACATTCTTGATATATGGTTGATGATAAATTTAGGTGGTAGATATCCTGTCCTCATGGAGTTTGCCATTAAACAGGCAGATCATAACTGATACATAAATATGGGTAACAATACCTATAAATAGAATAGAAATTGACAGGTAAAGAGAACAAAGAGCTATATGAATTTCAAGAAAGGAAATATCAGATTCAATCTATAATATCATGGGACAATTCTGAAAAATGCTTTCTTGGTCCAAACAGCTGAATTCTAGAAAGTTCAGGCTTGTCTGTATCTATTTTTTTGTGGGCCTAAAATCTATCTTGCCCTGATTACTTGGCAAACTTTCTCTCTTCTGCAACTCTCCTGCCCTCTGGTGGTGGGTGGGCTTGTAGGATGCTGCTGTCTAGCTGTATAAAGTATATTAGAAAGTATTGCATTACAGCTTAAATTATTTTAGATTATAGTATTTTATGAGTACAAAAAATTAATTATCTTATTTGAGCCTCACAAAGGTAAATAAAGAGATGTGAGAAGTTTCAACTTTTTCAACTTCTAATCTGTTTATAGGTGTTGTTAGTTAAATATGTAAAAATTATCCCCATTTTACAGGTGAGGAAATTGAAGCTCATAAAGGAAACATATTATGACCACTGTCCCATTGTTTCTAAGTGACTGAGTCCTGACTTGAAATTGGTTCTTATTTCTAGTTAAATATCAATTATTTTTGTCCCTGTACCATGCTGTCTAGGTGTAAGGTTTGTTGTTTTTTGGGTTTTTTTTTTTTTTTGTTTTTTTGTTTTTGTAAATTGAGGGTTAACAGTGCTTTCTAGAGAGACTTTAAATTCCTTTCCCTGGCAACAAAAACTGGATACCTGAGCAACTATTCAGTAAATTTAGTCTCTAAAAGTGGTTCAGTTGATTCACTGGAGGACACTGGAAATCTACGTGAAAAGAGGTTCAATTCTGTATCACATATGTCATTCATTGTGAACACAGATCATCCCAGGCTCCAACAAGCAGATGTACCATTGCTGGAAATTCCACATAACTATTTAGCAAAAGAACAATGGAATTTGTCTTCACAAATCACTCTCTCTGGCCCTATAAGAAGAGTTTTTCCTCATTCTTTTTTTTAATTTTTAAAATGAATCTGTTATATTCTATAGTGACCAACTTTGTTTTAAGGTAATTTAAAAAAAAAAAAAAACGAGTTGGTTGCCTTTCAATCTCTGAATCAATTTGAAAATCCCTGGTCTTTATCTTGCTCTGATTCCTGGCCTTCTGAAAGCCCTACAGCTGAGGCTTCCATCTTGCTGAGCAGATTTTCAAACAAAGTCCCCTCCCTGGCTGTGTTCAGGGAGCTGCCCTCCAGAGCCGCCTGCATGTCCGCCAGGGGCTCCAATGCCTGGATTTATTTCCCACATCTTGAACGCATCTCGGCCCCTCCCTCCCCCCCATTCCTAAATCCTACAGCCATGACAGAAATAAATTAGCTAGAGGTACAGGTCACACCTTGGAGAGCAGGGAGCGTTCTGTGGGAAATCAATAGAGAAGATGGGATTCTCAAACAGTCGAAGCAGAAGGAATTATGCATTGACGGCCATGCACGAACCAAACAAAGAAGCCTGGGAACAGCGGTATACCAGTGCACACAGAGTTCATGTATTCAGCCACCTGAACCCAAGACCGCCTCACCCTGCACAAATAGCTCCCCCTAAACACCTGTTTGGAGTGGAGAGAAAAGCTTTTCTGAGGGGCAGCTAAGGGCTCTAATCATCAAAAAAATGTTTTGTTTTTGTTTTAATCTATGGAGCAGGCTCTTGGGGGAATTTTGAGGGGGGGAAGGGGGAGGTCTGGAGTGCCCGCTCCCTGGCAACAAGAGCTGAGGCTGGAAAAGTTTTTTGCCTGAATCTGATTCGTTTAGTTCCATTCAACAAGCATTTATTAAGCACCTATGAGGTGGAAGGCATTGTACTAAAGCTACAAAGAAAAAAAAAGGTTCTTTCCCTCAGGGAGCTTACAGTCATTTTGTATCAAGTATATATTGTATCAGTATATATTGCATCAAGGATTATATAATATATAATAAGAAACAGAAAACAGGGTGGAGAAAAAAAACAGACAAAATACCGTAGGAAAGCAATAAGGAGGGAGAAAATACTTTCAGCTTGAGCTTTTGTTTAAAGCCCAAAGTGGCATAGCTTCTTTGTTCTCATGGGCAATATGGTTTTCCTGCCTGAACCCACCACAGGGTTACTCTCAAAAATCATCTTAGATTTGGGAAAGATTTCAAGGAAATTCTATCCCTTTACTCTTTTTAACCTAGTTTCCTAACCTGGAAGGGACTTTTTAGGTTAGCTTTAACAATGTACAATTTAAATTTTTTTCTTTTCTTTTTAAATCGTTTTACTTTTCCTGGTTATAGATGTATACTAATTTTTAGTACACATTTCTTTGTGGATCACGTTGGTGATTTTAAAATTCTTGTCCATTCTTGCCAAGGTAAAAGAATCCTGGATTTGGAGTTTGGAAGATTCACAACTCTGTCACTTACTGCCCAGGTGATCATGGGAAAGTTCCCCTCACCTCTGTGAGCATCTATCTCCTTATTGGTAAAAATGTATAAGTATCATTCAAAATAAAACTTGCAATATTTCTTGTAATATTTTGAGGAAAGTACTTTATAAACCTTTAAAAAGCTAAAGGAATGTGAGCTATTGTTGCTTTTACCAAGAAACTGTTTCTTCCCTTTCCTCTTGTAGTTACAGAAATTAGTTGGAAGGGATGTTAGACTCACTGCGTCCATCCCCCTTCTTCCAGGCAGGTCTGTGCCTGTCAGATTCTTTGTACTCATTTCAAAGCTCTTCAAGAATGGAGATTCCACAACCTGCCCTGATAACCTTTCCACTGTTTATTTCTTCGAAGTCAGAAACTCCTTCCTTTTGCCTAAGCCAAGTATACATTTCCCCAGCCTTCTTATCTTCTCCCAAATTGTACATCTTCAAAAAGCTCAGGAAATGATCCTAATATTGGCAAGATCCTTAGAATTTTTGGTTCTCTTGTGGGAAAAAATAGGTTTCACAGAATGGTGAAGGTTCTTAAGTCCAAGGATACAAATTCAAGTTTTGGCTCTGTTGCTCACTCATCATCTGTGTGAATGACAATGAGCAAGTCACTTCATGTCTCTGAAACTGTTCTCTGTAAGATGAGGCAAATGGACTGGGTAATGTATAAGGTCCTTTCTAGTTCTGAATTTATAGTCCTATGAAAGGCTAGTCCACCTCAGTTAGCCACATGGTAAAACTTCCCTGTTGGTAAAAAATATTGGTAAAGAGTATATTTTGAAGGCAGAAAAAGCTGAAGTCCTTTCATTTGCCAATAAACACCCACAATTAATGAATATAATTAATATTCTGAGGTATAGCTACTGGAACAGCATGGGTACAGGAGAAAGAATGCTCAATCTGAAAATAAGAGAGGGCAGAGGTTAAATTTCCAAGCCTTATTCTGTGACTATGGGAAATCATTTAAATTTTCTAAGCCCAAATTTCTTTTTCTATAAAGAAAATAAAAACTTTTTTCACTCAGTGTTGTTCTGAGGATCAAGTGAGGTACTTGTAAAACACTGTGTTAATATCAAGTAGCTAGGTGGGGTAATAGATAGAGTGCCTAGCTTGGGGTCCAGAAGTTCCTGAGTTCAAATATGGCCTCAGATGCATGAGAGCTGTGTGACCCTAGACAAGTAACTTCATCCTGTTTGCCTCAGTTTTCTTATCCATACAATGGGCTGGAAGACATGGCAAAACACACCCTATCATTGCCAAGAAAACCCAAATAGGGTTATGAAGAGTTGAACATAACTGAAAAATAACTGAACTGAATATTAGTATAGCTATTATTTCTCCAGTTCTAAGACAGCCACACTATAAAGGTCTTGATTTGGAAAGACAAAGTAGCTGGATTTTAAATCATCCAATTTTAGCAGTCAAATAACTTTATCAGTTTTGAGAATTAACTTCCACTTTACAAAGTAGGAACAACTCTCACAAGGCAGTCAGTCAACAGCAACATGATGTTGTACCTTAACTTACTCAACTTTGGACAACAAACATTAATGGTTCCAATATGTGGGTAAAATATAATTTTCCTCCAAAAGGTATCATCTTAAGAGATATAGATATATAGATAAACATATATGTGTGCAAGGGAATGCTGTAATATCTACCTATGGAAGAGAATGCTATGGAATGTTCCCTTAACATTATTTTTAAAACATTTTTTGTTTTTAAATTTAGAGAAATTATAGACATAAGCCCATGGACAAAGAATCTAAAAGGAAAGATGATAGTCTTCAAAATAAAATTCTCACAGAAAATCATGAATACTACTGAAGAAGGAAAAAAGAAAGACATACAAAGGAATAATGTGGCTGCAAAGGGAGCCCTTTAATAAGTTCAGGTTTCTTTAAAGCATTGACAAAAATAAATAACAGAGAGAAATAACTAAGAATGAATATATAAGAGCATGAACCTTGTAAGAATAATATCACTAAGGTTAAAAACTGGAATGAATTTGCAAAAAAAGTATATGTGTATGTGTGTGTGTATTTAAGGAACCCACAAAAAGGATTTATGTATTCCCAAAGCAAAAAGAACAAAGACAAAAGCTTATTTCTTGGGAGGATAATGTAATGTTAATAGATAGATAAAATGCAAAATAAAATCACCTCCTAATTCTTCTTGTCCTCTTGATCAAGGAGAATTTTTCTTCAAATTGAAAAAAGTAGAACATGGTTAAGAGGAAATTGAACCTTTCTCAGATATATGAGGAGATTGTCTGATATCTCCTAGCCTTTATAAAAGATTTCAAGGTTACTAGTCCAAACAAATTATCTACCCCCACACACAATGGTATAATTTTCTTCCCACTACATATCTCACAGGATCATTATTTTTGAAAAGCATTTTGTAAAGTTTAAAAGCATATAAAATATAGCTTGTTGGTACTGTTGTTATTATTATACCAAGAACCTATTTCATTCCTCCTTCTTTCTCACCTTATGGAGAGTATCACATGTAATCATGGGAATAAACTGGCAACCAGGACCTCAACAGCTCAGCTAATCCACACCCTTACCCCCATAAAGGTCAAATGATTCTTTGCCTGGTTCTTCCAAGTGATCCTTTGTTTTCATTTTAAAAAATTCTTCAAAAATGGAGATTCTACAACCTGTCCTGGCCACCCATTCCATTGTTTATGGAATTTGCAGAATAAATTGCTGAGCCACTTTTACATTATCTCTTCAAAGAATCATGGAAAATGAAAGAAGTGCCAGCATAGGTATGTGGAACACATTCTGTACAACCACAAAATTTTATTTTTTAGTTTTTTAGCAAATACTGAATACTCTATCACAAGGGACATTTTTTTGTTCAAAAAAATCAGTGAAACTTTTTTAAAAGGATGCTTTAATTTTAAAATACAAATTTTTAAATGAGACATAGAATACAATTTTTTAATACATCAAGGCATATCTCAACACACCTTGTTTATAAATCTATAGGTGTCAGCAAATTAGAATCTGGCAAATGCGTTCCTATTTATAAGAGAGGAAGGAGATGGAGACCACAAACCAGTGAGTTTGAAAGCAAAACCCCGAAAAAATTCTAGAATGTATTTTCAAATGAACACTTGGAAAGGGAAGTGATCACTAGAAGTCAGCAAGGATTGACTAGAAGAATAAATCATGCAAATGAACTTATTTCCATTTTTGATGGAGTTTCTGGACTGAAGTCCTTCTCCAGTGCCTTGCTGCCTCATTCTCCATGGCTTTGCTAACAAAGGACAAGCTCTGGCAGGCCCTGCCCTGCTGGAAAGGGTTTATATGGCAAATGACCATATGCCTATTGTCTGAGAGCCAACTTACCTCAATTCCAAGAGATTCATCCCCCAAAGGCTGACTACTAGATGTTTTTTTTTTTTAAAGTCATAGCAGGTTAAAAAGATGATCTGTTAAGAGTATGAGCTTTGTTGTTGGAGAGATTATCATACCAACAAAATCTCAGATCATGCAATCACTGAACACTGAACTGGTAGTGCAAAGAAATGCCAAAATTACAGTATATCTGATTTTTGACAAGGATTTTTAACAGTTCAATAATCTCTCTAACTCTTGCTTTTTCCATATGTATAATGAAGAAAACAATACTTGCAATGCATAACTGATCTAGAACCCATTGTGTGTAAAGCAATTAGTCTAATGCATAGTTAATGCCTTTAGGGATTGATTGATGAATTAATACCAACATGGAAGATGGTATATAGTACCATATCCTAGGGTTCAGTACTCCACCATGTATTGTTCAATATTTATAACTGATGACTCAGATGTGATGAAATAACATGTCTAAGATTTTCCAACAACACAAAGCTAATACATTGAATGACAGAATTGGCATCCAAAAAACCAGGACAATATAAAAAAATGGGACAGACCTAAGGAGACAAAGTTTAAATGAAAACTCTTATACTTGGGTTCAAAAAAAATCAAAATAAAAAGAGTAAGATGAAAAAGATATGTGTAAGTGGTAATTCATGTGAAAAAGACTTGTGAGTTTTACTGAGCCACCAATGTGATATTGCTGCCCCCAAAATCTAACGTAACCTTAGGCTGAATTAATGGAAGTATCTTACTCTGTAAAATCAGGCTATTCCTGAAATATTTGGTTCAATCCTGCATGCTACACTTTATAAGAGATATTAAGGTAGAGAGGTTGGGAAGGGGCATCCAAAAAGTAGTGTCTACCATGATTGAGGGGACACAAAAGCACATTCTCTGAACAGTTCTTGAAGGAATTGGGGATGTTTAGATCAATGAAGAGGAGAATTAAGGGAAATATGATCATTATTTTCAGCTTTCTCAATCTCATTTCCTCATCTTCAAAATGGGAATCTTAATTTCTAGCTGACAGGATTGTTATGAAGTTCAAATGAAACAACATTTGTAAAGTACTTTGTAAATGTAAAGGGAGTTATATAAATGTCAGTTATTATTTATAACTATTGTGTTGTATATATGTTTATAAATCTGGGAGTGCTACATTCAGCTAATTATTTGGTTGTATTAGGCAAAGGTTACTGAATATATATATATATGTGTGTGTGTATATATGTATATATATGTATACACATATATATATGCATATATATACATATATATATAAACACACACACACACATCATGACCATCTCATTGCCACCCAGGGTCTCCAGATTAGTGGTTTCTGGTTCTGAGAGATAAAATAGAATCTTTAATGATCTTAGTCAGTCTACCTGGCCTAGAAATAAAGGGCACAGATAACCTGGATGCTTCAGAATAGGAAGAAAGGAAAGGATGGAAGGAGAAAGAAAGGAAGGATGGATGGATGGAAGGAAGGAAAGAAAGAAAGAAGGAAAAAATTAATAAATACTTATTCCCTTTCCTTCCTATTTATTAAGTACCTATTTTGTGCCAGGCATTGTGCTAATCATGTAACAATTATTATCTCATTTGAACCTCATAATTATCGTGGAAGGTAAATATTATTATTATCCTCATTTTATAGTTGAAGAAACTGAGGCAAATTGAGGTTAAGTGACATTTCCAAAGTTACATGGCTAGTGTCTGAGGTGGGATTTTAAGTCAGCTCTTCCTTATTCCAGGCCCATCTCTCTATGTACTCAATCACTTAGCTGTCTATAAGTTCAAAAAGAGAGGTTGGTAGAATTTCATTGGTGTTAGGACCTGCACTTATGGACTCATCAGTCATTCTAACATTTTCTTTCTACATATCTTCTCTCCCCCATACTCCCTCTAGAAAGGGACCAGTGTAACCAAACTACATCAATGTGCTATATTTATGTGTAAGCAAGTCATTTCAGATACTTATATTTTACTTCTCCAAATGATTTTTAAATTCCCTAAAATCTGGAATCCTAATTCATCTCTCTCTCTCTCTCTCTCTCTCTCTCTCTCTCTCTCTCTCTCTCT
>JAJPUD010000022.1:94075-104079 GCA_023553655.1 Myrmecobius fasciatus
TCTCTCTCTCTCTCTCTCTCTCTCTCTCTCTCTCTCTCTCTCTCTCTGGCTCATTTCCTCTCCAGTGGCATTCTGTGCTCTATACACAATAGACCCTAAATAAATTCTCTGTTAGCAAGTGTTGTTTTCCCTATTATATAGATTACAAATCAGAGTCTTAAAAGCCATTGTGACATCCCAAAATCAAGTGATTACTAAGTGGCATAATTGGAACTGAAGCCTCTGAATCTCATGTTCTTTCCTTTACATTGTACTGCCTTATAAATCAAAAACATGTATTTTTTTGCCTTTTGCTAAATTGCTTACTTATATGATTTAAGGTAAATCTATAATATCAATTTTCTTATCCAACCAATTGGCAATAGTCATTTCACCCCTAGTTCACAGGCAAAAGACTTTTAGGTTTAAATTAGATAATTGATGTTAAAGTATTTTTAAAGGTATGTAAAAAGGTGGTAGTTCTTTTAGATCTTCAAAACAAAAGAAAGCAGAGAAAGCCAAGGTATAATTAACAATGTAATTTTAAAAAAATTTGGTGCCAGGTCCTTTTTCTTCATTATCACTCTCTTGTCAAAATCCAGACTTTATTTAGATGAGAGATTGAAGAGATCTGGCTAGTCACATTGTTCCTGCTTCTTTTAACATTTATTTGCTACCATATGTGAAATTTGGTCAGGAAGTGACCAAATCAGAGGACATCATGGTTACATGCATAGAGAAAAGGAAGGAAAAAATAATTCACAGAGCATATAGCTCCTTGCCTTCGTTCTCAATCCTGAGATGCCATACACAGGTTACTAGGTGATGCTGCCCCTTGGCCTAGATCTTGATTATCAGGAGCCTCAAGAAATCATCTTATTCATCCCTTGCCTCTGAGCAAGAAGAGTTCTTAGTCTGAAGAGGTATTTCTTTTTCTTTGATTCAACATACTAAGGGTTAGACCATATACTAGAGTAGAAAATGGAAATTGAAATAAAGTTGTATTTCTTTGGCTAACCCCTTAGGGAATCTACATTTAAAAAAAAACCCACAGCCAACCAGGGGCAACATTTAGTCTTCGAAAAACAAAGACAGGTGCAGGAGAAACGAATCTAGAGCAAATTCAAAGGCCTAGGGGTCCAGTGAGGTGGTGCTGCTGTATCCATCAACATGGCTCCTATATGGCTGAAATACAAAGCCACATCTAGAGAAGGGAAAGGATCATAGCTCCAGGTCTGCCCCTTTATGGCTCCCTCCTGCCTTTTCCTCTATGATTCTTGACCCTTCTGGCAGTCCAATTGGAATGGACTGATTGAAGTTAAAAGAGCATCAGCAGAGCCTTAGCTCCCTCCTGGCCTCACCTCCACCACTCCATCCTGAAATATAAAGATGGGGAGGGGGTTGGGAATCTAGGAGGAAGGAAACAAGGACCTTTGGGTTTCCTATGAAACAGAAGCATTTCCATTTCCCTCCTTTGAATAGTCATCCCATCTGATTTACACATTGATAAGACCCAGTGCTTTTTATCCCAGCAAATATTTAATCCCTAACAGATCAATAACCTTCTCCTTGCTATTCATTTATGAAGGAAAATAAATCCCCTTCCACTCTTAAAATTCTTGAATAAAATTATGCCAGAATCCAGGATGTTCTTATCATAGACACATCCACATGATTTTACAGCCTCAGTTCCCTAAGGTTTTTTAAAGAGGCTAGCCTTACTAACTTTTACTTAATTGCCAGGATCTCACCAATCTAGGTTTTCACATTTATTTCCATATCATGTTATAGAATTACAACCATGATTAAAAATGTACTGTAAAAAAAACAGTGATATTTCAGTCAGCTATCTGTATGAACTTTCATTCTTTTTTTCTCCATTTGTAAGATTTGTGCAAGATTTTCCTCTGTCCAGTGTTTTCATAGGCCTAGATCTTTTTATGCCTGTTTTGCTGCAAAGGTGACAATAAAAGCTGCACCTCATTCTGTGATTTTCAGCTGAATGTCCTTAAGTTTTAATATTGTTTAAAACTGAATTAAAAGCTTCTCCCATTCATCAAACACAGATACATCTCCAAAGGCTTCTGAAAGTTTCAAAAATTACCAACTACTACATCCAACAAAAATTACTCCTCCAACTGTGACAGCACCAAAAATAGTAACTTTCAACAAACCAGCATCAAACTAAGAACTAATCAAAAACACCTCTCTATTCACATCAGTATGGTTACATCAACCTATCACAATATTTAAAAAAAGAAAGAAAGAAAAGAAAAATCCACATTTTATGGTGGATTAAATAGTCCACATTTATTTTCTACCCTAATGTAGAAAAAAAAGAAGGAAAGGAAGGAAAGAAGGAAAAGAAGAAAGAAAGAAGAGGGAAAGAAAGAAAAATAATAGAGGGAAGGAAAGAAGCTTTTAAATGCAAATTATCTAAATCACACTGTGTTCTGGAAATTTAATCCAGCATAGAAGATTTTTTGTGTGTGTGTGGAAGGATTTATTGTACACACACACACACACACACACACACACACACACACATATTTAGCTGGAAATGTGGCTGAATTCCTTCTAGTTTAATTAACAGTTTTAAAATGAAAAAGTTAGCACCTGTCTCCATTAGTTCTTTAAAGACTTTATTAACATTTACTGACCTAAGTAGTCTTCAGTTCTCAGGTAGCAAAGTTTCTTTTCTTCTCCACTGAAATGCTCATATGAACATTCAAGGACATTGTATTACTGAACTGATCAAAAAAGAATATTGTTTCCAGTCTTCCGGGGGGGGGAAAAAAGGAGAAAGAAAGAAAGCAAGCAAAATGCAGACTAATCAGGCATTATTCTTCCTTGTGGAAAAAAAAGTAAATCCAGTATTCTGGAATGAGTTCAAACATAGCTTGACAGGCTACAGGAGAATTTACACTGAGCATGCTTAGCCCTGCACTGCTTGCATGAAACACTCTTAATGAATATCACTTCCTTCCCACTGGCTACTCCTGCTGGAAGTCCACACCCACTCCTCTTTCAGAAGTCAGGAATGTCGCTTCAACCAAAGTCCAGAAAACATGCTTATACCCAGACAAGGCCCCAGTGATCAATAAACTCTCAGGTTGTGACCTGGAGGTCAGTTTGTCAAATAGACCATGGGGGTAAACTTCTGTACTTGTTTATACTCTTGTTGTGGCTACACTGAATAGCATGCACTCTCCCTGGACAAAAGAAAAGAGGCCAGTCTCTCTCTCTCTCTCTCTCTCTCTCTCTCTCTCTCTCTCTCTCTCTTTGCCTCTCTCTTTCCTCTTTTTCTCTTTCCTTTATTCCCTCTCCCACTTCCTTTCCCTCTTTTTCCTGCTTCTCTTCTTTCTTCTTTTCCTTTTTTCTCTTTTCCTCCTGTCTCTCTTTTTCTGCCTCTGTCTCCATCTCTCCAATCTCTCCTTTTTTCCTCTCTCCCACTTCCTTTCCTCTTTTTTCTGTCATATTTTTTTTTCTTCTCTTCCCCCCTTCTTTCTTTCTCATTACAACTTCCTGAATGTCATTGAAAAGTTCTTTCCAAAGCCCCAAGTCAGAATGAGAAATAGTAGTAGAATAAACTCACCGTATTGTTATTCAGTCATTTCAGTCATGTCTGGCTCTTTGTGACCTTATTTGGGGTTTTCTTGGAAGACATTCTAGAATGGTTTGCCATTTTCTTCCCCAGCTCATTTTACAAATGAGGAACTTAAGTAAATAGAGTTAAGTGACTTGCCTAGGATCACACAGCTATTAAGTGTCTGAGGCTGAATTTTAATTCAGTTCTCTAGGCCTGTTGCTTAATCCTCTATGCCATCTACTTGCCCCCCCAAAAAATTCACTTGTTTTTCCAATGATTATTATTGTAAACAAAATACAATCCATTCCTGCCCTGAAGACTCTTTGGTAACTCACCCATCTCCTTAAAATGCAGTGTTCCTCCTTCAGAAATTAGATTCCACATGAAGGGCTGCCCAAAACTTGGACCAGTTTCAATTTATTGGCTTCCCCTTTTACATGACACTCACCTTCCCCCATTTTCACATGTTGCATCCAGGAATCAGGGTGCCAAAATCTGGGCAAAATTGACATAAAGAATATATCTTTTAATTGCACATATTTAACATAGATTACTTGCTTTCTAGGGTTGGTGGCAGGGGAAGGGAGGGAGAAAAATTGGAACACAAGATTTTATAAGGATGAATGTTGAAAACTATCTTTGCATGTATTTTGAAAATAATAAGCTTATTATTTTTAAAAAAGAAAAAATATACCTTTTGTGAGCCTGAAAATCTAGCATACCAGGCTCTATAACCTGAGCCTGCCTGCTGAGGTTAGCAAAAGACCTGTTTTATTATAAATAATAGCAAAATCCAAAATGCAGTATTTCTTCAGGTCAATTGTTTGTACATGTGCTTCTCTTCTTCATCAAGTCATAAGTTGTAAAATGTCATGCATTTGCTTGGAATTCACATATGTGTGCACATATTTATAGGTACTTGAATGCCCTATGTGAAAAGAAACTTAGAGTATTCCTAATGCAAGAGCAATTTTACTGAGTCATTAATGCAAATATTATCTAACTGATTCTGTGAATTAATGAAAGGTGTTTCTGTATGAGATATAAGTAAATTCATTTTTTATCTATAATATTTTCAGTAGCTACTGCTAAGCTGTTATTGTATATTGTCCTTTTTCAAGCATTTTGTAACCTCTAATATTCTTTGTACATTGATGTCATTGTAGGATAAATGAGATTCAACCAATTTTTTTTTGTTTTTTTTTCTCTCTAGATAATTATTAGGCTTCTTTTTATGCAAGAGAAAAATAAGATTTTGCATTCTTCTACATGCTTGTATTTATACTACATAGATTTCTATAAGTCCATACTTACACTTCATACAAGTAGGGACCCATGAAAATAAGAACAAGGTAAAGAGAAATCATTCTAAAATAACAATAACAACAAAAAGCCTAAGTTGAGGTATGAAGAGCAGGGATGACATTCATCCTATTGTAAAAAGTAAATGTTCCAAAAGGAGAACCTTACATGAGGCTGCACAGCAAGTAACTTCATAGACCCTAAAGCCCTCATCCCCAGATAGCTTTGCCTCCTGGATATCAAGCTGTGATTTGGCGGATCCTTTTTACCTAATGTGGATATCATCTCCTAAGCACTTTGGACCAGTCTAAATCAAAATTCATTTCTTACTGCCTAGGATCAACAAAGCATGATGCCTGATGTTTTATCTGTAAAACTGCTATAGGGAAAACTGGTCTATAACAATGGTATGAAACTCACATAAGAGACTGGGATCACTAATCATCTATAAGGATCCCTTTGGGCTGTATATTGACTTAACATTAAAATGTGATGTTTCTGTATTTTATTGCATTTTGTTTTGTTAAATATTTCCTAGTTACATTTTAATCTGTTTTGGGCTGCTCTCAATATTGGGTTATAGTTGGCATTTGGCATTCATACTGATACCTCTGATCTAGAGAACTGGTATTTCATTTATTCATTCAACCAATATTTTTTACTTTAGTATACTATATGCACATAATATGGTACTACATAGAAATGTAGAACATGTGGCCCTTGCCTATCGCATGTTTGACCTTTAGTTACAGAGCTATGTTCATTCATTCAACAAACATTTATTAAGCAACTATATTAAACCATGCACAAATATAAAGAAACAGCCAGTGTTTTAAGGTTTAAAGCACTCTCTCATTAAATAATTCCGGGAAGTAGATGATTACAAGTGCGTTATTCCAGTTTTACTTATTTGTTCATCTATCTATCTATTTATTCACTTATTCTTGTTTTGTAGATAGAAAAACTGAATCTCACAGAGAAGTAATATATCCATGGTCACATTGAAACAGAATTAGGCTGGTTCCAGGTCCCTACATCTGATTCATCACCCAGTGCTCTTTCTACCACACAGTGAATAGAACAGACAAGTATTATGTGTTAAAAAAAATTTTAAAAAGCAAGGAGAAAAAGAGATCTTTGAGGGATGGTGTGATCATAGAAGGCTTTAGGGAAATGATGGGATTTGGCCCCTGAAGAAGGAATGGGTAAGATTTAAACTGAATAGGGAACAATCATGTAGACAAAGAAATAGAAATGGTGACACTCAAGGGATAATGAATTCTAGATCACTCTAGCTACAACAGAGCATTCCAAAGGGAAAAGTGGAAATTGGGCTAGGAAAGGTAGATTGGGGTCGTATGGTATTCAAAGGTCTTGAACACCAAGCTAAGAAATCTGGTATAGTTGCTAGACCATGGACAGTCATTAAAGGTTTTTGAAGAGAGAAATGGCATGAGGAAATGATTCTTTCAGGAAAATCAGTCTAGTGATAAAATGTTGGATGGATTAAAGAGAGACCACTTCCAGGGATTCCTATTAAGATAAACAAGTGAAGAGACCAGAAGAGAGGGAAGGCAATAGAATAGAAAGGAATGGAAGGCTATAGAAAGTGTCAAAGAAGAATAAACCAGAGTTTGTGAGTGATTGAACAAGAAAAATTAAGGGAAAGCAAGAAGTCGGGGATAATCATAATTCTTGTTTCTAGTATGTTTAAGATGCTGCAAATGTTCTCTACTTTACAAGTAAGGAAAGTGAGGTTCAGAAGGTGAAATGACATCTACTTGGAACGTAATCTCATCTTGTCACACAGTCAGTGGGATCCAAAGGCAGACCTCCGGGCTCCCAGGCCAGAGAATTCTTAGGCTTGGAGCCTGGGCAGGTGGGATGATAGCAGGGCCATTAATGTCGATAAGTGAGCCAGGAGGAGCAATGAAGGTAGGGAGAGATAATAAGTTGGGTGCAGGCCATTTGATGTCTGAGAGTGCTCATAGAACATTTAGGAAGACATCCAGCAGGCAGTTTGACCACCTGCTTACAGCAGTCATCAATTAATTTTCGGGGAAGAAGGGAGGGAGAAAATGGAAGCCACAAATGGGCGTAAGTCAATTTGCAGATATCCCTATGCAGATAACAAACACATCCACTAAAATTCATACTAAATTGTAAACAACTAATACTCTTCCCTTTTCTGAGGCGAGGAAGCGCAGGGTGCAATACATTAATTTCCTAAGAAGTCCCTGGATGGGGAAGGGAGGAGCTGCAGACATGGAAGGCAAATTTCATCCACTTCTCCATTTTTGCCTAAGACCACCCTGGGTACCTGGCAACTTTGTACTCTTGAATTATGGCCATGTCCATTAACAGAAGGGGGCAGCACTTTCTGCAAAATCCCTGTATTCCTATTAACTGGCAATCCCACCCTCTCCTCCTCATACTCACCCTGAGCATCAGAGGCCCTTAGATCCTCTATGCCTTTTGACCCCTGCCCCTTTAATAATATTAGACCATAAAGTTGCTTAGCACATGGTGGTTGCCATGACGATGATATCCATATTTCTGTATGGATGCCAGCGCCAAGTCCTGGGGGCTCAGGGCACATTGCAAATGGACAGCTTGTGAGGAACAATGGGGAGAGTTGACTGCTGATTCTTTTCATGCCTAATTACCCATAAGCACATGGCACAATGGCTTATTTAACTCTGCATTGGCCTGAGATGGAGACAGCTCCCGTTCCAGTTGGAAGGGATTCTGTCCCAAGTCCTGGGATCAGTTTCAGAGGCTGGGGTGGGGGTAGGGAGTGGGAACAAGAGAAAGTGGGCCATTGAAAGGCACGTACATTGTCCCTCCGTTATGCATTTAGTCACATAGATGGTCCTGGACGCCAATTATTCTAAGTCGGGAGAGTCGTTCTACCTCAAATTTAATTACGAGTTATGGCATGACAGACAAGCTCTATGCGGCCCCCATTGCTCCCACCATCTTGACTGGAAGACAAGTATCTCCCTGTCCTATAATGAAGGGCCGAGAACCATTCAGCTATATTGAAGTCATTGCCTCACTTTTGTCAACTATAAAATAAAAAGGTTGGACTAAATCGAGAGTTTTTGACTTGGAGCCCGTGAATTTTTTTTTTAAATATGCATAATATTAGTAATTCTATTTCATTATAATTTGTTTCCTTTGTAATTCATAGGTAGCTTATTTTATTCATTTAAAAATGCTTTCAGAGACTTCACCAGACTTGCAAAGACACAGAAAGTTAAGAATCTCTAGTTAGATGATGTTCAAGATCTCTTCTGCAGCTAACATTCTGTGATGTCGTCATCTTCTCTTCACACCCGAAGTTGATTGGCTCATTCTTTAGAGACTGCGAGTATCTTGTGCACATTTCCTGAGAAGCAACACTTGGAATCTAAGGCTCAAATCTTGGCTCGGTCACTCTAATTAGTCATGCAGTCTTGGGCAAGTGTTTGTCGATCCTCAGTTTCCTCATCTAGAGAACTGACATCTTAATTTTACTACCTTCTTCATAAAGTTTTTATGAAGAAGAAATTAATTCAGAAAGTCTGTTGGTTAGTTTTTGTATTATTAACTCAATAATTGTGTTTCTTTGCATAATTATAGAAATTCTATTGTCTAGATATTTTGCTTATAAGATTTTTTTTAAAACAAGGAGTACATATTTTCAATCATGTACTCATGTGAATTTTTAACAAACTGTAAAGACAAGTAAAAAGGAGAGTTATTTTCTGGATACGGGCTTGTTTGAATCTGGACACCAGAAGAGCCCAGAGGGAATGAGAAAGTAGGTGAGGGAGACTCCCTGGCCAGGCAGACATCAGGCCCAGAACTGTGCCAGTTTTGCCATATGGTGAGCTCGTGCCAACCTGAGAGAGCTTTCAGATTGCCAAGGCTGAGAATAACTACCATCCCCAGCTGATTGATGACCAGTCCTGGCTCAGGGATACAGCAAGTGCCAGAGGGTTTCCTAATGTCATGCTGGTGCTCCTTCATGGGTTCAAGGCGGCCGAATCAGAAAAATAACTGGGATTATATGTGAAGTCAGGATATGGAAGATCTGGGAATAATGTTTATAATCCATGATTTTTCAAGATTGTTATTCCTTCTCTTATGAATATTCCCAGATTGTGTTTGATACATTCCAAGTGGATAATTATCTTCCTATCTCATTTCCTAAAATGGCCAATAGATATAATTCTACAATATTCCTTCGCCTGTAAGAAATCCTCATACTTGTACCATATGCGATTTGGGTAGTAGAAATCTGATTATTTGAAAGGCAGAAACATATAGTCAAAAGAATAATAGACTTGGAGTTCTATTACCTACTACCTGTGGGACTTAGGACAAGTCAGTTAATATCTCTTGGGTTCAGCAATCTTAATTGCAAAATGAGGATCTTGGGAAAGAAGATCTCACAGGGCTTTTCTGGCTCTAAATCAATGAATTCTATGATTCTGCAATAAATCTATAAAATATAAATATGTATGAAACTCAAAGAATATGGCACCATAGAGCTTTCTACCCCCACCCATCTCCGTACACACACACACACACACACACACACACACACACACACACATACTTCCAGGGCCCTATTCTAATTTGTGATATCCCATAGAGGCAAGATCTTTTTCCTTCTAATTGTCTGGCTCAAATCTCTGCTGCTGCAGAATTCATTCATTCTCACATATGTCCACATTGTCTATAATGATCAGGAAATGCTGACCCATCTGCTACCATATCATAAACCTCCACTGATTTGAAGACTCATTCTGTCCTCAGGCTCTTTTCTCCTCATTCAACAATCTCAATTTCTGTAAACTTTCCTCAATATGTACTTTGTGAAAACCTTTAAGTTTGTAAGCCTACCTTCTCTGCCTTCCCCAAACTCCAAGGGAAGGCAATGTTTAGCAGGAAGGAAAGAAAAGTAAACAAGTATTCATTAAGTGCCTAGTATGTGCCAGGTTCTACGCTAAATAGTAATTCATTTGATCATCACAACAATTTTAGGAGATAGGTATTTTATATAGCCTCTAACACAACAGTAGGGATAGATCTTGTAGAGAAAATAAATACATGCTGATACAAACACATTTAGAACTATTTCAAT
>JAJPUD010000022.1:109079-159583 GCA_023553655.1 Myrmecobius fasciatus
GATATTGTGGATTTTTTTGCTTCAGAATCAGTCTAGAGGCTTCATATTTTGTTGGTTTGAGGGGAGGTTAGAGGAGGTTACAGAGAATCCTGTCTGATCTCCGCCACCATGGCTCCACCCCAGTAGTAAGTTCTTGAATGTCAATGTGACAAGAGGTCCCCACTGGAGACTCCCATGGAGGTGTGCTTGGCCCTGTGCTAGCTAACATTTTCATCATTGACTTAAAGACTAGCATCCTTCTCTAATTTGGAGATGACACAATTTGAAGAGACAGGTAACATTAGATCATTTCCCAAATTTCTTTGATTGCTCTGCCCAATTAGTAAAACAAACAAACACACATACACACACACACAATATTATCTCCCACTGTATTTAGTTAGATTGATCCATGAATTATTCCCCTTCTTTCTTATCTTCAGTATCTACTTAGCTACTGGTTCCTTTCTTACTGTTTTCCCCCAAGTCTCTACCAATCAATTTAAAAAGACAAAAACAACTTTTCCTAGATACTACCTACCATATAACAGTTAGATGGCAGAGTGGATAAAGTTCTGGACCTGAAGTCAGTAAGCCTCATCTTCCCAAGTTCAATTATGGCCTCAGACATTTATTAGCTGTGGGACCTTTGGCAACTCACTAACTGTCACAGTTTCGTCATTTGTAAAATGAACTGGAGAAGGAAATTGCAAACCATTCTAGTATTTTTGCTAAGAAAACTTCAAATTGGGTCATGAAGAGTTGGACATAACTGAAAACAACTGAACAACAAAGAAACCACTATCTCCTCCAAATATCAATCTATATTCCTTCCTTTCTCAGCCAAATTCTTAGAAAAAGCCATGTTCACATTTCTGCTTCTAGTTCCTCTCTTCTCATTCATTCTTCAATCCTTTACAATCTGACTTCTAACCTCAATACTCAGTTGAACTTCTCTCTCCAAAATTACCAGTAATCTTTTCTTGTTAGTCAAATCTGTTGGTCTTTGCACAGTCCTCATCCTCTTGACTTCTCTGAAACATTTGACATAGTTGCAAGTCCTCTCTTCTTGGATAGTCCCTATTCTCTGAGTTTTCATGAACCTGTTTTCTCCCATTTCTCCCCCAAGCAGTGTCACTGCTCCTCAGTTTCCCTTGCTGGGTCATCATCTATGCCTTGACCATTAACTATGGGTGGATCCCAAGTCTCTGTCCTGGGCTTTCTTCACTTTGTTTTCTATACTGTCTTACATGATGACCTCATCATCTCTTATGCATTCAATTATCATTATCTATGAATATGAACAAAGGATCTATGGATAACCCAGTCTTTCCTTGAGCATCAGTCCCACATCTTGAATTGTCTATTGAACATTTCATATTGGATGTCCTAGAGAAATTTCAAATTCATCACATCCAAAACTAGACTCATCAAAGGTGGATCAATGGAATAGAACAGACATATAATTTACAGTAGCAAATTTATGTAGTAACCTTGTATTTCACAAGTTAAAAGACTTAAGATTTTGCAATAAGAATTCATTATTTGGTAAAAATAATAATTGTTGAAAAAACTGAAAAACATATGACAGAAATTGGATGTAGACAAATATTTTGCACCATTTACCAAGATAAGGTCAAAATGGGCCTAGAAGAGAGATATAAGAAAATTTTAAGACTATGGAATATATTACTTATCAGACTTATGAATAGGTGAACAATTTATAAACAAACAGGAGACAGAGCAAAATGAGATTTAAAATGGATAATTTTGATTATGTTAAATTAGAAAGATTTTGTAAAAATAAAACAAATATGACCAATATAAAAAAGAAAGCAGAAAATTGGAGGGGAGGAATTATAGACAGTTTCTCAGATAAAAGTCTCATATCTCAAAAAATATAAAGTGTTTTGTCAAAGCTATAAGAATATAAGTCATTTCTAATTGATAAGTTGTCAAAGGATATTAACAGGCAGTTTTTAGATTAAGAAATCAAAACAACTTATAGCCACATGCAAAAATGCTCTAAATAATTATTGATTAGAGAAATGCACATTAGAACAAGCTTGAGATATCATTTTGTACCTAGCAGATTGGCTACAATAACTGAAGAGGAAGGCAACAAAATAGCTTCATTATCATTACCCCTGAATTCTTCTTTCTTCCAGTTATCTCAGTTTCTGTAGAAGGTGCCACAATTCTAGTTTCTCAAGTTTGTTATAACTCTAGAATTGTTCTAGACTTCTTACTCTCCCTTCCCCCACATATTACCTCAGTTACCAGATCTGCCATTTCTACCTTTCCATCACCTCTCACAGCCACTAATCTAGTTCAGGCCATTGTCTCCTCTTACCTAGATTATTGCAATGACCTCCTAATTGCCTCAAATCTCATCCTACATTAATCCATCATCTACGCAACTGTCAAAATAATTTTTAAGCACAAATAACTATTATTCTTCTTTACTTTAAAAAATCCAATGGCTCCCTATTGCCTCTATGTTAAATATATAATCTAGTCTGGATTAGCTTTTAAAAGTTTTAATGATTTGGCCCAACCTAGCTTTCTATCTTCATTGAGTTCACATGAACTTTATGATCAGCCACATTGGTCCTCTCTTTGCTTCTCACGTGTGATACTCCATCTTTTGCAGAGAAGTATCTCATGCCTACAATACACTCTATTCTCCCCTTTACTTCATAGAATCCCTCAGTTCCTTCAAGACACCACCTTTTATACATAATCTTTCCTGATTCCCCAAATGCAGGTGTCGTCTATCTAAATTGTTTGAACAGAATCTTTATATTCTTGGATACATACATGTTATCTTTTCCAACAGAATGTTAACTCTTTGAGAATAGGGATTGTTTCTCTTTGTAATTTTCTCCCTAACACGTAACAGTGTCTGCAACAAAGTTGGTGTTTAATAAATTTTTGTTGATTTTTTTAAGATTTTACATATGCAACTATATTAATATATTGTATAAATCAGTGGTGTCAGACAACTAGAAATGGATCCCAGCCAGTCACCTATTGATTTAGAAAACCCAAAATTAACATTATTTGGCTGTATTATGTTTTAATGTCTTTTGTTAAACATTTTTCACTTATATTTTAATCATTTGACCCACTTGACTGCTTAGAAGGCACTGGCCAGAGTTTGGCATTTTAGGCTATAAATTATAAAAAACATACAAAAATAAAAACTTTAAAGAATACAATTAAATGAAATAAACTATTTTTAATGTTTTAAAATTGGATTTTCTTTTTTTGTTTTGGTTTTTTTTTATTAAAGCTTTTTATTTGTATAACATATGTATGGATAGTTCCCCAGCATTGATCTTTACAAAGCTTTCCATTCTAAATTTTACCCCCAGTCCTCCCCCTTCCCCTAGATGGCAGGAAGTCCACTACATGTTAATAATGTTGAAATATTTGACAAGTTGTGCAAGAAAAATCCTATCTACAAGAAAAAAAAAGAAAATCAGAGAAAGGAAACACAATGCAAACAAACCTCAATAGAGAGCATGAAAATGTTATGTTGTGGTCCATATTTCATATCCCTCTCTCTGGGTGTATATGGTTTTCTTCAGTGAACAATTGGAACTGGTTTGAAACAATTCTTTGTTGCAGAGAGCCATGTCCATCAGAATTGATCATCATGTAATATTGTTGTTGCTGTGTATAATGATCTCCTGGTTCTGCTTGATTCACTCAGCATCAGTTCATGCAAGTCTCTTCAGGCCTCTCTGAAACTGTCCTGCTGGTCATTTCTTACAGAACAATAATATTCCATAACATTCATATACCATAATTTATTCAGCCACTCTTCAATTGATGGGCATCCCTTCAGTTTCCAGTTTCTAGCCACTACAAAAAGGGCTGCCACAAACATTCTTGCACAGGTGGGTCCCTTTCCCTCCTCTAAGATCTCTTTGTGATATAGGCCCAATAGAAACACTGCTGGGTCAAAAGGTATGCACAGTTTGATAACTTTTTGAACATAACTCCAAATTGCTCTCCAGAATGGTTGGATCCGTTCACAGTTCCACCAACAATGTATCAGTGTCCCAGCTTTCCCACATCCCCTCCAACATTCATCGTTATCTTTTCCTGCCATTTTAGCCAATCTGACAGGTGTGTAGTGGTACCTCAGAGTTGTCTTAATTTGCCTTTCTCTGATCAATAGTGATTTGGAGCAACTTTTCATATGACTAGAGATGGTTTTAATTTCATCATCTGAAAATTGTCTGTTCATATCCCTTGACCACTTATCTATTGAAGAATGGCTTGAATTCTTATATATATGAGACAATTCTCTATATATTTTAGAAATGAAACCTTTATCAGAGACATTAAACGTAAAGATGATTTCCCAATTTGATGCTTCCCTCCTAATCTTGTCTGCATTAGTTTTATTTGCACAGAAACTTTTTAACTTAATATAATCAAAATTATCTGTCTGGTGTTCAATTAGGAGTTCCAGATCTTCTTTGGACATAAATTTATTCCATCTCCACAGGTCTGAGAGGTAAACTATCCTACGTTCCTCTAATTTGCTTACAATATCACTCTTTATATCTAGATCATGAACCTATTTAGATCTTATCTTGGTATGTGGTGTTAGGTATGGGTAAGCCCTAATTTCTTCCACACTAGTTTCCAAAATTGGATTTTCTTTATTAATGGTACAAAAAGGCATTTTTTTGCTCTCACTAAAAATAAAATTTTAGTGAGAGCAACATAGAATATGCTTCTCTATTTTTGGAAAGCCTGGTTTAACACTATGTAACAGTGATTCAAAGATCTAGTTCTAAGGTCAGTTTATTTAGATACATGATTTTAATAACTGTACTAGCTAAAAAATATGCCATTCAAATATATACATGAAAGATGTATATTATTAGCTGCACTTACTAAATTGTGATCCTTGTTTTTCAGACCTATCACCAGTTATGCAAAGGTGTTTTTTTTTAAATTTAGCTAGTAAATTTTTATCTTTCCTGATGTCAGGGAACATGGATCAGGATCTCTGGAAGTCAGGTACTTGGTCAGAAGTGGTATTGTTTCACTTAAGGAGAAGGGGGCAGTAGCCTATAAAAGGCAAGATGTCCAGGTAGACAGGGTGGGCAGGAGTTGTGTGTTGTTGCTCTGGTGGTGGCAGGAGGAAAAGGCCTAGGATGTCAGGGTCTGAGGGAATAAGGAGAGGAAGAAAAAATTACTCCTTACCTTAGAAGTCACAAAAGTGGATAAGCATGCAGAGCCTGTGTTATGCTCAGACGGCTGGAAGGAAAACCACAGAAGAAAGTGGCAGCTGTGAATATGCTAAACAGCTCTGCCATTTCACTCAGTTCTGATCTTTTCTTTGTGTACCCCAGTGGATAATCTTGCATACCCTATTTTAGATATTACTGTACTAAATGTCAGTGATGATCCAAAAAAAATCTTGAAAGGCTGGAACATTTGCTAAATCTAATAAAATGAAATACAATAGGGCTAAATAAAAAGTATTGCACAAAAAGTTAAACTTTACAAGTATATATTGTGAGAGATATTTGAGAAAAATGGGGGATTTAAATGAACCATAGATTCATGGTGGAATGTGGTACTCAGAAAATATAACATGATCTTGGGGTTGCATTAAGGAAGACATAGCTTCCAAAAAAAAAAGAAAAGGAATTCAGACAATTTTTGGATGAAAAAATTAAAACCATTTCTAGTTATATGAAAAAATGCTTTAAATAACTATTGATCAGAGAAATGCAAATTAAGACAACTCTTAGTACTACACACCTCTCAGATTGGGGTTAGGATGACAGAAAAAGATGATGAATGTTGCAGGGGATATGGAAAACTGGGACACTAATACATTGTTGGTGGAGTTGTGAACTAATCCAGTCATTCTGGAAAACAATGTAGAATCATGCCCAATGGGCTATTAAAGTATGCATACTCTTTGAACAAGCAGTGTCTGTACTGGACCTGTATCCCAAAACATCATAAAAAAGGAGAAAGGACCCACATGTACAAAAAATGTCTGTAGCAGCCCTTTTTGTAGTGGCAAGGAACTGCAAATTGAGTGGATGCCCATCAGTTGGAAAATGACTGAATAAGTTATGGTATATGAATGTTATGGAATATTATTGTTCTGTAAGAAATAATTATCAGGATGATTTCAGAGAGAATTACATGAACTGATGCTAAATGAAGTGAGTAGAACCAGGAGATCATTATACAGGGCAACAAGATGATACAATTATCAGTTTTGATGGAAGTGGCTTTTTTCAACAATTAGGTGATTCAGGCTAGTTCCAATAGTCTTGTGATAGAGCCATCTGACCCAGAGAGAGAGGATGGTGGGGACTGAGTGTGGATCACAGCATTTTCACTTTTTTTGTTATTGTTGTTTACTAGCATTTTGTTTTCTTTCTTGTTTTCTTCCCTTTTTGATCTAATTTTTCTTGTGCAGCATGATAATTGTGGAATTATGTATAGAAGAATTGCACATGTGTACCATATATTGGATTACTTACCCTCCAGGGGAAGGAGTAGGGAGAAGGGAAGGAGGAAAAAAATGGAATACAAGGTTTTGCAAGGGCAAATGTTGAAAACTATGCATGTATGTTGAAAATAAAAAGATTTATTTAAAAAAAGTTGTTTCCTCAATAGTCCACCTACTCAGACCATATTGTTTATAGTTTTAAAAATATTTTTTCAGATAACCTGAAGAATAATCAGAGGAAGGCAACACAATTGATGAAGGGTTTTGAGCCCAGGTGATATGGATTGATATCCAAGTGACATAATGGACAGAGTGCTGTATTTGAAGTCAGGAAAGTCTAAATTCAAGTCCTGCCTCAGGTATTCAAAGACTGGGGGACCTTGGGCAAAGACAATTGACCTCTCTTAGGCTCAGCATATTTATTTATTTATTTATTTATTTTTGCTGAGGTAATTGGGGTTAAGTGACTTGCCCAGGGTCACACAGCTAGGGAATGTTAAGTGTCTGAGATCAAATTTGAACTCAGGTAATTCTGAGTTCAGAGCCGATGCTCTATCCACTGTGCCATCTAGCTGCCCCTCAGCATATTTATTTTTAAAATAGTAATAGCAGCTATATATATATTTACATATATATCACAGGATCTTGGGGAGGTTTAAATGTGATGACATATGTTAAGTACTCTGTAAAGTTGTAGTGCTATGTAAGTATTTGTTGTTTTTATTTGGGAATAAATGGAAGAAACTGTGTTGAGCCTGGAGAAAAGGAGAATCAGTGGTCACAAGAGCTGTCTGAGAAGGCTTGAAGGTCTGTCATTAAAAGAGGAATCAATCCTTTGTCCTTTGACCCTCTAGGCAGAACAAGAGTCTTACAGGAAGGTGAGAAGAGTCAAATTTAGGGCCTGATGTCAGGAACATCTTCCTAACCATTACATATATCACAGAGTGGAACAGGTTGCTTCCAGAGGCACAGGTTTCTTTCTTCCTGAAGGCATCAAATAGAGGGAGAATGATATGCCATTATTCATATATACAATGGTACATGTCCTGAACAATGTATTAAGTGCTCCTTTTAGGTACTAAAATCCCTTCCAGCCTATCCTGTCATTCTAGAGTCCTGTGATTCCAAGAGCCATTCCCCAACAGATAAGTGGTCAAAGGATATGAAAAACAATTTTCAAATAAAGAATTGCAAATTAGTAACAATATGAAAGATTTCTCCTAAACCGCTATCAATAAAAAACACAGATTTAAACAATTCTGAAGTTGTTTTAAATGAAAAAACAAACTAGAAAAGATAGAAAGAAATTGGAAATGGTCAGTGTTGGAGAGCTACAGAAAACAGGAAGACTGATGAATTTTGAGGAACTTAACTAATGCCTTATTTAGGAAATTAACATAGGAAGATAATTAATCCAATCATTCTGGAAAACAATTAGGGCAGCAAGGTGGTGTAGTGAAAGAGTGCTGGCCCTGAAATCTGAAAGACCTGACTTCAAATCCAGCTTCAGATATTAACTATCACTTGGGACTCTGGACAAGTCGTATAATCTCTGTTTCAGTTTCCTCTTCTGTAAAATCAGGATAATGATAGTACCTATTTTGCAGGGTTGTTCTGAAGATAAAATGAGATGACAGTTGTTAAAGTGCTTATCACATAGTAAGCACTATATCAATGTTAACTTTTGTTTTATTATTGTATTATACAGTAAGAGAAGTAACTAAAATGTTCATATCCTTTGATCTAGATATACCACTGCTTGGTACTTATTCCAGGGAGGTCAAGAAAAGAAGGAAAGAATACACATTTATATATGTGTATATGTCATATACATATGTCTTTTGTATAGGTATGTATATGCATATATATACATGCACACAATAGCAATGAGCATCATTTTGTTTCTAATTCTCTGCTATCCATATATACATAAATATATATGTACACATATGTATTATGCACGTGCATATATATTTATCTATGTGCATATATTTGTGTATATACATGAGTGCATATGCATGTGAAATGTTCATAAATATGTTGGTGGCAGTACTTAGAAATCTATATGTGCATGTGATTATACATCTATGTATGTATAGGTGTGTATACATGTATGTATATGTATATGCATGTGGTCAGAGAGAATTAGAAGCAAAGTGGATACTTGATTGAAGATGACTAAAAACTTGTAGATACATGAATATATTGAATATTTTTCACCATATAAAGTAATATATTGAAAAGACAGAAAAATATGGGTAGACTTCAATAAACCAATATGATCCTATTAACTGAATTAGAATGAAATAAGCACAAATAAGAAAAAGACTATTATAACTAATTACAATAAGGTAATTACAACAAGGTAAGTGCAAAGAATGATAAAGCAAAATGGAATGTTGCGTAATTATAATAACCAAATTTGGGTCCAAATAAGACAGAAGGAAATACACCACCCACACCACCTACATCTCAATGAAAAATTGGAGAAATATGTGGGTGGAAGGTCACATATGTTGTCTGACATGGTCAGACTATGGTTTTCTTTTTCTTATGAAAGAAGACTCACTAGAATCAGTGAGGAAGAAATGACAATGGTGTAAAAGCAAAAGACATTTATTCCCCTAAGTGGATCCAGACTATCTGAAAAAGCACCAACCCATATTATGCAGAACAATAGGAAAGCACTGACAGGTGTGAGGTATCTTGTTTCCATCCTCAGGAAGAAGAGTCTCATATTACTTACTGCTTGGTCACTCCCTGCTGAGGAATATGCTAGCAATTGCATGTAGCCCTGACAAAACTAATCACTCCATCCTTCTATCCTCCTGGAGTACATATCCAAGACATGATGAAGAGCCTGATAAACTCATTAAGCACTACCGTCATTGGTTAAATCACAGGGGAACAAATGCATCATCCATAAGAAACCTAGTATGTATATCCTGTGACTGAAGTTCTGAGATGAAAACTGAGAGTCGAGTGTACATCCAGGGTTTTTTTGGGTTTTTTTTCTATTTGTCCTCTTGGAGGTCATGACTTTGGAAAGGAAAGAATATTAAAAGTGAACAGCTGGTTGCACAGATATTGGCAAAGAACAGAATTTATTCTTTGTTTTGTTCTTGTTTTTGGTTTTTGGTTTTTTTTCCCTGTAATGTGGATTATGATACTAGAATAATGGGATCCTGGCAGGCAAGGTGCAGGAAGAATCTTGAAAGTACCAAAAGAAATATGTTTGGCAGTAGTTCCACCAACTGCATCAAAAAGGGTTTAAATTAAAATTTGAGTAGAAGGCAGGAAAACATATATAACTAGGATTGTTAAGTAGATACTACAGACAATAGATGTGACATGGAAAATACAGCAGTTAAAGAGGTAACCAGTAATTCGTTCCCAAGTGGAAAATATTAACAAAGAGTCAGAAACAATATTGGTGTTTTGGAATATCTATTTCCAATGCATGGGCAAGGAACAGAATGAATGTAAAATTATAATACAAGGAGGAAAATAAGGGAGATCTTTTGAATATCACCAACATTTCTTTTTGAATGCTATTTGTGCCTGAAACACAACAGGAAAAGAATATATCTTGTTAAAATAAAATCAAAACAGAGGGGAGTGAAGAAGGAGCAAAATGATAATCATCTGTATGAAAATTCACAAATTATGGATTGGAAACATAGCAAAAGAGCTCTTGGTATAACAGCTAAGATATAAAGTATGAGAGTACTTTACTGGGCAGGCAAAGTAGATGGATCATTCTTTGCTTATACAAATAATAAAACCTTCATACACAGAGATCTAGTAGTAATAGATAATTTAAAAAAAACTAAATATCTTGAAATTATCATTCAGCTAAAAATAAAACAACTCATAATTTTTTCATTTGTCTCGCTATTTCATCTTTCAGAAAATAAAGAACTATCTTGAATCTAATTCTGATAAACAAGGAAGGCTTAATTAGAGTTCTGGAAGTGATAGACTTCTCAGAGGAAATTGACCATGGCACCATGTTTTCAATAATGACAAAAGAAGAAAATGCTGGACAAAATCTGACATGTGCCATAGACTAAGCAAGCAGATTTCAAATCAGAGAATTTCAAAGACATTTCAAACAGAGAAAAAAATAAATATGGGCCTATAGTCAGACACTGTGAAAGAAAGATAGTTCAAGAGGGAGTGCAGATTGAAACTTTTTTTTTCAAGCCATAGCTAATACAGGAATTTATTTAGTTTGACTCTACATGTTTGTAATAGGTTTTGTTTTTCTTGTCTTTTCAGTGGGAGAGGAAGTTGGTATGGAGAAAATTTGAATTTGAAAATAAAATGAAATTGAATTTAAAAGTATCAAAATGAAATTCTGCTAGTCACAAATTATGTCAAGAAAGGGGGAAAGCAATTAAGGAAACCAATGTGGCTACACATGGTGCTCTCTAATGACCTCATTTAAAAAAACAAATAAGGACAGTAGATATAAGGAGGAGCATATAACCAATGATGAATATAAAAGAGTCAGTATAGGAATAATATCAGGAAGGCTGAAGCACAAAATGGGCTGAGGTTTACAAAAATATGCTAAGAATAACAAAAGAGATTTTTTAAAGCTATGTTCATTGCAAGAAGAAAAAAAAGAAGGGATAAGCCCATTTGTTTCAGGCAGATGGCTAATATTAACAGATGACATGGAAAAAGCAAAAATATTCAATTTCTATTTTGCTTCCATTCTTCACATAAAGAATGATCTTAAACCACGCAGAACAACTACAGAAATGCCTTATGAGATGAGTGAAAAGAAAGTAGAGAGTCCCCAGATGCTTCAGATGAATTGACAGAGATGGATTACATCTCTGGGTACTGCAAAGACTTGCCAGTCATAGAATCATTGCCGGAAATCTTTAGGAATTGTGGCAAGTGGAAGAGGTACCAGAGATTTGAGATGATAGGATTGTATATTTAAAATGAAAAGGACTTTATAAGCCATACCAACACCCTCATTTTTAAGGTGAGGAAGCAGACCCAGGATTGTTATATGATTTGCCCAACATTATACAGAGAGTTTGTGACAGAGACAGAATTCAAATTCAGGTCCCCTAATTCTGGGTCCAATACACTTTCCACCATACCAGACATGCACTATTCGTAAAAAGAAAGAGCTGGATTCTGAAAACTGCAGACTGATGAATTTGATGTCAATCCCTGGCAACATTCTAGAATGAATCACTACACATAATGCTTTGTGGTTAACATCAGAAAAGTTTTGTAAAACTTTCTTCCTTCTTTCCTTCCTTTTTCTTTCTTTCTTCATTTCTCTCTCCCTTCCTTCTTTCCTCCCTCCCTTCCCTCCTTCCTTCTCCCTTCCTTCCTTTCTTCTGCTTTACCTTGTCTCTTTCCTTCCCTCTTTCCCTCCCTCCTTCCTTTCTTCCCTCCCTCCTTCCAACTTTCCTTTTCCCCTCCCTCCCTCCCTCTCCCCCCCCCCCCCCTCCCTCCCCCTCTCTCTTTCCCTTTTCTCCCCTCCCCCCTTCCTCCCCTCCCCCCTCCCTCCCTTCTCCCTACCCTTCCTTCCCTTCCCCCTCCCTCCTTCCTCCTTCCCCTTCCCCTTCCTTCCCCCTCCTCCCTTCTCTCCCCTCCCCCTCTTTCCCTTCCCCCCTCCCTCCCTTCCTCCCTCCCTCCCACCTCCCTCCCCTCCCTTCCCTTCCCCTTCCCTCCTCCTCTCTCCCCTTCCTTCCCTCACCTTCCCTCCTCCTCTCTCCCCTTCCTTCCCTCACCCTCCCTCCTCCTCCCTCCCCTTCTTTCCCTCCCTCCTCCTTCTCTCCCTCCCTCCTCCTCCCTCCCTTCCTTCCTTCCCTTATATGTGTTCCAGAGAAATGCTTGGCATAGTTCAGCTGGATTTCATCAAGGCAATTGACAAATTGGTGGACAAAACTAAGATGTCATAGACTAGGTGATCATACAGTTAAGTGGAACCAAAGTTGGTTTAGCAACTTACTTAGAGAGTATTGTGTGCCTAGAGAAATTATTAATTATAATTAACTATATATTATATATATAATATATATATATTAACTATAATATAGTTATATACATATATAACTATATTATAGTTAACCTAGAGTCTCTATGACAACAGATAAACTGACATTTTCCTGGTCCCAGGTTTCCTACTTTCACTTGAAAAATGAAGGAAGTTTTAGAAGGATTTCCATCATTACTTGCTAATCCATCCATAGTTTCCAGAGTCCATGTCTTTCTTTTTAAGAATCAAAATACTATCTCTTTTCAAATCTTTTGGTACTTCCATTCTCCAGAATTCCTCAAAGAGTAGAGAAAGGGGCTTTGTGATTGGCAAGTCTTTTCAGGACTTATGGCTATATATTTCATTGATGCCACCTGCCCCTTTCTAGTCAATGTTTGTTTTTTGTTTTTAATCAATGACATACATAAATAAACTGATAAATCAGTGCAGAATAAATAATAACATGAATATGATGGAATATTATTATGCTATAAAAATTCCAAAAATAATACAGAAAGACTTTTATGAATTGATGCCAAGTGAAATGGCAGAATCAGGACCCTTTATGCATCAATATTATAAAAATGAACAATTTTGAGAATTTTTATAAACTGATGATGGAAAGGAGCAGAACCAGGAGAATAATCTATAAAATAACATCATCATAAAAACAAACAACTTTGAAAGCTATAAGAACTGTGATCAATACAATGATCAATTATGATTCCAGAAGACCAATAAGAAACATTGCTCTCCATGACAGAGAAATGAATGATATTTAGTAGGCAAAATAAGACATACATAGACAAACACACAGTGATACAAACACACACACACACACACACACACATATTTTTGCATACAATTATTGAAGGAATTTCTTTTACTTGACTATGTATATCTGTTCAAGGAATTTGTTTTTCTTTTCTTTTTTGCCCAACATGGTTGAAAGTAAAAGGAAAAAAGAAAAAAGAAATGACTTATTTTTTTAATTGGAGAGAAAAAGGGAAGGTACAGATGTGGACTGGTGCATGTACTTTCAAATGAGATCATTGTATTATTAGTTTTTCTTGATGGTTTCACTTTGTTACAAAAAAGACCTCTCATGGAAAGGAGATAATTTATAAGTATTTGTAATATAAAAATCAAAACACATCAATAAAACTAATCACTTAATCAAAATCAATGTCATGCATTAAGATAGAAATAGCATTTTTATCAAAGATGTGTATTACATTCAGTTGCAATGGTAGCTAGCATATTACATAATAGAATTGGGATCCAAAAACATCTGGACAAGTCTGAACAAGGGGCAAAATATAAAATTATAAGATTCAATAGAAATGAATGTGAAGTTCTGCTTCTGAGATTAAAAAATAAGTGACATAGGTCCAGAATGAGGGAGGCATGGGCAAATGGAAAGAACTCAGCATTTAATAGAGGATAATCTGAGTATGGGTCATAGTGTGACCTAGTTCTGCAGAAGTAATCTTAGCTTGCATTAAGAATTATATATGGTCAATATATATCACTTCCCAAACTTTTTGAAAAATCCTCTTTTTATTTAGTATAAAACAATTTTTCAAATCCCAATACAGGAATAGTAGTATGATTAGTGCCCATTCATTGAGAAAATGTATAACAGAAAGTTACAGTGAATCCAATAATGCTTTACAAAGAATTTGTATTTTATCATAATAGAATCTAAATACATTTAAAAAACAGTAATATGTAATACATATAAATTGACTAGTATATAATAATATAATTAACATATATTACTATTTTAAATGTATTTAGATGTATTCATTTATTTATTATGATTATTTAGGAGTATGTGTGTGTGTATGTGTGATTGTGTGTGTCTATCAGAAAGGGGGGAACCTTTGCCACCAATGAAAGGAATGTGGGACAAAGATTTTGAGTATGATCCTTTCCTTTAAATTTTACTAAGTGATTCCTGGAAGCTTAGTGAAGCTAATCTAAGATAGGAGTGAAAGCTAAGAGCTCTCATTTCCTAATGTAGATGGTGAGATTTAATCAAAACATAAGGGTAGACATATAGGAATGGATGATTTATTTTAAATTCTCCCTCCCTAAAATAGGAAAAGTAAAGTGAGGAAGGTCAAAAACACTGGACAAAGGAACTTGGGAATGGTTAGGTTACAGCCACATGCTAATACTTCAATGCTTTGTGATGAATTCTTGACTTTATCATTGAGAGTAATTGATTTTAATCTACCCATACCTTCTTGTTTTGTTTTATTCTTATCCAAATATTTCTTCAGATCTTCTATGAAGGACCTATCCAATACAATGGAGTTCTTCTTCTGTATCTTTTAATATTGATGGACACCAGTACTGCCCTCCTGTGTCTGTTTATTCCTCATTTTTGTTTGAGTAAACTCATCAATGCAAATAAATCAGGAAAAGTTGCAACTTTGCACATATGCTAAAATTTCTCTTCCTTTTGCAGGGGAAAATGAAGAATGAAATGAGCAGAAAAAGAAGAGCAATAACATCAATATTATTAAAATACACTATTTTGAAGATATGTATGAAGTGATAAATAAAATGAGTAGAACTAGGAGAACAATTTGTACAATAATACTTAAAAAAAGACTTTTGAAAGACGAAAGAACTCTGATCCATGAAATGACCATTCCAGGAGTCTGAGAGTGAAATATGTATGTACCTCCTGATGGAGAGGTGATGGGTTTAAGGTAGAGACTAAGACATCTTTTTTGCATGTGGCCAATGAGAAAATTTGTTTTGTTTGACCATGCATATTTTTACAAAGATTACCCCCCTTTTTCCCTTAATTGGGTAGGAGGGAGATACATATATATAATTTAATTTTTTTAAAAGAATGAAAAACTGCAGCATTTCCAGTTGAGCTGCATTTACAAAGTATCCAGCTTCCCTCTAGCACCTCCATCATACTAATCACACTATACTTGATAGCACAATTCCCTAACTTCCCTCCTCCAAGAGACATCTCAACATCTGAAGAAAAGTTGACAAACCAGCTTGGCTAGAGAAAGTTGACCTCCACCCTAGAAATTCCTAGAGCCTCCAATTCTTCATAAACCGGTTACTCCTTTTCACCAAGTGCTCTCAGATCCATTTGTTGAAATCTTTTCATTTTGATGGAAGGTATCTTTGTTTTGTTTTACAGCAAGGAACTCACTGGCCATTGGCATTCTTCTACTAATTGCATCCAAAAAACAAGAGGAGTTTTAGAATGTGTAGTTAAAAAAAAAAAGGAGGTGTGTTTATTTAAAAGTCATAGGAACTGTCTTTATGAGCTAAGCCACATTTAACAAAATCTGTTTTTCAGATTAATAATAATAATAGCCAACATTAATATAGCACTTACTATATGCCAATCAATTGCTTTATAATTATCTCATTTAATCCTTGTGACAATACAGCAAGGTAGGTGCTATTATCTCCATTCTACAGATGAAGAAACAGATAAACAAAGGTTAAGTGATTTGCTCAGGATCACAAAGGAAGTAAGAATCTGAGGTTACATTTGAACTCTCCTGATTCTACTCACTTCATTAATCAGTTCATGCATATCATCAACATCGTGCATTTTAATAATTTTGATGTTATTGCCCTTCTGATTTTGCTCACTCCACTCTTTATTTTTCCCCACAAAGGGAAGAGAACTTTTGGGAGATATGCAAACTTGCAACTTTTCCTGACACTGACTGCACCACCTAGCAGCCCAGCACCTAGTATTTTGCCTTGCAAATAGTAGGTGCTTGATATGTGCCTAATTGAATTGCATTAGTTGCTGTGGGGACTAAGAAATGTCTAAGGTATTCCTGACACCCTAATCTAATAGAAGAACTGAAAATAACTGGCCTAATGGATAAAGAACTATCCACCAGATCTCAATTCAGGCTTTCTCAGATCTGCCCCCCCACACACACACACACATCCCAATTCCCCTTCTCTCCATCTCCACTACCTCTCTCCACAGCCATCTTTTAGACAAATTAAAGTCTAATAACTATGGCTAAATAACTGGCTGGAGAGAATCAAATGTAGAAATTGGATTAGAATTCACAGGTCCTCCATTCCCATCTGCTGCTCACTTTCCTGTGTTGTGCTATTTCTCACAGTAGCAGGATAATGAATACAGTGATAGACTTTGAATCATAATCATATTTGAATCCTATTCTGTAATCCTGGGCAAATTGTTTAACTTCTCTGAATCTCAGTTTTCTTATCTGTAAAATGGGGATAATAGAAGCATTTACCTCACAAATTGTTAGGAGGATTCAAAATGTGAAAAGCATTTTGCAATCCTCAAAACACTATAATATGTCTTTCCATATTATTATCATGATTTCCTGTTCTTACAGCTCCCTAATAGGGAACCCCATTTGTACAATTGTGAACTACATGAATGTGACTAATCTACTGAATCTGATTGAGAAAACTGTTTACTTGAAATGCTAAAACACATTTTTCTTTCCTGGCGCACACTAAAAATGAAATATTAACAAGAAGATCTAAACTCCAGGGTTCATTTGGCTAAAGGTTTACTCAGAGCTCTTCTTTGTGACGTGTTTGAGCCGAAGTCTTGGGGTCAAAGAGTAGCAAGGGGTAAGCAATTCAAAACTGAAGGCTCTGTATTTGTGGTTAGGGTTGAAGGATGTGGACCTTCAGTTAAGTTCAGCAGAGAGATTACTTTGGGAAAAGTAAACTTGGCAGCCTCAGTCCTTTTTGGCACTGAATTATGATGTCTCTACAATGGTAAATGACCTAAATGAGTATAACTTCTTGCTGCAAAGACAAACAGAAAACCCTCAAGCAGACAGAGAGTCTTAATCTGAAGTCCATGAACTTGTTTTTTTTTAATATTTTTATTTGAACCATATTCCAATCTATAATTAGTTTTCCTTGGTAATCTGATGCCTTTTATCTTCTGCATTTAGAACCATTTGTCTGAGAACAGGTTCCACAGATTTCATAAATCTTCCAAAGAGTCCATAACCCAAAGGGGATTATGAGCTGAAGAGAGAAAGGATCTCTCTCAAAAGGGACCAGAGCCAAAGCTTAGCCTCGATCGGGTCTGCAGCTACACCAACCGGAGGTAATTCTGTCCATGTCAGCCTAATTCTGAATAGTCTATAGAGCCAGAAATCCCCAAATTCTCTTTTAATAGCCTCCTCCAGGTTCTAGTTAACCTGTTCTCAGGACTCTTCCAATTCTTTCTTCCCAGATTTTAAGCTCATTTCCACTTGGTTGTCCAATCACCATTTTCCTAGTTTTATCATTCTTTCTCATCTGACATCATTTGAACTGATTTTCTTAGCAGGGATATGCATGATTTTCAATGGGCTTCATCAAACGAAACAGAATTCAGCCTGTGGCATTTCCCAGGGATGTCCAGGTTTTACCATCTAAACTTAAAGCCTTAAAAACTTCTCCCAAATCTAAATTTCCAGTCAGTCATTGTATCTTGTTGCCTAGCATCTCCTAGCTAGTAAATATCAGAGGCAGAATTTTTCCTTTCAACATCTCTTGGTTTGTTCCTTCCTTTCCTTCCCCACTGCCACCATTTTGGCCCAGGATATCATTACCTCATCCCTGGATCTCCTAATAGACCTCTCTTTCTTCAGGATCTCTTCAATCTGATCTTTGTTGTTTTATTTGGTCATTTTAGTCGCTTCCATCTTTGTGACATTATTTTGCAGTTTTCTTGGCAAAGACACTGGAGTTGTTTGCCATTTCCTTCTCAAATTCATTTGACAGATGAGGAAACTGAGGCAAACACAGTCAAGTGACTTGTCCAGGGCCATTCAGTTAATGTCTAAGGCCAGATTTGAACTTATAAAGATTAGACTTCCTGATTCCAAGCCCACTTGCCCTATCCACTTCGACATCTGGCTGCTTCTATAAAATCTAGTTTATATACATAATATTGCCTAGTGAATTTACTTAATTATCCTTACATCATTCTCTTATTATAGACCAACCATAATTGACTTTTGGACCAAAATTTTTATCCTAGCATTCATGGCTGAATATAATCTGACTTCATTTCATCTATCCAGAGTTTCCTCCTCACCACTTCACAATATGAATGCCTTTATTCTGATGAGATTAGTTTCCTCATCAGATCTCTTGCAGTGGATGCCCTGCACCATATCCATTCTTTATTTTTACCCAAACTATTTCTCCTGCCTAGAATACCCACTCCTAGAATGTCAAAATATTGCCAACTCATTGTAAAGTCCCACTTTTTTCTCTGAAGCTTTCTAAATTGAGGATCGGTGAATACAAACTAAAGAGACCCATTAGTATTCATCAAGCTCAACCCCTTCCTTATTTACAGATGGGTAAGCTGAGGCCTACACATGTACAAGGACTTGTATTTTTACCCTAATAATAACTAACAGAGCCTGGACTGAAATCCAAATCTGTGTCAAAATCCAGCAATCTAACTTCTGTTCCACGTGACTTCTCTTATTCCAGAGATTAATTAATTATCTCTTCTCTGAATCCTACAAATCATGTTACTTAACTCCTCAATGTTTTAGTCAACTCTCTAACATTATAAACTGCAAATAAAATGCCAATCTGCATCAGTAGTCAGAATTTCTTCTTCCAGGAATTCCTTAAACCAATAAAATCATAGATGGAATGTCGATCCACAATGTACATGACTGAGAACTTGATGTGTAAAGCCTAGAGTTGAGAGTTCTATATCAACTAATCTATCAGAAGTCTGGTCTGCCATACCTTTCTTTAGGAATGGTCATTTTCCCAAACAGCCCAAGAAGGGAATTTGGAAGTAGGATAGTCAGCCCTGATACTACATAGCATTGAGTTCACTTTGGATGCTTGATACACATTACATCACAAGGAACTTGGTCCCCAAGGGCAGAGTTACTCCAGAGAGCCTGGCTAGCCAACTCTGATTATCCAAAGGCTGATTATTATCCAGTTTGTAGCATATCCAGGTCCCGTAATTCTCTCTTTCCTCCCTCTTCATTGTCAGTATTTGGCGATTTTACTGCTTATTCATTCCACCCCCTTAGGGTGGGCAGGTTCAGGGAAAGGAGAGGAAAGTCCCTGTTTTTAACTCAAGTAAAAGGTTTGGCTGGGAAGAAGGCTTGAAAGTAAAGGCTCAAAGAGATTTGGGGATTATCTATGATTTCAATTATCCATGCTTTCCCTGGCTCCAATGGCCATGGATAATTAAAAGTTGGCCAGGATATGTTAGACATTTTTTAGAAGGTGTTAACTCTTTGTAGGCCACTGTCCCATCAAATTAAATGAGGCCTTTGGAAAAAATTTTAAATCATCAATGTGATTTAGAACTGAAAGACACCTTAAGCATCATCTATTCTTAATTCCCAATTTTGCTGGTGAAGAAATTGTTTCTCAAGGAGGTGAAATGCTTAATATGGCCACTAGGAGTAAGGGGCATAGCCTAAACTCAAACCCAGATTTTCTTACCCCAAATCTAATGTACTTTCTACTCTACCCTGTTAAAACCACTCTTACCTTTAGGGAACAACTTGGCAATGAAGAGAATCAGACTCAATAACTCTACTGAAATGCCTAAATGTACATGAATTGCCAACAGGTCAACAATCATTTATTAAGTGCCTTCTATAATCCAGGCACTGTACTGGGACTACAAAGAAAGGTAATTCTATGAGAAGTTAGAAAAGGCTTCTTCTAAAAAATAGGATTTTATTTGGTTCTTGAAGGAAGTTAGGAGGCAGAGGTGAAGAAAGAAATCATTCCAGGTATGGGAAAGAGCCAGTGAAAATGTCCAGAGTCATGGGATAGAGTGTCTTATTTGAGGAACATCAATGAGGCCATGGTCACTCAATCATAGAGTACATGTATATGAGGTGCGGGGAGGATGGGGAGTAAGGTGTAAGAAGACTGGGAAAGTATGCATGTGGATGGTTATCTTTGGGAACCTCTGGACCCTGCATTTAGAAGCTGAACCATTTTCTTTTCTCAGGAAGTTTCCTAAAATATCAGATTCAACATGTGTGATATCTTACTTCTGTTAAATCAATAAAGCAGAGAGAAGAGAATCATGGTTTTTATTTTTCTTTTGGGAGAATTGGTCGCCCTTCAAAGCCAGATAAAGGTACAGCTAAGCAAACAAAACAGCTTTCTCTTAGTTTGACTCCATTGCTTGACCAGGCTTCTGCAGAGAGAAGTATCCATCTTTCTAAAAACTTCCTTTTCCCCTATACATTCAATGTGTCCATCCAAAACCAGCTGAGAAAGTATAAGAAGGATATGGATCATTTAAAAACCATAAATGTATCAATCCTATATTTTCCCCCTATTTACTATCCTTCATTAGTTCACTGTTGGCATATTGACAGAAATCCAGCCTCTCTACCTTAGCCAACCCCTTGATGGAGGAAAGGAAGGAAGCCCAGCGGAATTTTGAAAAGTGATAAAATGGGTTGGAGCCAGAAATGACATCAGTTTGGGGGGGGGAATGGGGGGGAGGGGCAGGTGGAAAAATGTATTGAAACTAAAGTGTATTCTTAACTCATGTCATCTTGAAAAGGTTCATCCATTTTGATGTTCAATTCCCTGGCAGAGACAGGATGTTAATTTTAGAGGAGCTCTTTCTATTTAATTGCTTCTCTGTATTAAGACATCACAAAAAAAATAATCACAGTGCTTAGGGGTGGTCAAAGAGATAGTTTCTCCATCAAGCTGGCCAATTATAGGCCAGAAGAGTTGGTACAATCACTCTTATTTCCCCCAAGTCTGGCACTGACCATTGTCAGTTGGCCAAACTGGCCAAGAACCTGACCCTGAATTACTGGCAAGATTGCAATGAGATCAAAGTGTTCTCCCATCCTAGATGTCCTTAAATAATAGTATGTGATGCCGAGTCTTGTAAGGGAAGTAGCTCAATTAATTGGTTCCCGTTAATGTTTTCCTAACACAACATTGACTGAATGGATTCATAAACCCCGAGGCTAAAGCATACCACTTAACCCTGGTTGGAACTGGAAGTCTTGTTATTACGACTCTATGCTGGTAAAATGCTTTATAATCATTTTATTAGCTATCCCAGCAAGCCTAGGAGCCTGGTCAGCATCCTTCTCCACCCTATAAGGAGGAAGAGTAGGAAATAATAGAGACAAGTACACAGTGAGAGGCAGGAACAGCCCTAAGCAAAACTGTGAAATTGTGCAAAAGACAAACTTTGAACTCTTTTTTAAAAGATCTTTTTCTACACCCTTTACCCCAATTCTGGGTCTGCTCTATGTCATCCGAATATCAATCAAGATTCATCCATGCCATACTCTTCTCCTTCCTTACTGAAAGTCATCTGTTTTGTATATCATCATATGTGATATATAAAAGAGTTCCCAGTGGTGCACTAATGGGAAAGGGCTAGCAGGCTTCCTTCTACTTCCACATGTATTTATGATGGCCTCCTGGAGACAATGACTTTATTTTTGTTCTCTAACCCGGGAAAATTATTCTAGTGCTTGAAACTTCAGGAGAGAGAATTCTACATCAGGAGGGTAAAACTGTTGATAGATATATTTTAGGATCATAAGATTATAGATTTTAAAATGATGTAAGATTAAATAGACATTTCATGTAAATCTACATGTGGCCACATTTTCCTTTCCAGATTTCTGTAAGGATTCACCTAGACTCCATTTCAGGTTCACTATTTTAAAGCTTAAGGAAAAAAATAATGCCTGAATCTAAAAGTCATTTAAATTTTTTTTCAAAACATTTTCATACCTGTTCTCTTGCTTGCATTGTTTCCTTTATCTGATTTTTCTTTCTTGTAGATACGATTTCTCTTGCACAAAAATGATAAGTGTGGAAATATGTATACATATATTCGATTTGTCAAGTATTTTAACATAATTAACATGTAGTGGATATCCTGCCATCTAGGGGAGGGGTGGGGAGTAGGGGGGAAAAATTTGTAACAGAAAGCTTTGTAAGGGTCAATGTTGAAGAAATACCCATGTACATGTTTTGCAAATAAAAAGTTTTAATATAAAAACATTTTCATATCTGTTCTTTTGTTGGATCTTTAATAAATAAAGCTGTGAACTAAGTGTAGGAGGTGTCACTATTCCTACTAAAAATAGGGGTAAGCTGAGGCAGAGGGAAAAGTTTGTCAAGGTCATACAGTTAGTTAGTTGGTCGAAGGGCTAGAACTAAATCTCAGGTCTCCTAGGTCTCACCCCCCCCCATTTATTAAAATGAGAATTCTGAAGCATTTTTGTGTCATAAACAAATTGGATAGATTAATAAAGTATGTGAACTCTTCTCTCTTCCTCTTCCTCCTCCTCTTCCTCCTTTTTCCTTTTTTTTGCTTCTTTTAAGTTTTTTATACTCACAGTTTTATTAATGTTTTTGTTTTTAAATTTTACCTTTTCAGATTATTCTCACTTTTCCTAAGAAATAACAAAGTAAAAGTAAAACAGTTGAGTAAAACTAATAATGCAATGACCTTTTCTAAAAATGTGGGCAATATTTCACATCTCTAGCACGGGCCCCACCCTTTCTAATTTTTTTAAAAAACTTTTAATAGTACTTATTTTTCCAAATACATGAAAAGACATTCTCTATTTTTTAAATAACAGAAAGTTATTTTGTCTCTCTTGCCACCTTATTAAGAAAACAGAAAATAAAAAGCAAATGTTTTGCAAAAACCTAATTTAAAATTTCAGAAAAAAAATTTTTATAGTTTTTAATCCTTCCAAATGTACACAAAGATAGTTTTCAACATTCACTTTTGCAAATCCTTGTGTTCCAAATTTTTCTCCCTCCTTTCCTTCTCCCCCCATTTCTAGACAGCAACCAATCTAATATAGCTGGAAAAAATATTTTAAAATATATAAAATAAATATATCAGATAACAAAGGAAACCAATTACATCGGAATACAGTCATTAAAATATTCTTATAAACTAGTACATGGACTTCAGATTAAGAACCCCTGAGTTAGGCTATTAGATTCTCTCCTTGCTCTTCTCTTCTTCCTTTGCTCCCCTAAAGTCTCTACTTGAAGGATGCTTTTCTGAGTGTGTATATGCTTCCAGATTAATCCATTTTATACCATTGGATGGTGTTACATTCTGGAGGCTCCACTCCAATATAATGTTGCCAGGAAGGGGTACTATAGCCTCTACCCTCATAAATTTATAGATAATCTCCATAGGCAAGCCCAAAGGTTGAGTATACTGATGCTTCTTGACCCATCTCCAAACATGTCAACTCTGGATAAGTATAAAAAGTGGGGATGACTTTCTGAGGTAATTTTATACAAGCTTGACCACTAACTTATTGGTTGGTAAATTAGACTTCTTGCACTGAGTGGGTGCTAGATGAAACATTTAGGCAATTGATATAGGACAGCCATTCCCAGAGGCATATGAGATTCTCCAAAGAATTTGAGTGTCTCCTGATTTTGCAGCTGGAGAATGCATTAAGTTGATTCTGAAGGGAAACATCATCTTATATTTCAGCCGAAGGAAGTATTCTCCAAAATTTAACCCTCCAGTGGGTTCTTGGTTGTATGGCTCCTATTAGGAAAAGGAAATATACCTTTGGCCACCAAAAGCAGGATCAGTCAAGATGGATTTCACTTTTAAAGATTTTTCCCTTCTCTTGACCTTTGCTCCCTCATCCACTTCTCTTCCTCCAATTACCCAGTCTCCCCTTAGATACAATCCCAAATAAGTCATCCATCTTCTCTAGTAATATTCACATTGGGAATTCAGTGAATGCTGGTGAACATTTGGTTAGAAGTGTGCTATGACATTTGCTGTCACTTCACAGGAGACTTAGAGAGCTGGAAGGGAACTGAGAAAACATCTAATCGAACCCCCTCATTTTATGGATGAAAAGAACAGATTTTTGGGGGCTGGCCCTGATTCAGGTCAATCCCGTGGTAGTTCAGATTCAAAACTGGAGCAAAATGAGATCCTTGGGCCATTCAACAGTTAACAAGAGGATATTTACTTAACCGTAACAGGAGAAGGATATTCAACAGGTATAGAGGATATCTTAAGCTGACTTAACTGAGTGAAGCTCCCTTATACAGATGTCTTCCACCAGCTAAACATTTAATAGAGTGTCTAGAGCTCCTTGGAGCTATTTTGTTCTCTGCTAACCAGGAAATGATGTCAACAGCTTGAGCCCGTGGGCCTTTGAGCCAACCAAGTCTTAAAGTTGATCTCTAAGAAGAAAAACAAACCCTAGCCTAAGTTGAAGGTGGGCAGAAGTTAAGATACTGCTCCTAAAATATTTCTTCTTTAGTCAAATGAGATAATAGAATCAAATGATCTCTAAAGTCTCTTCCAACTCTATGTCATACACATAAATATATCATGTGCATAAAATATAAAGAAAATGTGAACATTTGGGGAAAAAACCCAAATAGTCTAAGTAATCCTTTACTTAATTGTTATCAATTACTGTTTAATCTAACTTATGTTTTCCCTAGACTTAGGCCCAGAAAAGAGTTTAAATGAGAGGCCCAAGTGTAGCCAAGTTTAGATCCAAATCTAGTTCTTTTGATTCCAGATCTTTCTACTATGGCACTGGCCCTCCATTCAAGATGTATATTTTTTCCCAAATACTTTGCTTATAATTGGAATAAGTTGCCCCTAGATGGACAAAAATTTTCTGTGATCCAAAAACCTAGGTTTCCCATAGCTATGGTAAAACAAGTTAAAGAGAGACAATTTTCTACTCAGTTTTGTTAATTCAAAAAGATACAGCTCTTTATTAAAATAACTAAGTAGGCAGATTAAATGGTACTATTAATTACTTTGAGAGGTCACAAAAAAGTATGATGCAGTCAGAGGAATTGAGCTTTTGTATTCTTGCTCTCCTGTTTATTTTCTGTGTGACTTTGAAAAAGCTATTAACCCCTTTATGCTGTTTCATCTTTTGAAAAATTAGGAAGTTGAACAAATAATCTTTACAGTTTCTTCCAACTCTATCTTATATATGTATATATATAAATAGATAATACATATAAGATGTGAAGATATATAAACACTCCAAACAAATCAAGTAATACAAAAAAAATTATTTCATTTTTATCATTATTGTTTAATCTAATTTATGTTTTCATCAAACTTAAGTGGGACTAATTAACTTTGAATCTCTTAATTTTGGAATTTGGCCATCCTGGGCTTATAAGTGGACCTCTACCTTTCTTTAGCAGATTCACCAAATATTAAAGTCCTGCATCCTTTGTCCTTCTACAATTTTTATCTGCCTATTGATAGAATCATTTTAATCTTGTGGATTTTTTCATACATCTAGCAAATGCCCAGTACCTTCACTATCTAAAACTCCAGGTCTTACTTAGTCCAAGTCAAGTCAACCAACATTTATTAAGTATTCACTATATGCTAGACACTGTGATAAGCATTAAGAATACAGATAAAAGAAGAAAGAGAAAGAAAGAGAGAGAGAAAAGAGAGAGAAAAGAGAGAAAGAGAGAAAAGAGAGAAAGAGAAAAATAGAGAGAGAAAGAGAAAGAGAGAGAAAAAGAGAGAAAGAAAAAACAAGAAAGAGAGAGAGAAAGAGAGAAAGAGAGAGAGAGAAAGAAAGAGAGAGAGACAGAGAGAGAGAAAGAAAAAGAGAGAGAGAGAAAGAAAGAGAAAGAAAGAGAGAAAGAAAAAGAAAGAAAGCAAGAAAGAAAAGAAAAAAGAGAGAGAAAGAAAAGAAAGAGAAAGGCAAAAGAAAGGAAAGAAAGAAAAGGAAAGGAAAAAAGAAAGAGAAAGGAAGGAAAGAAGGAAGGAAGAAAAGACTTGGAGAAAGAAGTCCATAATGGAGATTCAAAAGACCTCAGAGAGGAATAAAGAAAGGAACATGGCAGGCTTGGGCCCTTCCTTAAAATGAAGGGAGGATTTGATCTATCAGAGAAAGGCAGCACAATGGTAGCAAGTCTTCCAGAGTGACAAGACTGCTGATACATGGTGGAGAAAGAATTCTATGGAGTCAGGAGCAGAGCCCAGAAAGTAATCAGTGAGCAAACTGAAGACTTGGCTTTCTGATCCAGGGGCTGCTGGCTGGGTCTACATTTTTCTCACGAGGGATTGACTCTCTGTTGATCAGAAAGATATTTTCACCTAGCAAAAGAGAGGGTCTTTCTTCTCAGCCAGGATCAATTCTTTATCAAGAATTGACTTGTGTAGAATATTGTAAGTCTGGGAAAGAGATAAAGTTTAGGTGAGAACTCTTCCCTGCCTTCATGAACCTTACAATCTATAAAGGTTTTGAATATAAACACTAGATTGGATACAAACTCCTTATTTTAAAGAGACCATATTCACAGAATCATGGAATGTTAAAGACTTTAGTATTTATGTAGGCCAATCTCTTCAATTTACAGATGAATAAACTGAAGTGCCCTTTCCAAGTACAAATTAAAGCTTACTAGCTAACAACTTTTTAATATTTGTGTCTATTTGACAGATCAAAATAAAAAAAATTTAAATAGAAATATAAAGTGGTTTCCCTTCAAGGGAGAAGCTTAGTAATTTTTATCAGCTAAGGTCATTTTTCAGCTAAGAAAACTGAGAATTAGAGAAGATGAGGGAATTACCCATGATCACACAGGTATTATGCATCTTTTTTTTCCTTTTTAAAATAGTATTTTATCTTTCAAATACATGCAAAAATAGTTTTCAACATTCACCTTTGCAAAATCTTGTGTTCCAAATTTTTCCCCTCTGAGCCTCCCTCTCTCCTCTCCAAGATAGTAGGCAATCTAATATAGGTTAAATATGTACAATTCTTTTAAACATATTTCCATATTTACCATGTTGTGCAAGACAAATCAGATCAAACGGGGAAAAAATGAGAAAAAACCAAGCAAACAACAACAAAAGAGTGAAAATATTATACTCTGATCCACATTGTCTCCATAGTTCTTTCTCTGAATGAGGATGTCTCTCTCAATCACAAGTCTATTGGAATTGCCTTAGATCACCTCATTATTGAAAAAGGCCAAATCTATCAGAGTTGGTCACCACATAATCTTCTTGTTACTGAGTACAATATTCTCCTGGTTCTGTTCACTTCACTCAGCATCAGTTCATGTAAATCTTCCCAACATGCATCTTTTTCTAAGCTGAATTCAAAGACCTCTCAATCCGGGTCAATTCAGTTATTGAACAAGATGGGCTGGAAATTTGTCTTATCAAACTGATTTAAATGGAAGTGTTTTTGCATTTACAATTCAAATAACATTAGTTGTTTGACCATGAACTTATTTTTGAATATCTCTGAGTTTCAGTTTTGTTATCTATAATATTAGAATAGTGATGCTTGCTAACCCCAAGTCCAATCTCCACTCCCACCTCTATTATATCAGAAAGACAGAATGGTAACAGAATGAGGGAGGCAGAGGATACAAGATTTGGAATCAAAGGACCTGAGTTTAAATATCAGCCCCACCACTTTCCAACTATGTGAAGTTGGGCATGTCAATTCACATCTCTGGTCCTTAGTTTTCTCATCTGCAAATTGGGAGTTTGGATTAATTGATTTTTGAAGTGCTTTCTAAATCTGAATTTCTCACCCTTGTACCACATTGCCTCTTCAGATTGCCTTTGAGATAAAGGTCTCCTAGCAAAGATGGACCACTTATTGGAAGAATTACAGAGATTATTTGTTCATGGTATAGGAATAGACTAGATCTCTGAGATCCCCAGCGTGTTTGAAATTCTATGATTCTAGTGACCCAAATTTCTGATTTATATAGAAATGGCTTCTTCAAATATTGATTTGCCTTTTTAATGGTTTCTTTCTTATACCAAAATCCAGTTGTGAAAGTTCCCTTAAGAAATATGGGGGAAATAATATACTAAGAGGGATAAATGAGAGCCATGTAGAATTAGGAAGCTTTACTTCAGAAACTCTTTCCATCAGCACACTAGAGTTTTATGTCAATGTAACACTCACCTTTGATTCTGGTTTTTTGGGGGGGTAGGAAAATGAACCCCCTACTTTAACTTCTATGTAGTCCAGCTGATGACTGTTGTTGTTGTCAGATATACCATTCCTTGCCAAAGACCAGGAAGTTATATGGTACTTGAATTGATTTGAATCTTTGATCCCATCTCTTAAAATATAGTAGTTGTGTCAAATTCTTTACATCTATGAGCCTGTTTTGACATACCACAAATTCTACTAGTGTCTTAATGAAACATAGTTATGCTAATAACAGAACTGACTTTGGGGCTCTACACAGAGAAATGGAATGTTCTACTTGTCCTTCAGTAGAGACTAGACACTGTTTATAACACATCTTGCCAATACCTCTGGGGAAACCAGGAAGACTTTAACAGGACACACTATTTCTCCAAGCAGTTCAGTGAAAAGTCACACTGGGGAATGAAGAAGAAAAGAACTTTCAAAGGAAATGGTCTTTCTTTAAAATAGTATTTGCCAAAAGAAAAGAAAAAAGAAAACTGTAGTTTGAGACCATTTGCTTGGTGTGAACAGAATGTCTCCAATACACTTAGGTTTTCCAATTTAAGCTCAGGATTTAGAAAAGTGTATTCACACCCATCTCCAGGCTCTGTAAGACATCCAGTAGCATATGGATAAGCTAATACGAAAAAGTTAGAAAAGAAAAAAAGTGTAGCCAAGGTCCCCATCCCATTTCTATCAAGATTTTCTTAAATGTTGTTTTTAAGGCAATTCTAATGAAGGCAGTGTGGTGTAATGTAACCTTTTTCTAACTAATTTGTCCACAGAACAATTTGGGTCTTAAAAAATTGATGAAGGCGGTCTTGTGGAAAGGGTGGAAGAATGGGGGAAGGTTAAGGATATGGAAATTCTTGGAGTTAAAAGCAGCATCAGGGAAATTTTAGAGAAAATATAGGAAATGAGATCCATTTTCAGACCAAAAACTCCCACTCATCATAAGAATTTTTGACATATAAGAAATGAGATCCATTTTCAGACCAAAAACTCCCACTCATCATAAGAATTTCTGACATATATATAACTTTATATTTAATCTTTTAGGGGGAAAATATCACCAGCATCAAAACTGTCCTAATCACACCATGTGACACACTAAGATTCTATACAACTTAAGTTGGGAAATACTAGTCTAATTGAAATGAGCACTGCTCTAAGAATCAAAAGATTTAAATTCTAGTCCCTACTCTGCCACTAACTCTGTGTGTGGCCTTGAATCATCAATCCATTCATCTCTCATGATCTCAGTTTCCTCACAAAATCAAGAGATTGAACTAGAGGATCCCTAAAAATCTCTTTTCACCTCTTAATACTCTAAAGCTCTTAGTAAATTAGACAAACTGCTTCAAGTCAGTCTTTCATCAAATTTTAAAGTAAGAAAGATAATAGATTTTATTTTATATATAAAGAAAATGAGAATCACAAAGGTTTAATAACTTTCTCCAACTCTTATGAATGGTAAAATCCTCAGACTTCCATTCCTGTCCTCTTTCCACTCCACTATATTGCCTCTCTGGAGACATTTTCTCAAGTAAACCAAAATGAAAAACTGAATAATTAGATGTCCAATATGGACCTCTCCAACCAAAACAGTCTCCATCTTACCTCAAATGCAAATTATGTTTTTTTGAATTATCCACAATATTATATCTTGCTTCCACTTAACCTTGCCTGTATAAATACAATCAGCATGTTTTTCACTCCTTGATGGTTTATAGGATGCTAAGAAAAGAGAAATCAAAAATCCTGAACCAGGAAAGGTCAAAGAAGGAAAAGCCAAAGATAAATTCAAGTAATCAGAAGCTCTCCTTCTCTACTTTTCATTTATTCAATTAACTTTTCCTTATTGCCAATTGGAAAGAGATTTAAACATCTCAAGTCCAAACATCTGAGTAATACTGAAGTTTTCAGTAAAATGTCTTATAGTGAGACATACAAACAACCACCCACTATATCCCAGACATGACTTCAGTAAACACTTCTCCATTTCCTAATTCTGAAACAATCCTGAGACTCACTGCTGTACCTTCCACCCCCTGAATGATGGGGATGTGTTCTAGAGGATTTATCATTTTCACAACTTTTTAGTAAGCCAAGATTTTTTTGGGATTGTGAAGAAAAAGAGAAGAAAGTAGATAATGTATTTGGGTGTAAAAAAATTTTAAAAGAATTTTTTTTAAATCTGTAAGAAGATTTAAATGTGACCCTGTCTAGAGGCAAAGGGATAAATGAGACAACATACCTTGGTCTCATCCAGCTCTAGGAAGCTATCATACTCTTATTTCTTTGAAGATGAGAGTAAAATCAACCTCTAGTATGGGTATCCTGCCTGCATTAAATATACTCCTTCTGGGTACACAACTACAGGCATACCTCATTTTATTGTGCTTTGTTTTATTGAACTTTTTTTAATAAATTGAAAGGTTTTGTGGCAACCCTGCATCAATCAAGTCTATCAGTGTCATTTTCCAATAATATATGCTCGCAGCATGTCTCTTTGTTATATTTTGGTCATTTTCACAATATTTCAACCCTTTCATTATTATTATGTCTGTTATGGTAATCTGTGATCAATGATAGTTGATGTTAGTAATTGTTTTGGGGAGCCACAGATTCTACACATATAAGACAGGAAACTTGATTGATAAATGCTGTGTGTATTCTGACTGCTCCACCAGCCAGCTATTCCCTTCTGTCTGTCTGTCTGTCTGTCTGTCTCTCTCCTTGAGACTTCCTATCCCCTGAGACACAACAATATTGAAATTTGGACATTTAATAAACTTACAATGGTCTCTAATTGTTCAAGTGAAAGGAAGATTCAGACAATGTGGCAAACTTTGTTGTTGCATTATTTTAAGAAATTGCCACAGCCATTTCTGCAACTACTCCCCTGATCAATCAGCAGCCATCAAAATCATAGCAAGATCTTCTACTGGCAAAAAATTATGATTCACTGAAGACTCAGATGATGGCTAGTATTTTTAGTAGTAAAGTATCTTTAAATTAAGATATGTACATTTTTTAGGCATGATACCATTGCACACGAAATAGATTACTCTATAATATTAACTTTTACATAAAAGTGCATATAAAAGTTACATACACTGGGTAACAAAAAAAAATTATGTGATTGCCTTTATTATGATGGCCTGGAACTGAACCTACAATATTTTCAAGGTTTTCCTGTATCTATTCCAGCTTATTCACCCTTCCCATTGCCATTCTCCAGACCTCAAAACCCAAAGAAGGCAAACTGGGCATTGTTTTATCAGAAAACATTCAGGCATATAGCCTACAACTATAGACACTAAGAAAATATAGCAATCTTTTCTCCTTCTTTGAACTATCATTTTCCCTGTTCTGAGGTGCTTCATTAATTATAATCCACTTGACTGATGTTTGTGAGGGTCCTCCAATGGAAATGTCTTCAAACCTGGTTAATTAGCCAGGATCAAATTTATGACAATGAAATCTTATTTGTGTCTTTCAGAAACGAAGGAAGTACTCATAAAGCATATGATGGTATAATTATTTTTTTTGCTTTTTTTGCTGAGGCAATTGGGGTTAAGTGACTTGCCCAAGGTCACACAGCTAGGACGTGTTAAGTGTCTGAGGCCAGATTTGAACTCAGGTCTTCCTGACTTCAGGGCTGGTGCTCTATCCACTGTGCCACCTAGCTGCCCCATGATGGTATAATTATTAATAACTTGAAGGTACCCAGTATTGTTTCCCTGAAAAAAACATCCTCTAGGCATCCTGAAGGACTAAATTATATTCAGTAAAGGGACTTTTAAGTACTTAATTGTTGGAGTTCTTCATTTATATTACAAGTGAGGAAACAAAAACCCAGGTAAAGTTGAATGATATGACAATAGTTATACAGGTAAGTAGAAAAATTAAGAGTTGAATCTGGGTCTTTTGACTACAAGGACAACTAAGTGGTACCTTAGTGCACAGAATATCAGCCTAGAGTCATAAAAACTCATCTTCCTGAGTTCGAATTTGACCTCAAATACTTATTCACTGTGTGATTCTGGGCGTCAATTAATCTTGTTTGCCTCAGTTTCCTCATCTGTAAAAAAATAAAAATAAACTGGAGAAGGAAATGACAAACTCCTCCAATATCTTTGCCAAGAAAATCCCAAATGGGATCATAAAGAGCTGGATAGGATTAAAAGTAATTTTGAACTACAGAGTAGGCATTTGTTTTACCATATCATGTTTCCTCTCTATAAATGTTTAGTCTCTAAACATGATCTCTACCTTGTCTTAGATCCAATTTTTTCTTCAAATTCTCCCAATAAAATATGTTTCTTGAGAGTAAGATTATTTCACTTTTTTATATTTGTACTTCTAGCAACTAGAATAATGCCTGATAATGGCTAAATAAATGCTTGTTTGATTGGTTGGTGTTAAAATAATAAATAGTAGTACTAATAATTCCAGGAAACAAATATAATGAATAAAAATCAAGGATTATTACACCATATGTGATATTCTAGTGTAACGTGTATACTCAGGCCCCTTCTCCCATAACTAAGCTAGTATATCAGCCCCTTACATGATATGGGGCTAATATAAGGGTTTTGGATCATTCTTTATTCCCTTCAGCTTGAGCTCCTAGCATCTGTGTTTTCACTATTATTTGGAGCCTGTTACAAGTACCCCAATAAATTCAAAAGTTTAAATAACACTGGGTGATTTTTATAAAGGGGATAACTACTCCAAAGATGTGGGCAGAGTTCCAATGATCTTGTGATGAAGAGAGTCATTTACACCCAGAGAAAGGACTGTGGGAACTGAGGGTGGATCACAACATAGCATTTTCCCTCTTTCTGCTGTTGTTGCTTGAATTTGGTTTTCTTTCTTCTTTTTTTCCTTTTTGATATGATTTTTCTTGTGCAACAAGATAATTGTATAAATATTTATACCTATATTGGATTTAACATGTATTTTAACATGTTTAACATATATTGGATTACTTGCCATTTAAGGAAGGAGTGGAGAGAAGGAAAGTGGGGAGGGGGAATTTGGAACACAAGGTTTTGCAAGGGTCAATATTGAAAAATTATCCATGCATATGTTTTGAAAATAAAAATCTTTAATAAAAATTTAAAAAAATATATGGTCACTTAGAGAACCCTTAGAGACTCAACTAAAAAACTACTAGAAACAATTCACAATTTTAGTAAAGTTGAAGGATTCAAAATAAATCCACATAAGTCATCAGCATTTTTATATATTACCAACAAAGTTCAGCAGCAAGAGATAGAAAAAGAAATTCCAATCAGAATAACGGAGGATAGCATAAAATATTTGGGAATCTATCTGCCAAGAAAATGTCAGAAACTATATGAACTAAACTACAAAACACTTTCCACACAAATAAAATCAGACCTAGTCAATTGGAAAAACATTAAGTGCTCATGGGTAGGCAGAGAGAATATAATAAAAATGACAATACTACCCAAACTAATTTACTTATTTAGTGCCATACCAATCAAACTCCCAAGAAATTATTTTACAGATCTAGAAAAAATAGTAGCAAAGTTCATTTGGAAAAACAAAAGGTCAAGGATTTCAAGGGAATTAATGAAAAAAAATTCAGATGAAGGTGGCCTTGCTGTACCAGATAAAAAACTATAGTATAAAGCAGCAGTCATCAAAACCATTTGGTACTGGCTGAGAAATAGAGCAGTCGATCAGTGGCATAGGATAGGATATCAGGACAAGCTAGGTAATAACATTAGCAATTTAGTGTTTGATAAACCCAAAGACCCCAGCTTTTGGAATAAGTACTCACTATTCAGCAAAAACTGCTGGGATAATTGGAAACTAGTGTGGAAGAAATTAAGGCTGGACCCACACCTAACACCGCACACCAAGATAAGATCAAAATAGGTTCATGATCTAGATATAAAGAGTGATGTTATAACCAAATTAGAGGAACATGGGATAGTTTACCTCTCAGACCTATGGAGATGGAATAAATTTATGTCCAGGGAAGATCTGGAACTCTTAATTGAACACCAGATAGATAATTTTGATTATATTAAGTTAAAAAGTTTCTGTACTAACAAAACTAATGCAGACAAGATAAGGAGGGAAGCATCAAATTGGGAAATCATCTTTACATTTAAGGGTTCTGATAAAGGTCTCATCTCTAAGATATATAGAGAATTGTCTCACATTTATAAAAATTCAAGCCATTCTCCAATTGATAAATGGTCAAAGGATATGAACAATTTTCAGATGATGAAATTAAAACTATTTATAATCATATGAAAAGGTGCTCCAAATCACTGTTGATCAGAGAAATGCAAATTAAGACAACTCTGAGGTACCACTACACACCTGTCAGATTGGCTAAAATGACAGGAAAAAATAAAGATGAATGTTGGAGGGGATGTGGGAAAACTGGGACACTGATGCATTGTTGGTGGAACTGTGAACTGATCCAACCATTCTGTAGAGCAATTTGGAGCTATGCTCAAAAAGTTATCAAACTGTGCATACCCTTTGACCCAGCAGTGTTTCTATTGGGCTTATATCCCAAAGAAATCATAAAAGAAGGAAAGGGCCCCACATGTGCAAGAATGTTTGTGGCAGCTCTTTTTGTAGTGGCTAGAAACTGGAAACTGAGTAGACTCCCATCAATTGGAGAGTGGCTGAATAAATTATGGTATATGAATGTTATGGAATATTATTGCTCTGTGAGAAACGACCAACAGGACGATTTCAGAGAGGCCTGGAGAGACTTTCATGAACTGATGCTGAGTGAGATGAGCAGAACCAGGAGATCGTTGTACACGGCAACAACAATACTATATGAGGATCAGTTCTAATGGACATGACTCTCTTCAACAATGAAATGCTTCAAACCAATTTCAATTGTTCAGTGAAGAAGGCCATATACACCCAGAGAGAGGAATGTGAAATGTGGACCACAACATAACATTTTCATGTTCTCTATTGATGTTTGCTTGCATTGTATTTCCTTTATCTGATTATTCTCTCTTATAGATACGATTTCTCCTGAACAAAAAAAAAAATGATGTGTGGCAATAACTATACATATATTCGATTTAAGTATTCTAACTTAATTATCATGTAGTGGATATCCTGCTATCTAGGGAAGGGGTGGGGAGTAGGGGGGAAAAATTTGTAACAGAAAGCTTTGTAAGGGTTAATGTTCAGGAATTACCCATACATATGTTTTGCAAATAAAAAGTATTAATAAGAAAAAAAACAATTAAAAAAATAATAAAAAAATAAAAAATATGGTCAGAAGAAATGTATAGATAAAACAGCAAAATCAAATTCCAGAACAACACAATGAACTCTTCTCTACCAAACTCTTACTAAAAGATCTAGAAAATGCACCAGACCAAATCCTGGTGGGAAAATCCAGAAAAAGTCACCATAAGAGAAATCCAGAAAAAAAAAGTCACAATGAATCCTTTGTTCGGCCCAACTTGGCATAGATATGTAAACAGGGAGGTCTTCAGACATTGGAAATAGATCAAAACTCTGTGCTCAGAACACTCCAGCTTCCAGGGAGAGATATGGAATTGGGGCAAGAAGATGTCCCAGACCTATATCAGAACAGCCTCATGCCCACATCAGAGCACCCACATGAGGGCACTGTGATGGGGGAAAGTGCCAATGGACAACTTTGTTACTGAACTGCCCAGGTCTAAATCACAGACTCAGGATGGAGCGAGAAGAGGACATAGCAGTTTGTTCCCAGGTAGGGAGACCTGGGCAGTTCAGCAGAAGCAAGTTTGAAAGCAGCAACAGTAGCTCAGACATCAGGCACAAAGTAGCACTTCACTTTCCAGTGTGTAGACCAGCCTGCAGAAAATAACCAAGGAAATATCTGGCCAAAGGGCAGCCAATAGGGCTTCCCAGCTGGTCAGTCAATGGGGCAGGGTTCAGTGGCATTCTATACTTGTTCAGACCCAAACCCAGATCAGAAACTTGCAGCTCAGACCCAGGAAGAGCTGAACAATCAGACGTTGCCCTAAATCAGAACACTCTGAGAGCACAGAAAGGGAGGAAGACCACCGGAGGGCATCTGATGCAGAAGCTTGATGTTTGTGGAGTCAAATCAAGCAGACCAATTGATGGTAAGTGAAGTCAGCTAAAATAGAAATAAAACTATCACTCTTTGCATATGATATGATGATAAACTTAGAGAATCCTAAAAAAAAAAAATCCAAAAATCTACTGGAAATAATTCACAGCTTTAGCAAATATTCAGGATATAAAATAAACCACTTAAATCATCAGCATTTCTGTATATTACTGACAAAGCCATCAGCAAGAGATAGAAAGAGAAATTCCAATTAAAATTATTATAGACAAAAGAAAATATTTGGGGGTCTATCTGCCAAGACAAATCCAAGAATTGCAAGAGCACATTTACAAAACACTTCTCACAGAAATAAAATCAGATTTAAACAATTGGGAAAATATCAATTGTTAATGCCTAGGCTGAGCTAATAAAATAAAAATGACAATTCTGCCTAAATTGGTCTACTTGTTCAGTGCCATACCAATCAAACTGCCAAAACATTATTTTATAGGACTAGAAAAAATAATAACAAAATTCATCTGGAGTAACAAAAGATCAAGAATAGTAAGGAATTAATGGGGGAAAAAAGGATGGTGGTTTAGCAGTACCACACCTAAAACTATATTATAAAGCAACAGTAATTCAAACCATTTGGTACTGGCTAAGAAATAGATTGGTGGGTCAGTGGAATAGATTAGATACACAAGACACAATAATCAAGGCCTATAGCAATCTAGTATTTGATAAACCCCCAAACTCCAGCTTCTGGAATAAGAATTCTCTATTTGACAAAAATTACTGGGAAAACTGGAAAATAATATGTCAGAAACTCAGCATAGACCTACATCTCACATCCCATATCAAAATAAAATCAAAATGGATACATGATTTGGACATAAAGGAAGGTACCATAAACAAATTAGGAGAACAAGGGATAATTTACCTACAGATTCTTGGAGAAGGGAGTAATTTATGACCAAAGAAGATTCTCTATTGAGAATCTATCTTATAAAAGACAAAATGGACAACTTTGATTACATTAAATTAAAAATGTTTTGCACAAACAAACCCAACAGAAACAAGATTAAAAGGGAAGTACAAAGTTGGGGGGAAATCTTTACAGTCAGTATTTCAAATAAAAGTCTCATTTCTAAAATATATAAGGAACTACGTCAAATTTATAAGAATACAAGTCATTCTCCAATTGACAAATGGTCAAAGGATATGAACATTCAATTTTCAGGTGACAAAATTAATTGCAGTTATATGAAAAAATGCTCTAAGTCACTATTGATTAGAAAAATGTAATTTAAAACAACTCTGAGGTATCACCTCACACCTCTCAGATTGGCTAAGATGACAGGAAAAGATAATGATAAATATTGGAGGGTATGTGGGAAAACTGGGACATAATACATTGTTGGTGGAATTGTGAAATGATCCAACCAATATAGAGAGAAATCTGAAACTATGCCCCAAGAGCTATAAAATTGTGCATACCCTTTGACCCAGCAGGGCCATTACTAGGCCAATATCCCAAGAAAATCATAAAGGAGGGAAAAGGACCCACATGTGCAAAAATGTTTGTAGCAGCTCTTTTTGTGGCAGCAAAGAATTGGAAAAGGAATGGATGCTCATCAATTAGGAAATGACTGAACAAGTTGTGGTAAATGAAGGTAATGGAATATTATTTTTCTTTAAAAATGATGAATGAATTGATTATAGAAAGGTCTGGAAAATTTTATATGAACTGATGCTGAGCAAAACAAGCAGAACCAGGAATATGTTCTACACAATAACAGCAAGAATGTGCAATAATCAACTATGAAAGGATTGGTTCTTTTCAGTGGTTCAGTGATCCAAATCAATCCCAATAGATTTTGAACAGAAAGTGTCACCTGCTTCCAGAAAAAGAATTAAAGAGACTGGATGTAAATCAACATGATTCATAAAGCAATGTGTATTAAAAATAAATAAACTATCAAAAAGAGTCTGAGCCCCCTCTAAAGGCAGACCTTAGGAGGCGCTCGTTCACTCTTCCCATTGGGTGCAGAAATACATTTCACTCAACAGTGACATAGCAGAGAAAGGGAAGAAAGAGAAAGGGGGAATCAAAAGGTGGGTAAATTAAGAGAAGACTTTGTCCTAAGCACAACAATTCCAAGAGTGAACAAAAATGTTTTTAGTTCTTTCAGAGATGACAAGTAATGGGAATCATAGGGGGTGCCCATAAATTGGGGAATGGATAATCTAATTATGGCATATAAATATGATCGAATACTATTGTCCTGAATAATTATCAGCATAATGACTAACCAGAATTCCAGAGGAATAATGATGAGATGTGCTGCCCACCTCCTGTTAAAGCAAAAGATGCAATTGCAGAATGCAGAATGAGACAAATTTTCTTTAAGGACGTGGCCAATGTCGAAATTTGTTTTGATTAACTGGTAATGAGTTTTGTTTTTCTTGTTCTCTCAATGGGGGAATGTGATGGAGTGGGAGAATGAGAACCTAGATATTGGCTGAGTAAAGCATTTATTTTTTTAAAAAAGAACTAATACACAAACATTTTCCCTAATGCTTTCAGGGCATACTCTCCCCTATACTACCTTGGTCTCTGGGTAAGTAGGCTCAAAATTTAGATCAATTCAAAAAGCATTGATCTTACCAAGTCCATTCCCATATATGGTGCAACTGCCTGTTTTGTTGAGCTGGGGTCCCAAAGGTCACTTCTGAAGATTCTTCTTTGTTCTTTGGGACATTGATGCTGAGCTATCTGCAATACCTGGCCTAGATTCTGACTGGCAGATTCCTGTGGCTTGATCTCTTGACTAAGTTCATCCTTTCCAATTAGAACAGAAAAGCACAAACAAAAAGGTCAAGGACTAAGACCTGTTTTTCTGGGGCCATCTGGTCTCAAAGGAGAAAAAGACCCTAAGGCCCTTCCCTTGATTGCATGGTCTCTCACTAAACACCATGAGAAAAGGAGTCACAAAACTCTCCAGATACAAATGGAGCTCAAAGGTGACTAGAAATTACTTAGGTCTTTTTGAAAACCAAAAGTTCAAGCTATGTGTCCATTTAAAAGGGCTGCTCCCAACTCCATGGTAGGCCAAACACAACTAGTTATTAAATGCCCACGCAGGCCCCCAGACTCTAAAGGACTTATACTTCATCATGAGACTTCTGGAAGAAAACTTTCTAAGTTTACCCCCGTGGGAAAGTTGCCTCAGCTAAGCAAATTGATGGGGTCTGAGCTGCCCAATCCCCATTATTTTGGATTTAACTCAAAACGATAGAAAATGTTTTCAGTATAATTTCAGGCCAAGGAGATAGGACATTTGCTTTTAAGCATGCTCACCTTTCTAACTGATATTCAGATGCAAAGAAAAAACAAAGCCATGGTATAATCTGCAGCTCTCCATCATCCAGAGGAAATGACTAAATTACCAAGAAACTAAGGTCCTTCAACTGTATAATGGGAAAATAAACATATATCCCCATTTTCTAGATTTGTTGTAATGAAAGTTTGTCATAAGACTTAAAACACTAAGTAATAGGATGGTGAAGTCATGAATTTATAGCTGAAATGTGTCTTAGGAGTCAGTCAGGTGGCGTTCACCTATAAACCCTGCTACTAGAGAAGGTTGAGATTTGATGGATCACTTGAGTTTCCAAGTTTTGAGCTTTCAGTAGGGGAACAACAATTCACATTAAGTCCAGTAAAATAATAGGGGAAGTTATAGCAGCAAGCTACTTAAAGAATGGAAAACTGGCCCAAGACAGAAATAGATTGGATGAAAACTTCTGTGACAATTAGAAGTTGGGTTAGAAATTTTGGAGAACATTTTAGAACTCTGTGCAAAAGGCTATAAAACTGCATACCCCTTAATCCAGCAGTATCTTTACTGGGGTTGTATCCTAAAGAGATCATAAAAGAGGGAAAAAGACCCACATGTACAAAAATGTTTGTGGCAGCCCTTTTTGTAGTGGCAAGGAAATGGAAATTGAGTGAATGCCCATCAATTAGAGAATGGCTGAATAAGTTATGATGTATGAATGTTATGAAATATCACCATTTTATAAGAAAGGATGAACAGGCTGATTTCAGAAAAACCTGGAAAGGCCTACATAACCTGAAGCTAAATGAAGTGAGCAGAAGCAAGAGACTATTATACACAGCAACAACAAGATTATGTGACAATCAACTGTAATGTACTTGGCTCTTTTCAATACTGAAGTGATTCAAGGCAATTTTAATAGACTTGTGATGGAAAAATGCTATTTGCATCTAAAGAGAGAACTATGGATACTGACTGTGGATCAAAGCATAGTATTTTCACCTTTTGTTGTTTGCTTGTTTTTTTTTTTCTTTCTCATGCTTTTTTCCCTTTTGATTTGATTTTTCTTCAACAGCATGATGAATATGGAAATATGTTTAGAAGAATTATACATGTTTAATCTATATTAAATTGTTTGCTATCTGGGGAAGGAGAGAGAGAGGAAAAAGGGAGAAAAATTGTAACCCAAGGTTTTGCAAAGGTAAATATTGAAAAAATAAAATAGTATTTTAAAAAAAGGAAGTGGGGTTAGATCCATGTACAGGCCACTGTACTTCCAGATGGGGTAATAGGAAAACCCACTCCCTCCTCCAAAGTTGTTTAGTCAAACCCTTTTATTTTATAAATGAGGAACTAAGTTCCAAATGACTTGCCCAGAATCACATAATTATTAGGTGTCTATAGAGAAATTTGAATCTAGTTATCCACAACCAGAAGTCTAGTTGGCTCTGTGATTATTACTATAATGAAACAGACTGGATCAGCTTGCTACCAAGAAGCCTGCCACTGTGCCAAAAACAACAAAAACAAACAACTATCTTTTATTACCTTTCACCTGAATAATCTGATTGAATGATAGTGTATGATGGAAGAGACTCTGGCTCAAGAGATAGAATACTGTACATGAATTCAATGTACAGGTCTGCTATTCCTTACCCCGAAATCCTTGGGCTAGTCATTACCTGACTCAGTTTTTGTCATTTGTAAAATGTGAGAATTGAACTAGAAAATCACTAAGGATTCTGAATTGTAGATTCTAAGAAATAGGAATGACAATCTCTTATGTTGTGGTTTAAATCCATTGCTTGTTACAGACAATTAAAAAAAAATGTGTAAAATGCCACTATGTGCTCTAATGGAAAGAGCCATGGTTGAAGCTAAAAGAACTGAATTCAAATCCTAGATCACACTATCTCTTACAAGTGGTGTCAATCACTCAATAAACATTTCTTAAGTGTCTACTATGTGTCAAACACTGTGCTAAGCACTGGATTACAAAGGAAAGCAAAAGGCAGTCTTTTCTACAAGGAGCTCACAATCTGATAGAGAAAGAATAGACACAAAAAAGCAGTTGAAAAATGTGGTGAGAGGAGAAAGGGAAGACCCAACACAGAAGCACAATGAAATCCAGAGGAGTGCAGCCAGGTAGGAAATGATGAGATGGCTATGCTGAGGGTTCTCTTTTAATGGAGAATAAGGAAGGAATACTTCACCATCCACCCCCTACCTTGTCCAGTCATGGAGAGGATGGATTCCAGCAGGCGGATGGGATGCTGAAATGAGTTTCATGGCTAATGTGATCTTGCAGGATAAGGATAAGGATGAGAAAATCAAAGAGTAGTGGGTGATGATGAATGTGAGCTTGGGCAAGTGATTTAATATCAATAGTTTCAGTAGGGGAACAACAATTCACATTAAGTCCAGTAAAATAATATGGGAAGTTATAGAAGCAAGGTACTTAAAGAATGGAAAACTGGCCCAAGACAGAAATAGATTGGATGAAAGTTAGCAATAGTTAGTTTACAGAGCAATTTATAGTTTACAAAACACTCCTCATAATAATCAAGTGAAGTAGGTCAGTAGTGTGAGTATTTTTATCATGTTTTTTCATAGAAGAAAACTGAGGCACATAGAAAATTAAAGTGGCCCAACCAAGTTCACATAACTAGTAAGGGCAAAGCTTCTGACTCTGAATCCTGCTCTTTCCTAATCTATCAGCCTTAGTTTCCTCATTTGTAAAATGAATATACTCAAATGGGTCTGTGATTTCATTGGTTTAGGAGTTCTATCAGTAGGGAATGAAGATAATAATAACTGTAGGACTTACTTCTCAGGGTCATTATGAAGATAAGATAAACTAAGAATGGAGCTGGGGAAGGACCTTTGGATTTAAAGTTGGAAGATATGAATTTCAATCCTATTTAACAAATGAGATGGCATAGAATAGTGAGTAGAGGGTTGGACTTGAATCAGAAACCTAGGTTCAAATTCCACCTCAGATACCAAAAGCATGATGCTGAGCAAGTCACTTAGCTACTTTCTTGGTCTTGATTCCTCATCTGTAAAATGAATGAGTCAGACTCACCAATATCTCTTCCATTTCTAAATCTATAATCCTATGACCAGATGATCTCTAAGATTTCTTTCATATTCAAATCTATGACCATAATGACTTTTCTATATCTTGTTACTACATATAATGTGAAATATGTGTATGAAAGGGAATGCATGACCAACAGCCTTTCTTGGGCTAGTATCCCAAAGGACCACTGCCCCCTTCCTCCTAACTCTTCTATAACCTTTTTCTCATAGAGTCCTTCTCTTTGTCATGTCTTTTCTGGATCTTCCCCAAAGCTTCCTATTTTTCTCTTTAGGGTTTAAGAATATAGATTTAGACTGGGAAAAGAATTCAGAGGTCATAGAGACTAATTCCCTCATTTTACAGAAACTCAGGCACAGATAACTGAAAGGACTTGCCCAGGCCAAATGCTAGTAAATGACCAAGGCAGGGTTTGAACATGAACTCCAAGCCCATTGTTCTGTCCAACATTCTGAGCTTCCTCATGAAAACTTAATGTAAACTTTACCATCAACAGTTCAGAACCAGAAATGTTCAATTGTGGCTCATAGAGAATCCTTGGCATTCAGTCACACAACTAAGTTGGGATTAGAATTCAAGATTTTGGACTCAGTTCTGAGGGCTAGTTTCATTTCATCCCATCACTTTTTTTGTGTCAGAACATTCCTAAATTTCTATAATTTTCACAATCACTCCTTTTCTTTTCCCTATAAGGGTGTGAGCTCCTTGAGGGCAGTGACCCAGTCTGTCTTGTTTCTCTGGCTCCCCAAAGACCAGTAGGTCATCTGGGTTGCTCAATCTGTGATGTTGGCTAACTGCCTGACCTGTTTCTGTCTCCCAAGATCACTTTGTGGGCTCCTTTCAACAGACAAAAATTATTAGTGACTGGAAACAGGCACCTGACTAGAGGCACCCCCACCCAAGCCATCTTTAGCTTTGATCTTTTCATTCCCTGAGTTTTCTCTGAACATTCTTCCCTCCACTCTCCTTCCTCAGCCCTGACCTGATTCAGCACCAACTGTGCAAACTGATCCTGTCAAACAGCCTTGATTCATGTGGGAGCTGGGTGATGATCAATCACTAGCTAGCTCATTCTCTTCACCAGCAGACTGCATACCACGAATGACCCCTGCAGAACAGGCACCCTTAGAAACATGTGCAGTCTCGAGCTGAACCCTTATCTGATGGCAGGGCTGCTTTTTTCCACACTGACTTGGATTTCACCTGTGTGAAATATTTCTTTATTCTCATCCCCCCCCTCCACTCAAGAGACTAAACCAAGATACTTTGATATAGAAACCTGGATTTTAATTGAGGTAACCTGGGTTTCAGTGTGTGTAATCTTAGACAAATTAGTTTATCATGCTGGACCTCCACTTATTCATCTGTAATATGAACAGTTCAGACTAAGTCCCTTCCACTGCTAACAAACATTGTCATTTCCTGACCACTTTGAAACTGCCTGCATTGAGACCTCGAGGAATCAGAATTCCCTTATCCCATTATAAAACAGAAAACTTCCAGGAAGGCTCATAAGTCCTCTGGTAGTGTTGTAATATAGACATTGTCCAATATGGCCAATTGACCATCTGTGTTAGCCCATTAGCAATCACACACATCCAGACCCCAGCACTGAATTCTTCATATTTCTATGAAATAAATAGGTATCTGGAAAACCAGTAGCCCATTAGAAAGAGCATGGGCTCCCGAGTCAGAAAAGATAGATTCAAATACTGCTTTTTTTTTTATTAACAGTGTGATCTTGATTACCTGAGTCTCAGTTTCATCATCTGTCAAATGAGAGTTTTGGACTAGATGGACATTTCTAGAACTATGCATGATTTTATGATTTCAGAAGCACCAGGAAGACTCCCTTGCTCTGATAAATACACATCATTAAATTGGTGCCTGAAATAATTTTAGTAATGGACTATGAATGCTTTTCTTTCCTATCAAGAGATAAGGCTAAAAGTTACAGGATCTTGCATTTTTAAAGAGTATCCAGTGAATCAAATTTGTATTTAATTGAAAAGGCTGATATAAGATAGGTTTTGCTAGGGGATACAAAAAGACTAAACCCACAGTACATGTATAAAGGAGATAAGAAAAAGGGAATCTGAGAACTCTAAAAAAAAACTTTCCTAACTTCAAGGCTGACTCTTGTATGGGTAATAAAATTATATCATTACTTTTCTTTAGTCGATCAACACTCCACCTTGAGCACCAACCAATTGGGATCTATAAATGAGAGGAAATGGACAAAGTAACTTCTAAGATCTCTTCCACATATATATATATATATATACATATGTGTGTGTATGTATGCATGGCACTATAAATGAATATGAATGACCTTTTAGTGAATATAAAAGAATGCAAACGTCCAACTTGGGGTCATCACCTCAAAGTAGTCATTTTGAGAAATAACACTTATTCCAATACAGCTGCTTCTGTTCAGATTGCTAACAAGTTCTTCTTTGGGTTTTGCTTTCAAAGCCACGGCATCTTTTTTTCTAAACTTCCTCAATGGTTTCAAAACTTTATTCCTTGAGGATGTATTTAATTTGAGGAAGTAATCAAAAAGTCATCAAAAATCAAGTCAGAACAGAGTGAATGACAAACTGAAGAATGCTGGTTTTGGTCAAAACCCGTACTTTTAAGTAGTAATGAAGCTGATTTTCTCTTGTATCTTCAAAAGTATTTCCACATGAGTTAATATGAAGGAAATAAAAGAAAAAAAAGTTAATTTCTGTCCTCAAGTAGCTTGCAATTCAGTTCAAGAGGGGGAAAAACAATGAAACCATGGGAAGGCAGACTTTAAGAATATAATGCAATGTATAATGATGTGGAAAAATATTTTGGTCTAGTCCTATGATTTCAATATAACTCTATGTAGAAAGTGGACTGATGCAACTCACCTGTAGCTTGTAGGATTTGAAAGCTATCTGGGATAATGAGAGGTTAAATGACTTGTCCAATGTCATACACAGTATCTGTTAGAGACTGAACTTGAACCAGCAACTTTCCTACTCCACTGCTTTCCAAGTACCAACAAAGGTAGTCTGGAAGAGTGGGGGGAAAAACAGTCCATCTGGAGTCAAAAATCCTGGGTTCAAATCTCAACTCTGCTAATTAATTGTATGAACTTGACCAAGTCACTTAATTTTCTCAAGTCTTTATGTCATAAAGGGATTGGATGACCTCTGAGGTCTTTTCTAGCTCTAGATAATGTAATGCAAGCACTAGGCATGAAAAGAGAGCATTTAATGAAATTTTCAGGTGACCAAACTAGAATGGTTTGTAAGGGAAACTAGAACGTTATCAGTCTGCTCAATATTTTTGAGGCAAATAAAGAATAACCACAGAGAAGCTAGATGATGCTAAAGTTCTTAGAGCACCAGACCTGGAGGCAGGAAAACTCATCTTCCTGAGTTCAGATCCAATTTCAGACACTTATTTAACTGTGTGCTCCTGGACAAGTCACTTAACTCTGTTTGCCTCAGTTTCCTTATCTGTAAAATGAGCTACAGAAGAAAATGGCCATGACAATGCCCAACATATCATTTCATGTTTCTGTCACAGAGGGAATCCTGGAGTACATGGGCCATCAATTGGATTCGAGTGGCAAATCTTATTTTAAAAAAAAGAAGAAGAAGAATTGAGCTGAGTGGCACCAAATAGAGAAGATTTCCTGAAGCGACTAAGGCTGGATTTTAAAGAAAAGGGAGGAACAGTAAGGAATAGAGTAGACATAAATCACCTCATAATCTAAGCATGTGCTTCAAGTTAATACATTTTCCAGTCACTGCTAAACAGAGTGCCTGGAAAAAAGGATAAAATAGCCTTTCCAAAGAAACTGCAGTTTCTTGGACAATTCTTTATAAAGGAACTCTAAAGACAGATCATGAGCATCAAAGTGACACAGTAGATAGAGTGCCAGGTTTGAAGTCAGAAAGAATAATCTTCCTGAATTCAAATCTAGCCTCAGATACTTACTAGATGTGTGATTCTAGGTAAGTTACTTAACCCTATTTGTTTCAGTTTTCTCGTCTGATAAAAGAACTGGAGAAACCAATGGCAAACTACTCCATTATCTGTGCCAAGAAAAGTCCAGATGAGTCACAAAAAGTCAAACATGACTGAAATGACTGAACAACAAAAAGATAAGTATCAAATGTAAAAAACGGTATAGTAGAAAGGGCAACTCCTTTCTAACCCTATAGGATGGCATAAGAATCTGCTTACTGAGCCACCCTCCCTTTTTCTATGCACTTCACATACTTTATAGAATCTCAGGGTTCAATTTTTTTAAATCCACAAAAGAAAACAAACAAAAAAGAGGTCCAGAAAGAGATTTAAACAGGAAGGTTTTGTTATGACTTTGTTAAATTGAATTCATGAATTTATAAAACAAACCACATAAGAGAGGGACATATTTTCATAATTTTATTTTTTTGTTCTTTGTATATTGAAATATTTGTGTTTGTTGGTGATTAACTTCATAATAAAAATAATTTCTTCAAAAGAATCTCAGAATTGGATATGACCTCAAAATCTGTTAGTCGTCTCCTGCCTAGATGAATCTCTTTCCCAGCAACCCTGAATTCCCTTTCACTGGAGGTTTTTGGACAAGGAAAGACCAGAATGGCCTGGCTATCTATGAGAGATGTTTCAGGGGGAATTTATATGCTCAGTAAGTTTGTCAAAAAACATTTTATTAAGCACCAACTATGTGCCAGGCACTATGCTCAGCACTAGGGATAAAAAGAGAGGTAAGAGACAGTTCTTGTTCTCAAAATTCTCACAGTCTAATGAAGAAGACAATAAACAAACAACTAGGTACAAAAAAGTTAAATAGAATAAATTGCAAGTAATTGATAGAAGGAAATCACTAGAATTAAGGAGAATTGGTTAAGATTTACTACAGAAGGTGAGGTTTTAACTGAGACTTAAAAGAAGGTAGGGTAGCCAGAAGGCAGGGATGCAGAGATGCATTCTAGGCATGGAACAAAGTGTGTCTTTTGAGGAACAACAAGGAAGCTAGAATCATTAGATCACAATGTTGTGTGCGGAATAAGGCTATAAAGCATAAAAAGACTAGAAAGGTAGGAGCTAGACAGAGGGTTTTATATCTATCCTAAAGGTGATAGGGAGTCACAACAGTTTGTTGAGGAGAAGTGTAACTTAGGCTTGTGCTTTAAAGAGAACACTGGCAGTTGAGTAGATGATGATGGAGTGAAATGGAGGGCTGATGTGGAGAGGGCTTATGGCAGGCAGATCCACCATCGACTTTTGAAATAGTCCAGGCTTGAAGTGATGAAGGGTTGTACCAGGATGGTACTGATGTCTGAGAGAGGAGCTAGCAAGCTGGTTACTGCCCTCAAGGTGCTTATATTTTAATAGAGAGGCAATACATTAAGGAGAGTTAAAAGATTGAGGCAATATTTAAATAGAGGGAAATGTTTGGAAGTCTGGTTAAGTAGGATAAGTTGAAAATTCACTTCTCAGAGACTGAAATTCCAGGAGCAGAGTCCGTGGAAAGACAATGAGCCAGAGTTCAGACAGCATAGTTTGGAAATGGCCAGAAAGCAGATCATCTTTACGATCTGGAATTTTGTTCCTCCTGATGTCTAATTTAAATCCAATGTGATCTCTTAAATCTAATGTGACTATTTTGTTTTTCTCATATTTTGGAGGAAAAAAAAGAATAACTATGTATTCAAACAAGTCATTTAACACTCTGAAACCTAGTTCTCATGTCTGTAAAATGGGTATGCTTAAAAACTACGATGCACAGATTTGTTGTAAGGAAAGTATTTTATAAATCATAAAGTGCACATAGAAAGGAATTGTTTTTGAAATAAAAACAACCACTCACCTCCCTGCCCACGCACACCACAAAATTTAAACCAATCTTTTTTTTTTTCCCCCTCTTTTGAACAGTATCACTGACACACACACTAAGTTGATATAGTATCTCTAGCAATGTCTCTTTAAAAGAGGAGGTCTCCCTGGAAGGCAGGGAATGCTACAATTAAGAGCCTTTTCATGGGCAGGATTCAGAGCTGTTGCTGTGGCAACTCCCACAACCTCACTGGGTATCCAAATAAATAGTTTGTTGGGTGCTTCCCCCCCCCCTTTCACCCTGTCCCCTTCTTTTTAAATTTTTTTTTTAAAAAGGGAAAATCAATGAGACTCGCTGTCGGCATCTATTTGGAGTTTGGGGGCCAGTGAAAAAAGCGAGGTTTGTTCCAACCACAAAGGGAAGTGCAGCCTGGAGAAAGGCCCACGCCCCTGAAGTGCAGCTGATTTAAGATGGAAGGGAATTTGAGAGGAGCAGCAACCTAGCAGGGGCTGCAGCCTCAGAGAGATGCTCGTAGAGGAAGGGGGGAAAGAGGGCTGCAGTGGAGTGCCCGAAGCCAGTGACCCCACATTCCTGGGGAAAATGTCGACCTCTTGGCCGTAGATTTCCCCCTACAGCCCCTCCTGGCCCCTATTCCTCCCCTCGACTTTAAATAATGGCATCTCAGATTAGACAAAGGGGAAAAAATATGGGAATTACTTCTTTAAAAAAAAAAAAAAGGATCCTATCTGCTTCCTGTAATAGGTGACATGTGGAAAATTAATTACAGGAAATGGCCCTGCAAAGCAGAGGTGATATTTGCTTAAAATTGATATGGTCTTCCCCACCCAGCAGTCACCCCTGCCTGGCTAGTCTGAAGACGTGCTCAGACAGCGCACCACTGGGGCCCCCAACTCTCTGTTATTATCAGTTGAATCACGTCTTGTGCCAAGCAAAAGGTCATTTCAGGTCATCCTGGAGATAAAAGGAAGGGGTAATGTATGTGAGAATGCTCGAATTGGCAAGCAAAAAAAAGGCAGGAGAAGGAAGGAGAAAATGAGAAGATACAGAAGATTAATAAGATATAGTTGTGCCAAGAAATAAACAGGATAGTGAGACTCAGCGCATACCAAGTGCCAAAAGATCTGAACCTGCATATTTATTTAAAAAAGGAAAAAAATGATGATGATGATGATGAAATGAAGAATATGGTTAGGCATTGTTAGGTGTGAAGAATATAATTGTTCTTAATTGGTTTTGCCCAGATCAATCTGGATCGACTAGTGCCACCCAGATCCAAGACCCCCTGCCCTTGCCAGGCAGGCTGCCCCACAGAAAAAGGCCTGAATCACCTACTCCATCCAGGCATCTGGGGGTGTCCCTTGTCTTGGACCAAGTTAGTGATGGAGATGGGGTTAGGCCTCAAAGCACCCATTTTATCTTTTTTTGGGATGTGTGTGTGTTTGTGTGGGTGTGTGATTCTCATACAGTTATAAGATTGTACTCATTTTGTTATAGTAACTGAAGCAGATCTCATTGTAAAAATATGGAAGGGAAAGAGGGAGGGAAGGAAGGAAAGGAGGGAGGGAGAGAGGCAGAGAACAAAGGAAGAGAGGCAGAGAACAAAGGAAGGAAGGAAGGAAGGAAGGAAGGAAGGAAGGAAG
>JAJPUD010000022.1:159683-172372 GCA_023553655.1 Myrmecobius fasciatus
GGAAGGAAGGAAGGAAGGAAGGAAGGAAGGAAGGAAGGAAGGAAGGAAGGAAGGAAGGAAGGAAGGAAGGAAGGAGGGGGAAGGAAGGAAAGAAAAAGAAAAATAGAAAAAAGAGGGAGGGATGGAGGGAAGAAAAGAGGATGGGAGAGTAAGGAAGATAGAAAAAGAAAAACAAAGATGGAAGAAACAAAGAAAAAAAGGAAGGAAGGAAGGAAGAAAGAAAGAGAAAGAAAGAAAACAAAGAACAGAAAAGAACTGCCACTTCTTCTTTGCTTGGTAGGGGTGACCCAGTTTTCCATCTTCTTGCTAAATAAGATGCCACTACCTCCTCTGAGTTTTTAATTCATTGCCATTTCAATAAAGACAATCTCTCGGCCCTGAGTTTCTGCCAAGGGTATTTTTTCTTCCTTTCTTTCCCACTGCTACATTTGAATGTCCCTGCATTTGTCCCACCAATCTTTTTCTAAGGAGCAGGGATTGTTTCTTTCCGAGCATAACCCAGACAGCCAACAAACTGTCAAGGGAGTGGGTGGTTCAAGGAATAAATTCTTCTCTCCTGGGCTCAGAGAGACTTTTACATTGGAATGCTCTCTGCCTGCACCGCCACTGCTCCCTCCTGCCTCCCGCCCCCCAGCCTTCCACTCACACAAATGACTGCCTTCCATCCAAACTTTGATCAGACACCATGCTGCTCCCAGGGAAACTCAAAAGGAGAGATTTTTTTTTTTTTTTTTTGAGGAGTTAAAGGCAACTAAGGGGTCTTGGAGTTTGACAAGGTCTTGACATTGCAAAGGCTTTGAGACTTTGTGAGATTCATTACTTACTCCGCCCATCCCGGACCAGAGACTGCCACCTAAACCCTTTGGGGGGAGGCATGCTAGCTAAACTAGCACCCCATTCCTTTCCCCTCTCTGGGGGTGTGAGAGGTGGTAACTTACATATACACACTCACACCAATCTTTCAATGTAATTATTCTAGCTCCCCGTTGCCTGAGTCAATATCTCTAGCAAACCACGAGGTTTTCTTTGTTAGCTGCAGATGCCGGATTTTTAGGGCGGGAGGTAGGGATGTGCTACCTGCAGTTTATTTGGTTCCGGGCGGGGAAGTGAGAGTGAGGGAGATAAAAGGCGGGGAGAAAAGAGAGATGTGGGGAGAAGGTTGGCCCAGGTGCATAGATTCAACAGAAATCTAGCCAGCGTTAGAGGAAGGGGGGTGGAGAGGCAGGGATTGGGTGAAACCCACGCCAATCAGAGAACATTGGCACCCGCTGCTCGGGCAACCAATGGGAGCTCCCTGGGCCACGGTCCCTTCTAATTGGCTGTGAGCATTATGATGAAAGGCCTAAAGGCAAGCTCTGATTGGGCAGGCGCCGGCATCCCCGCTGATCCGTGGGGAAAAAGGCAATGCTACCCTCAACTACTGTTGTTGTTGAATAGCATTAAATCATACCAATGAACATCGAAGATAATGTTCTCCAACAATGGCTCATATGGTTGCCCGGCTCGCCTGTGTGAACACACACACACACACACACACACACACACATACACACACACACACACACACCCCTACTCATAAACACACCTACACACACACTCATACACAGACACACACAGACACACTTACACACATATACACAGACACACCTACTCATAAACACACCTACACAGACACACACAGACACTCTTATACACATATACACAGACACACCTACTCATAAACACACCTACACACAGACACACTTACACACATACACAGACACACCTACTCATAAACACACCTACACACAGACACACTCATACACACACACACAAACACCTACACACAAGACATATACACAGACACATATACTCATATACACGTGTACACTCATTCACTCATACACACAGACACACATTCAGACACACACATTCATACACACAGACACACACAGACATTCATGCACACAGACACATACCTACACACAAGACACACTCATACATACAGACACACTTATACACACCTACACACAAGACATACTCATACACACACATTCATACATACACACAGACACACACATATACACAGACACACCTACTCATAAACACACCTACACACAGACACACTCATACACAGATACTCTTACACACATACACAGACACACCTACTCAAACACACAGACACACTCAGACACACACACTCTTACACACATACACAGACACACCTACTCATAAACACACCTACACACAGACACACTCAGACACACAGACACACATTCATACACACAGACAGACACACTCTTATACACATATACACAGACATACCTACTCATCAACACACCTACACACACACATTCATACACACAGACACACACATAAACACCTACACACAAGACACATACATATACACAGACACATATACTCATATACACGTGTACACTCATACACTCCCTCATACACACAGACACACACATTCATACACACAGACACATACATTCATGCACACAGACACACACAGACACACCTACACACAAGACACACTCATACACATACAGACACACATACACATATACTCATATACATGTACACTCATACACACAGACACACAGACACACCCCTACACACCATTCACACACACACCTGCACCATGGTCCTAAGGATAAAATTTCAGCGGACAGCACTAAATGTATATTTTTAATAGAATTCTACAGATCACATGGGCAACACTCTTCCAGGACAACCCCTAGTGTCCTTAAAGCTCACCTCAAACACTGCTTCCTGCATTCAACCTTTCATAATTTCTCCTTTCACGCCTCCAGCTACTAGTGTCTCACCTCTGAATTACTTTCCATATGTTTCATACTACTTGTTTTTGCCTGGACACAACGGACAGAATGCCAGACCTGGAGTTAGGAAGACTACTACTTTATCAAATGGGGTCTCAGAGACTTCCTAACTGTATGACCCATTGGCAAGTCACTTTTCCTTGTTTACCTCAGTTTCCTCATTTGTAAAAATTAGCTGAAGAAGGAAATGGCAAACCCTTCCAGTACCTTTGCCAAACATGGGACCATGACATAACTGAAGTAACACATTAGACAGCTGGGGTTGGGAGAAAAGGAAAAGAAAAAAAAAAAAGAAATTTACATGAAAATCTTGTATATGTGAAAGGAATAGCAAGTTGTACACAGTAGATTTACAGTTTCATGTAAAATCTTTTTTTTAATTGTACTAATGTTTGTTTTATTCTATAAATTAAAAATAAATTTTAAAAAAGACTGGACAACAAAAACATTCTGTATTACTTATATGTGTATTATCATCTATATTATTTCACACAAAAGAATGTAAGCTTCTTGAGGTTTTATATATATAGATATAGATATAGTATCTCTAGTATGCCTAGCATAGTGACTAATATATAGTAGGTCCCTAGCTAGATGTGCTTGTTGATTGGCTGGCAACGTAGAAAAATCAAGTAGAAGGCTATGTACCAGAAATTCTACTTTGGGGTGACTCAAATAATGCCTGACTACATGGGCATTTACTCAGCCAACTAATAGACATGATCCCACCTTAGTTGTTGGATAAAGGCATTGCAGCACAAGCCTCTGTAAAAATAAACTGCTCACATTTTTGTTGCTCTTCTAAGATCTACAAAGCACTTTCCTCACAACTCCTTTATGAGGTACATGGTGCAAGCAGTATTATCCCCATTGAACAGATGAGCAAAGTCTCAGAGAAGTAGCTTGCCTGTATTCCCACAACTAGTGTCAGAACCAGAATCAGAACAGTCATGAGCATAGAGGCACCGTTGACAGAATTGTAAATGATTATAATTCATTAGAATTTCATTAGAAAGCAAATTGGAATTTTGCAAATGTAACAGTGGTTACTCTAGATCCTTCACTCTAGACCCAATATACCTGGAAAAACAGGTATACCTCTCTCAAGATTCTTTGGTATCTGTAAGGAATGGGGGTGGAAGGAGAGGTGAAGAATCTTTCATCCCTGCTATTGGCTTAAAACCCCATCAATTGTGTTTTTTTTAGGGATACAAGCATCTCAGTTCCATTTAACCACTTAACAGATTAGACTTTCCAAAGGAATATTTACTTCAAAGGTATAACATGGGCATACAACATTTCTCTTAATATATTCCACCCCCTACATCTCCCTCTTTGGGGAGAAGAGGATTCACAATTATCTTCCAAGTTTTGCATTAGCTTTGAGCTTGTGTTTTAGTCCAAATTCTCAGTTCCCCAATGATCTGTTTGTAATATTTAACCTGGATTCCTGGGCTCCAAGGTCTCCATGGCTCAAGTTTCCAGCTTGGAAGACTCCACTTCCTACATTTAGAACTGCACAGGAAAAACAAAACAAACTGAAATCCCAAGATTGTTGCTTGGGAAACATGGGGAGAGAGACAGACAGAGACTGAGAGACAAAGAGAGAGACACTGAAGTAAAGATAGAAATACAAAGACAGAGAAAGAGAGAGACAGAGAGAAACAAATAGACAGACTATGTCTTCCTTAGGTAGATTTTGAGACAGAGCCAAGTCCAGTAATTCAACTAATTAAAAGAGGTTGCTTTCCTACCCCCAACATGGTAGCAGATATAGAAAGTCTTCCCCGAGAAGCAGGTCCCCGGTCTCACCCACATCCTTGGTGCATGATCTGGGCATCTACTAAAGCCAACCCCATCACAACAAATAAATTGGCTAAAATATCCATTTCCTTTGACTCACAGATTCCACTGCTAGATATATACTCCAAAAGAGGTCATTGAGGGGCAGCTAGGTGGCACAGTGGATAGAGCACCAGCCCTGAAGTCAGGAGGACCTGAGTTCAAATCTGGTCTCAGACTCGTAACAGCTGTGTGACCCTGGGCAAGTCACTTAACCCCAATTGCCTCAGCAAAAAAAAAAAAAAAGAAAAGAAAAGAAAAAAAAAGAGGTCATTGACAAAAAAGAAAAGTTCAATATACTCCAAAATACAGTCATACCTCAGAGATATCAGGGGTTCAATTCCAGATCACCACAATGAAGCAAATATCACGTAAAGCAAATCACACAAATATTTTTATTTTCTATTATGTGTGCAATAGTATTGGTTTTAAAAAAATATATACATTCCCTAATTTTAAAACACTTTACTGTTAAAAAAAAATGTTAACCATCATCTGAGCCTTTGGCAAGTAGTAATCTTTTTGCCGGTGGAGGGTCTTCCCTTGACATTAATGGCTACTGACTGATCAGGGTAGTGGTTGCTGAAGTCTGGGTGGCTGAGGCAATTTCTTAAAATAAGATCACAATGAAGTTTGTCACATTATTTGACTCTTCCTTTCATGAGAGAAATCTCTGTACCATGCAATGTTGTTTGATAGCATTTTACCCACAGTAGAATTTTCTTTCAAAAATGAAATCAATCTTCTTGAACCCTGCTGCTACTTCAACAACTAAATTTATGTGATATTCTTCAATATCGTTGTGTCTCAAGGAACAGGGAAGCAAGCCCAAGGAGAGGAAGACAGACAAGGAAGTTGAGGGTTGATGGAACAGTCAGAGCACATATAACACTTATCTATTAAGCTGGTTATCTTATATGGGTGTGGCACCTCAAAACAACTACAAGAGTAACTTCAAAGATCACAGATCATTATAACAGATATAATAATGAAAAAATTGGAAATATTGAGAGAATGACCAAAATGTGACACAGAGCTACGTTGTAAGCACATGCTGCTGGAAAAATGGCACCAGTAGATTTGCTCAGTGCAAAATTGCCACAAACCCTCAATTTTTTTAAAAAAATGCAATATCTATGAAGTGAAATAAAATGAGATATTATTCACAATTTCTTCTATTTATATTTTCTTGTCTAGGCTATTGCAGTAGTCTTCAAGTTGATCTTCTTATGTTCAATTTCTCTTCTCATCAATTTTTCCTACATTATTCATTCTAGAAGTATACCTAGTACCATACTAGACACAGGGGCTACCGAGACAAGAATAAAGCAATCCTCTCCTTCAAGGAGCTACATTTATGGGGTGCAGAATGGTGAGGGGCAAGGAGAAGGAAGGTGATAAAATATACATGGAGAAGAAAAAGCAAAGAATATAAAAAGTAATTTCCAGGAAGGGGAGAAAGCAATTGGAGGGAACTGAATAATTCTCATGAAAGAAGGGGTCCTTCATGTAAACCTTAAAGAAAGCTAGGGATTTTATGAGGCAGAGGTTAGCAAGACAGACTTTTTGCAATGAATAGGCATGGAAGCCAGAGATGGAAGGCTATGATTAAGGAAAATGCCAAGCATGTCAGTATGGATGAAACATGGAGTCCATGATGGAGAATAACATGTAATAAACTTAAAAAGACAAAACTGGAGCCAAACTGAAAAAGGCTTGAAAAGCCAAACCAAGAAGTTTTTATGGAATCCAAGACTAGAACAAAGGAGAATGGAAAATAAGGTGCTCTACATTCCAGTGAAGGTCCTCCTCCCCTCATCCCTTGATTATAGCATTAACTGCTGGTGAGACTGCATGCTTCAGATCTCTCCTCACAGATCCATCCTCAATTTTCATTCAGTCATTTCTCAGTCATGGCCAAATCTGTGTGACACCATTTGGGGTTTCTTGGAAGAAACATGGGAGTGGTTTGCTATTTCCTTCTCCAGTTCATTTTATAGGTGAAGCAGAAGCAAAAAGGTTCAAGTGACTTGCCCAGGGTGTCCAGATTTGAATTCACTAAAATGAGTCTTCTTAACTACAAGCCTGGCACTCTATCCACTGAGCCACCTAGTTGCCCTAATCTGTCCTCCACTCAGCCACCAAACTGATTTTTCTAAAACTCAAGACTGATCTTGTCACTACCATCCCTACTCAATAAACCCCAGTGGCTTCCTATTGCCTCTAGGATCAAATATAAAATATTCTGTTCAGTATTCAACCTTTAATAACCTACCTTTTCAGTCTTCTTAACACCTTACTCCCCAGCATATACACTTTGATTCAATGACAATGGCCTCCTGGTTTTTCTAAGAACAAGACACTCTATTTCTCATTTCAGGCATTCTTTCTGTCTATTCCTTGTGCCTGGAATTCTCTCTCTTTTCCACTCTGACTACTGAGCTCTCTGACTTTCATAAACTCCAGGAAACAATCCCCCAAACCCTCTTAATTCCTGTGCCTTACTTCCTATATAGCTTGCTTTGGATATATTTGTTTGAATGTTGTCTCCTTCATTAGACTGTAAGCTTCTTGAAGGCTTTTTTTGCCTTCTTTTTGCCTCTTTTTTTTTTAATCCCAAATGCTGGACAAATTGACAGATGATTAGATAGACAGACAGACTGACAGATAGATATATAGGTGAATAAATAAGTGAATGAACATTGATTGATTAAAGCATAGAATTAGGGAGATGAAAGACTGATAAATGACCTCATTGTTTTACAGTCAAGCATGAAATAAGGTCTACTAGAAGAAGAAAGTCATTATATAAGTAACTTAAGTGAAAAAGATTTGCTGGGAGGAGTGAGGATAAAGTCAATCAGGAAAGAGCAGGGATTGGAATGCAGCAATCCAATTGAGATTACATAGCATAAATAAATAATGGGCTAAATCAGCACAATTGTTTCTAAGTAGGAACAAAGAAGGAGGATGGTGAGAATAATACATGGCAAGGGAGGATGATACAAGAGAATGAACAATTCAAGAAAAATAGAAAAAAATGAAATGGTCAAAATCTTAAGGGAAGAAAGGGGTAAAAAGGAAGAAGGAAGAAGGGAAGGAAGGAAATAAGCATTTAATAGGTATCTATTATGTGCTAGACACTATGCTAAGAACTTTACAAATATTATTTCATTTGATCCTCACATACATGCTCAGAGGGAGGTACTTTTATTATCTCTGTTTTATAGGGGAGGAAACTGAGGTAAACAGAGGTTTAGTGTGGTTTCCTTTTTTTTAGTGAACTAAAATGTTATTTTATTAATCTTTTTTTTAATTACAGCTTTTTATTTTCAAAATATATGCATGGATAATTTTTCAACATTTACCCTTGCAAAATCTTTTGTTCTAATCTCCCTTCCTCCCCTAGATGGCAAGTAATCTAATATATGTTAAGCATGGTAAAAATATATGTTACATCCAATATATGCATACATATTTATAAAATTATCTTGCTGCACCAGAAAAATCGAATCAAACAGGAAAAAAAATGAGAAAGAAAATAAAATGCAAGCCAACCACAACAAAAAGAGTGAAAATGATATGTTGTGAACCACATTCAGTTCCCACAGTCCTCTCTCTGGGTGTGGATGGTTCTCTTCATCACAAGATCATTAGAACTGGTCTGAATCATCTCATTGCTGAAGAGGGCCATGTCCATCAGAATTGATCATTGTATAATCTTTTTGTTGCCATGTACAATGATCTCCTGGTTCTGCTCATTTCACTTAGCATCAATTCATGTAAGTCTCTCCAGACCTCTCTGAAATCATCCTGTTGGTCGTTTCTTATACAACAATAGTATTCCATAACATTCATATACCATAACTTATTCAACCATTCTCCAATTGATGGGCATCCATTTAGTTTCCAGGTTCTTGCCACTACAAAAAGGGCTGCCACAAACATTTCTGCACATGTGGGTCCTTTTCCTTCCTTTAAGATCTCTTTGGGATATAAGCCCTGTAAAAATACTGCTGGATCAAAGAATATGCATAGTTTGATAGCCCTTTGAGCATAGTTCCAAACTGTTCTCCAGATGGTTGGATCAGTTTACAACTTCACCAACAATGTATCAGTCTCCCAGTTTTCCCACATCTCCAACATTCATCGTTATCTTTTCCTGTCATTTTAGCCAATCTGACAGGTGTGTAGTGGTATCTCAGAGTTGTCTTAATTTGCATTTCTCTGGTCAATAGTGATTTAGAACACCTTTTCATATGACTAGAAATGGTTTATATTTCTTCATCTGAAAATTGTCTATTCATATCCTTTGACCACTTATCAGTTGGAGAATGGCTTGAATTCTTATAAATTTGAATCAATTCTCTATATATTTTAGAAATTAAGGCCTTTATCAGAATCCTTGAATCTAAAAAATTTTTCCCAGTTTATTGCATCCCTTCTAATCTTGTCTGCATTCGTTTTGTTTGTACAAAAGCTTTTTAACTTAATATAATCAAAATTATTTATTTTGTGATCAATAACGATCTCCAGTTCTTCTTTGGTCACAAATTCCTTCCTCCTCCACATATTTGAAAGGTAAACTACCCCACGTTCTTCTAATTTGTTTACAATATCACTGTTTATGTCTAAATCAAGAACCCATTTAGACTTTATCTTGGTATAGGTGTTAGGTGTAGGTCAATGCCTAGTTTCTCCCATATAGGTTTGAACTCAGGACTTCCTGACTCCAGCTCTGTTCTCTATTAGGACACCTAGCTGCCTCTAAGTGCAGCCAGAGTAGGGGTAATGGCCTAAAAAAATCAGAGATTCTTAACCTTTCACACACACACACACACACACACACACACACGAAATCCCTATAATAGTCTGGTGAAGCCTTTGGACCACTTCTTAGAATTATGTTTTTAAACGTGTAATATAAAATGCATAGGATTATAGTTTTTTCATAAGTTCATAGACCCTTCATTAAAAGCCTTCAATGGATATTACAGAGAGAATGAAGAATAGGTTAACAGGAATGAGATGCAGAGGGAGAGAAAATATAAAAGGAGGTATAAAGGGTTATGGTCAGAGAAAATTCAGTTATGGATTGTGAAGGTGGAAGATTCATGAGCAATATAAGGTCAAGGACATGATCACTCATGTGTATAGCTGTAATAAAATGAAAGTATAGATCTTGGAGATTGAGGTTTATGTATTGAAAAGTGAGGATATCAACAAGTGAATTAAAATCCCCATGGTTCTGAAGTAGTCTTCTGTCTGGCGATTCTAGGGACACTATCTCATAAGCCCCCACCAGTATGCTGCCCCTTAACAATCAGACAGGCAACTCAATTCTTTAATAAAGGGATCTTCTCAAATAGCATAAGACCACTCAGCAATTCTGGAATTGCAAAGTTTCAATGGAACCAATCACTTCAATTAGCCAGGCTGGCTCCTCAATGGTCATGCTACCTCCTAGGATGTAATGGCTTGGAAAGATAATTCAACCGGGCTTGCTTCTCTCTGGTTTTGATATCTTATCTGGTTTAATCAGGCCATTCTGGGATATCTTGGCTCCTCATAGAATTGTGATGAGCAGGCTAAGCCACAAGGGAAAGTACTCTTTTCAGTAGGATTGAAATTTCTTCCCTTTGAATCTTTCAACACTGATGTTCTGAGGTAATTTGTTACTTCTAGGAACAAGGGATAGAGACCTTTTTTCCTTCTAATTCATCAATTCTTCCTAAAGCAACAACTCAGTAAGCCACTCTACCTAGCCTTTGGGTGATTAGTTTCAATTCTATCTCCCCAACAGCTTTGGGAATATTATGCAGATGAAAGGCTAGGGACAAAGTTTCAAATTCAGTCTGTGCCTTTAGGCAAGTACATTGTCCAGCTGGCCTTTTCATATGCAATTGAACTATTCAAGACTCAGACCATTCCAAGGGTTAGTAATGTCTATTTTGCATCTGAAGGCCTTCTTCTTTACATTTTAATGTCTGTATCTTTTAGGCACTCCCCTCTTCTTCCCCCCCCCCATAGAGTTTTTACTCTTACATCTCTATTCCCTTTAAAAGTTTACAAAATATATTAAACAATCCTGTAATGTTAATATAAAAATTATTATTTCCATTTGAAAGAAAAGAAAACTCAGGTTCTAAGGTTCCAAGACTTGCTTAAGATGACACAGGTAGAGTCAAGGCTAGAGGCTAAATAAAAGAAGGATGGTGACGTTAATAGGGGAAAGAGAATTCATCTAAAGATGGAGATAGAAAAAATGGCTTACAAATCCCTCAGTCTCAGATACTACCACTCTCCTAATTCAGAACCTTATTGCCTCACACATGGATAATTACAGTAACCACTCTCTATTATTTATAAACCATCCTGTATAATTTAACATGTATTAGACTACATGGGGGGAAGGAGAAAAATTTGGAACAGAAAGTTTTTGAAAAGGTCAGTGTTGAAAAATTACTCATATGTTCTGCAAATAAAAAGCTTTAATAAAAAAACAAAAAAATAAAATACTACTAAAATAAATAAATAAACCATCCTTCATAGCAGTACTATATTAATTTTCCTAAAATGGGGCTTCCCTCATTTTTTTCTTTGTTCAAATCCTTTACGTCAATGGTTTCTCATTTACTAAAGAATAAAATCCACACTTTTTGTCTATTTAACTTTTTTTTTTTTTTTTTTTTTTTTTTTTTTTTTGCTATCTGAATCCAATCTCCCCTGGCCACTTCTATGTAACCTATCTCCTTTTGACTATAGTGTTCCCCATTCACAGAGCTGAAGAGACCTTAGAAACCATCTAGTCCATTATCCTTGTTTTAGGGGCAAGGAAATGAAGGTCCAAATAGAATGAATGGCTCACCTATGATCACAAGATAGTAAGAAGCAGAATTGGAATTCATACCTAGATCTTCTGATTCCAAATCTCAGAATCTACTTTACTTCATGGACACTTTCACTGTTTTGTTTTTTGTTTGTTTGTTTGTTTGTTTCTTATGTAAATCTTATCTTAGATTGCAAAATTCTTAAGATGTGGTCCATGCTTTCTACTTAATTATACCCCATCTCTGCCCCCCCCCACACACAACACTCATAATAGTACAGTACACAAAACAGGCACTCAATGTTAAACCTAAATAAGATATGTAACATTCTGACCTTCATAATATATCGAAATTATTATTTTTCTATGTTATATGTTAAATAGCTCCTGTCTGACACAAAGAGTAGTTAGGGATATGCTGATAAATGTTTAACCATTGGCTCCCTAAAAAAAAAAAAAAAGAAAGAAAAAAGCACATGACACACTTTTAAGTTTGTTATTGTTCATTCATTTCTGTCATATTCAACTCTCTGTGAACCTATCTGGGATTTTTTTGACAGAGAAGCTGAAGTGGTTTGCCACTTCCTTCTCCAGTTCATTTTATAGATAAGCAGACTAAGACATGTAGGGTTAAATAATTTTTCCAGGATCACACAGCTACTAAATATCTGAGCATGTATTTGAATTTAGGAAGATGAGTCTTCCTGACTCCAGGCTCAGCACTCCATCCACTATGCCATCAACTCACTCTTTTTAAAAGTTTAATTTGCATAATCAACATCTCCATCACTTTTTTAAGTCTAGAAAAATCAACAAAGCAATAAAACAAATTCTAATTTGTGTTTTGTGTCAACTTCCAATATGCACATTTTATACCAAAATTTTAACAAATGGCTAAGAACAGGTTCAAGCTGGTTCTAGTTCCCTGGTGTACTTTTGGAACCTTATACTTCTCTAAATCACCATCACCACCCAGGTAATCTAGGAACTAAAATATTTGAAGATCTTCCCCCAAGTCATAGTCCTTAACTATAGTCACTAATTCTCCATAGTAGCTTGTAGGCTTACAAGACCCAAAACATGAATCATTTTTATAATACAAGTTAAAGGAACAGATAACAGAATCCATAGATAGATAGATAGATAGATAGATAGATAGATAGATAGATAGATAGATAGATAGATAGATAGAT
>JAJPUD010000022.1:172382-195930 GCA_023553655.1 Myrmecobius fasciatus
GATAGATAGATAGATAGATAGATAGATAGATAGATAGATAGATAGATTATAGCCAACAGGGAACAAATCTCTGCACAATCTCAGTACTTTAGAACAATGACTTGATAATCTCTAATATGGCACTAGAGATTTCCCCCTCCCTTACTTCCCAATCCCACCCAATCCCCATGTTGGTACTTTCCTCCATGGCTTTTCTGTTTACACAGTATTGCTTTCAGATTACTTCCTTTCAATTACTTCCAGAACACAACTCAATACATCCCTAAATTGTTCCTTATCTTCCACAGCTCTCATTAGTACCCAAGAGATCATAGTTATTTATCATAAGATCCTTACTCTGGCATCCTGTGCTCTGAAGTTCTTGGGTACTTCTTTCCTTCACCTGCTGTAGATGGCATACTTTCTATTCCCAGGGTCAGATCTCTCGAGCAATCCCAGGATGTAGCTGGAATCTCTCCCACTTATGTCAGCACTCAGCACCAAGTTTAGGGATACTGGCAGAATATCACCTACATTCTCTCCCCACTTGTCCCACTAGCTTGCTCACTTCTCCTTGGGGGCTGAGTACAATTATTTCTATTCCTTCTCAAAGCTACTTCTGGAAGAGGAAATGAAAAGGAGTTACATACTCCTCCTAGCATCAAGGAGAGAATAAAATGAAAACCTGTGTGTGATGTTCAAGATCCACCCACCTTAAACCAAATTCAGCACTGCATTATAACCAATTTCTATATGTCACTGAAACACTAAATAGAACTTAGACTTTTGAGTTGTTTTTTCAGGAGTAGAGATGATTTGTGAACCATTTTTATTCTCTTCACCAGTTTTACATGTAACTAGCTGTTCACATATACAAGATGATGGATCATAGCCAGAGTTGTCCTTTATAGCTGTGGAATTGTACCTTTGTCTCACAGGATAGATAGCCAGCGTAGGCATCAAACCCAGAACATGAGATTTAGATAAGGCAACACCCAACCCAAATGTTCTAACTATCCCAGATGCTCTGTACATAACCTTTTCTTCATCTGTTCCAAGCTTACTTTTTAATTGGAGAGACCCCATACTCTTCTTATAACCAGGGAGAGAATAATTTGTCATACTTACCACATAATAATGAACATTTTCAGGTATTTGCAATCATTGAAACCTGCACTTAATCTAAGTTCTCAATGCAACATTAATAAAGTTCTATTTTGTTGTGTTTCAGATTTCAATCGTGAATCAGTTTTAAAACACAAAGCCCATTTTTCACAATACCTGTATTTCTAAAATACCTGCAGTCACAAATGAAAAGTGTTTATACTGTAATGATCATCAGTGGGCATGCTGGCAATCGATCAAAACCCCAGTCAAGTTTTATAGCAATAATTTTATTTTGATTTGAATTAGTATCAATCAGGGCCAAAAAATAGGCAGTCAGAATAAACAAGGTGAAGTAGGTTTTACCAAATAAATTAGAGTTTGTGGGAACATTAAAAAAAAAAAAAAGAATAATATCAAGGGAACTTCCCCTCTTGTTGCCCTGGCCTCCTTTTCTTCTCTCTGAAAAAGCTGTTACCCAAGTTACTCACCCAACATTACAGGCTTACAAAATGCTTACTTAAAAAAAAAAATGCCTACTTATTCATTACCCAAGATATGTTTGGAGATGTTCAGAAATAAGAAGGTAATAGCCTCCCTCATCCACTCACCCCTCTGTATTTTTCCCTGTTTAGACAATGTCTAGAGAGATATGTTCATTTTCAATGCTACATTTTAGGGAAGACATTGATAAACTAGAGGGTGTTCAAAGGATGGTAATTAGATCATTCAATATTTATTAAGCACCTACTTTATGCCAGGCATAAATGCTGCCTCATGAACTGGATCATGAAGGGTCTCAAAATCATGCTGTATAAGGATTGGTTAAATGTAATGAAGATATTCACCCCAGAGAACAGAAGGCTGAAAGGAGGCTATCTGTCTTCAAGTGTTTGTCAGAATGTCACCAGCAAGAGGGATTAGATATGTCTCCCTTGAGCCCAGAGAGAACTTGGAGCAATGGGCGTAAGTTTAAAAGAAGCAAACTTCTGCTTAATATAAAGGAAAAACTCCCTGGTAATTAGAGCTATCCAAAACTAGAACAGCCTGCTTAGTTCGAGGATAAAGTTAATGAATTTCCCCCTCACTAAAGATTTTTAAGCAAAGTCTATTGGATATATTGTAGTGGGGATCCTTTTTCAGGATAAGAAAATAGTTTTTGCCCTGGCCAAATGATAGCTCAAAACCTAGAGTTTAATTATTATTATTGTTGCTACTGATAGATATAATTGTTGCTGCTGATAGATATACATAATAAAAGAAGGAATGTGAACCAGGAAGATAGAGGGCAAGGTCTTTGCCCTTTTCATTTAGCTTTTGTTCTTGTTCAACTTCATTTACATACCAATTGGAAAGATCATGGGAAATCACTGAGCCTAGTTGGAACTGTGTGTGCAACCCAGCCTCCACTTGGTTCCAGTAGCTTGGGAGAAGCATCCAAATTATCTGGCTTATTGAGAACAAGATTCCTATCATGAAATAAATGGAGATCATAAGGAGTTTCCTAACCCTGAGTCAGAGAGTTGTCTGGGACCATGAACTTAGAAAAAGCACTAAAGACAATTAAAAAATTAACTTAATCTTAGTTTAAAGGCACTGGGGTTGACTTTCATTGGCTCCTGGGCAGATGTGATGACTCATGGTCCTATCTGCTATGCATTTATTAAAAGAATTCAGTTTGTTTTAATGTGAAAAAGCCTTCTGGTCACCATACTTAGCTGATAGGAACAAAGAGCTAGTAGGTGGTCCTGAAGTGTTAATGTATAGTCGATTGTTAAAGAGAAGATTTGTTATCAGAGACAATCCAACACCTAGGACCAAGAAGAGATAAAATACCCATCAGAGGTGACATGACAAATAGACATTAGACTCAACAGTAAGCAACAAAGAGAAGCTTTGTAATATCTCCAGAGGACATGGACATTTCTACAGTGTTATGGATATGACCAGGGACATGACTTCCTGAGGGACATTTTCCATGTGTTTCCTGGTATGTGACATTTCAGTCATATGTGTGAAGACCTGTGAACATGTCTTCTCCCCCAGTAATGACAAAATAACTTATTCAAAAGTATACTTCATTCTTTCATGGTGGTGGTGAGGGGGAAATCTTGTAATTTTATTCGCTATACTTGTTTTGAACAAATGTGCCTTTGCTGGCTTATAAAAGTAAACACAATTGTTTGGGTCTGTGATTTTGTGTAGGTTTTAAGAACCCACAGGATTTCCCAAATTTAGAGGTGGCTTTTATAGAAGCACGTTGTGAAAGGGGTGTACCAAGTGCTCCACAGGTATAGATTGGACTAGTTGACTAAATTCCTTTAACTATGAAATTCTATGATTTTATAAAATGAGATGGATGTTGCTATATAGAAAATAATAACTCACATTTAAGTACTTTGAAACTAACAAAATTTTGCCCTCAACAATAAACCTAAAAGATCATTAATACAAGTGTTATAATGCCCATTTTACAGATGAGAAAATAGCTTTAGTTATTTGCCTATAGAAATATATAATTAATAAATGCCAAAGTTATGATTTTATTGTAATTCTCTTCCTCCTTTTTTATTTAATATTTTTCCCAGTTTGTATTTCTCTTCCAAATGCAGATTTGCCACTCTTGATGTTACATCTTCATATATTCCCATGCTACCTTTTATGTTATAATCCCATGTTTGTTGCTTTTACATGCTATCAATAAGCATTTATCAATAAGTACTTACTATTTACCAGGCATCATCTTAGGCACTGAAAATGTAAAAACAAACAAATGAATGAATGAATCAATAAATAAATGAAAACTAGCCCATTGGGTATGAATAGTCTAGATCAGACAATAAAGTTTGGGAAAACATATAGACAACTGTATGTTTCATGCTCTGCTCCTTTGGGATGGAAGCAAGAGGGGAGAATATTCTCTTCTATCATATTCTTTCAATACAAATATATAATTTCAAGGCCCCTCTATAGAAAAACCTTGAAAGATTAGTAGAACCAATAGGATGCTAGAATGTTAGCACTGAAACCCATCATCCAATCTTTTCTGTTGTAGAACCCTTTGGTAGCCTAGTGAAGCCTATGTATCCCTTCTAGAATAATGTTTTTAAAGCCATAAAATATGTAAGATTGCAAAGGAAATTAATTATATTGAAATAGTCACAAAACTTTTTTTTTAATTCATAAACCCTAGAACTGATATGGTCTAATTTTACAGAAGAAGAAACTGAAGCCCAGGGAAATTAAGTGACTTGTCCAACATTACCTATCCATTATTAGCAGAGTAGATTCCAATCCTCTGAATCCACTTTTTCTTCTATGGGGCACCCACACTTTTAGTGGACTGCTTTTGGTAGGTTTTTGCAACCCTTGCCTCTAAAGATGATTTTTACTGGTTTCTTGTCTGGCTTAACCTCAATTATTTGAGCAAACCACCCACCAGATATATGATTCTACATTCTCCCTTTAGTGAAACATTTTTTATTTTAGGGTTGTTTGGCTCTAAAGAAATTTTTAAAAGTAATGAACCTGGAATTACAATCATTTTTGCTCAGATAATAACCTCAAGTATAGTCAAGAAATAATGTATCTCTCACCCTAGATCCTTGCCTTAAGGCTATGATATGTGATTAGATGTTTGCTGGGTCTTCCCTCTTGTTTCACTTACTAGCACTGTATATATATATTTAAAGCAAAACCTTCTATTTCAAAGACTAGATAGAAGGTTTTTATTTCCATTATTGCTGTCCCTTAGATTATTTTTCTAAAATTGGCTTTTAAAAATTGATCTGTTGGGTTGTGAATACTGAAATAATTATCAGTACATCTTGGTATTTGTGTACATATACTTGATTAAATAATAGTATATAGTATTTTATGTCTATTATTGCATTTGATCCTCACAGCAAACCTGTTATTATTATTATCCCAATTTTGAAGGTAAGGAAATTGAGGCTAGGGGCTTAATTGAGTTGCCCAGACACACAGTCAGTTAGTGTCTGAGGCAGGATTCAAAACTTAAGTTTTCTTAACTCTGAGTATATCCAATATGGCCCACTGCTCCTTTCTGGGCCACAGGGTTACCTATCTGAAAAATTACAAGTTTGGAAGAAATGAACTCTGTGACTCCTCTTACTTTATACTTCATTACTTCCCTATATGTTCAATGGATTTATTTATTATTATATACATGTTTATATATATATATATACATATATTTATATATATATACATACACACACACACACACACACATATATATATATATATACATATATATGTGTATATATATTGCATATTTACCTATCTATTAGAAGCTCAAAGAACAGTTGGACTATCTAAAGATGTGTTCTCCCTTCTGGGCTACTTCATTGCTATACTGTCAGTGCTGTGTGCTCAATTTCATTCCATTCTCAGCAAAATATAATTGTGAAAGTAAATCTGCAGGTGGACAAATCACATTCATTCAATAAACACTAATTAGCTACATACTGTGTTCAGGGCATTATGTCCAGTGCTAAGGGAAATATAAAGCTTGGATAAGACAGCTCCTACCTTCATAATAGTAACAACTGACATTTATATAGTGCTCTAAAATTTGCAAAGCACTTTATATACATTATCTCATTTAAGATTCATCATAATCACAAAAATATGAGAGCTACCAAGGCTCCTGTTTTATAGATGATGAAAATGGAATCAAAGAGAATAATTTGCTCACAGTCACAGAGCTACTTAAATATCAAGACCAGGGTTTGAATCTAGTATTATTCATTCCAAATTTGATATTCTATCCATCATACCATATATATATATATATACATATATATATATATATACATACATATAAATATATATGAGCTTTAAGGTTTGTGAACACAATAATAATAGCTAAAATTTAAAGAGTGCTTAACATGTACTAGGTACTGTGATACGTGCTTCACAATTATTATGTCATTTGATCTTCCCAGTAACCCCAAGAAGTAGGTGCTATTCCAGTTATCCCTTCCATGTTGGGACTTTCCCCATTACGGTTTAGATATATTACAGGTTTGCATGAGAAATTAAATAGGAATTTTGGAGGAATTTTAAGGTAGCTGCAGTTGGCACATTAAGGATGGGAGATAACACAACCCATGACCAAATATTTAATTCAAATTTTTTAGTAAGTTACTGTAATTACCCCATAAAGGAAAAAAAAAATCAGACTTCTCTGATACAAAGAAAGGGTTTAAAAATCATACACAGATTTTCCAGATTGCAGGGGTGGTGTGCCCATATCCCTAGCAATATGGAAGGGATTACTGTATTATTCTCATTTACAGAAGAGAAAACATTCAGATAAAGATGAAGTACCTTTGGCCAGAGTCTCACAGCTAATAATTACCTGAAGATAGATAGCAATTTAAGTCTGTTTGACTCTAGGCCTAGCTTCATCTTCCAGTTATTATTATACCCATTTTAAACTGAGGCTCAAGGAGACTGAATGATTTAGCAAGGATCACATAATTAGGATCTGTCACAGGACCTAAAAACCAGGGCTTCCAGAGTGTAAGCTTCAAGATTTTTGTTTTGTTTTGTTTTGTTTTGTTTTTACCATCTAGACTGCCTCTAAGATACAGACTTGTATGATGTTACTTACATTCAGTGCATTAGAAGAATACCCAAAAATGCCATGTGAGTTTCAAAATTTTAGGGGTGTCACCTACCATAGATGAAAAGATAGCAAAAGACTTAGAAGGAATGATCAGATGAGTAGGAGGAGAACCAAATAAGAACTGTACCATGAATGCCTAGAGAGGCAAAAGTACTTGGGAGGAGACCAAATTTCAAATGCCAAAGAGAGATGAAGAAGAATGAAGAATGAGAAAAGATCATGAGACTTGACTATGAAGAGCTCATTAGTGACTTTGGCACTGGATGATGAAGTCAGAAGCAGATTGCTATTTTGAGAAGAAATGAGAGAAAAGAAAGTGATAGAATCAAGTCAAGTTCAGAAGGGGAGGAATGATACAGGATAATGCCAGGAATGAGCCTATCAAATGAGGACTCTTTAAGGAGGGGGGAGATATGGACATCTTTGTAGAAAACAGAAAAGAAATCAGTATATAGGGAGAATTGTAGATAAGAGAGAATAGGGTGATGACAGGGGCAATTTGCTGGAAAAGATGAGAAGGAATGGGATCAAGAGATCTTATACAGGAAAAGAATCACTTATTTATATGAAGCAAAAATAAATGAAAAGAAAGAAGAGGAAGATGTACAAGGGATGGGATATGGGGAGGAGAGGAGATGAAGATACTCTCATCAAATGTTCTTGATTTGGGGAATAGACTAAACCATAAGATCCTTAGCTATAATAGTTGGGGAAGGAGTGTCATGGGAAGCATCAAAAGAGATGAGAACTTCAGAAAAGCTGCTATGGAGTTTGAGAGGAGTTGAAGAGATGCATTACTCCAGTGAGGACCCACTTGAAATTATAAAGCATAAATTTGCAGTGGATCCAATCAGCATAAATTCATGATTTCTTCCACTTCTATTCAACAAAAGGGTGGGTGATGGGAGTAATCCTGGGTTCATTTTTGGCAAGGTGTGTGCTAGGAAATAGAACAAAGAAGAAAAGGGATCAGAGGAAATGAGAATAATTTAGTTAAATCAATTCACCAAAGAGTTAAATAGAGAGAATGGGAGATTTTCAGCATGGCATGAATGATGGCTTTGGAAAAAAATTGAAGGCAGGAGGTCTTGTAGATCATGATGAGGAAGAAGAACAAGGTTCAAGTTTGTAAAGCATAGAGAAATATGGAATTATAAAGACTGGGATCAAATAAAGGAATTTTGGCATTTGTGAACATGAAGTAGAACACTTGAGAGGGATGGCAAGATCAAGGGGTATGACTATCTCCATAGTTGAAGTGGAGAGGAGGCATAGGTCATGGGAACTGAATAGACTGAAGAACTGGAACACTTGGGTATTTGAAGTATCAATATACATGATTAAGGACTTTGAACTTGATTCTTTTGTCAATAGGGATAAGTGAAAGTTTTTGAGCAGGGAAGAGATATGCAAAGTTTCCTCTTTAAAGATTAATCTGACAGTAGCATCCTGTCTTCCTACTTCATCATTAAATAAAAACTACTTTCTCCAGAGTTTGATCTCTTCATTGCCAAATCCAATAGCCTTTTAAAATCCACATCTTTTTGACATCTGCAGCTTTTGATATTATTGATGACTTACTTATTATTGATACTCTGTTCTCTCTAAGTTTTCATGATACTACTGTTTCCTGGCTCTCCCTCCTACCTATCTGACTGCTGCTTCTCAGTGTCCTTTTCTTGGCTCCTCATTTAGGTCATGTCCACTAAAGATGCTGTCTTTCAGTGTTCTTCTGTTCTAGATTAATTGGTGATCTTATCAACTCCCATCACTATGCAGATGATTTGTAGAATTAACTGTCTAACCTTAACTTCTCTCTTCTGATCCAGCATCTCAAACTGGACATCTCAAATTACTTTTTCTCTTTTTTAAAAAAATCTTAAATTCAACATATTCAAAGAACTCACAATAGTTTCCCAAAATCTTCCCCTCCTTCCCATCCTTCTTTTCATGAAGAATAGCACCATCTTCCTAGTTATTTGGACTCACAATTAAAGTATCATCCTGTATTCCTTACTTTCCTCTCACAGAGCCAATCAATTTTAAATTCCTGTTGTTTTACCTTTATCGTATATCTCATATAAGCCCCCCCTTCTCTCTTCTGATACTGACACTGCCCTGTTAGTGGCTCATACCTCTTCATGTCTGGACTATTGCAATAGCCTACTTGTGGGATTTGCCTGTCTCAAATCTCTTTTCATATGAGCTTATTCTGACCTCAGCTGTCAAACTGATCTTCCCAAAACAACCTGACCATGTCATTTTCCTATTCAATCAACTCCAGTGGTTTCTGATGATTTTCAAGTTTCTATTTGGATTATAAATTCCTCTATAACTTGGCCCCTTCCTTTCATTTTAGTCATTATACATTTCATACATGTATGCACATAACACACACACACACATACGCACACACACACACACACCAGGTTCTCTGTGATCAGGACACCAGTGTCCTTGTTCCTCCTCAGTCATGACACTCCATCTCTTGACTCTGGATGTTTTCTCTGGTTCTCTCTCTTGTTTAGAAGACCCTCTCTCATCTCTGTCTCCTAGCTTCTCTGGCTTCTTTCAAAACTCAGCTAAAGTCCCACCTTCTAACAATTTGGAGCTATGCTCAAAAAGTTATCAAACTGTGCATACCCTTTGACCCAGCAGCATTTCTATTGGGCTTATATCCCAAAGAAATCATAAAGGAAGGAAAAGGCCCCACATGTGCAAGAATGTTTGTGGCAGCCCTTTTTGTAGTGGCTAGAAACTGGAAATTGAATAGATGCCCTTCAATTGGAGAATGGCTGAATAAATTATGGTATATTAATATTATGGAATACTATTGTTCTGTAAGAAATGACCAGCAAGATGATTTCAGAGAGGCCTGGAGAGACTTACATGAACTGATGCTGAGTGAAATGAGCAGAACCAGGAGATCATTATACACGGCAACAACAGTACTATATGATGATCAGTTCTGATGGACATGGCTCTCTTCAACAATGAAATGTTTCAAACCACCTCCAATTGTTCACTGAAGAAAGCCATATACACCCAGAGAGAGGGATGTGAAATGTGGTCCACAACATAACATTCTCATACTCCTTGATTGATGTTTGCTTACATTGTGTTTCCTTTATCTGATATATCGTTTGTGTAGATAAGATTTTTCTTGCACACCAATGATAAGTTTGGAAATATGTATACATATATTCGATTTGCCAATATTTTAACATAATTAACATGTAGTGGATATCCTGCCATCTAGGGGAGGGGTGGGAGTTGGGGGGAAAATTTGTAACGGAAAGCTATGTAAGGGTTATTGTTGAAGAATTACCCACACATATGTTATGCAAATAAAATAATAAATAAATAAATAAATAAATAAGTCCCACCTTCTGCAAAAAGCATTTAGCCATCTTCCTAAATATTGGTGCCTTTCTTTGGATATCACCAATTTCCTCTGTTCATATTTTGTTTGTATATAGTAGTTTGCATTTTGTCTCCCCTTATTAGGTTGTGAGCTCCTTGAAGGAAATGACTTTTACCTTTCTTTGTAAGAGTACTTAATGCATGAAGTGATGCTGAGTGAAATGAGCAGAACCAGGAGATCATTATACACGGCAACAACAATATTATATGACGATCAATTCTGATGGACATGGCTCCCTTCAACAACGAAATGTTTCAAACCACTTCCAATTGTTCACTCAAGAAAGCCATATACACCCAGAGAGAGGGATGTGAAATGTGGACCACAACATAACCTTCTCATACTCTTGATTGATGTTTGCTTACATTGTGTTTCCTTTATCTGATATGTCTTTTATGTAGATATGATTTTTCTTGCACAACAATGATAAGTTTGGAAATATGTATACATATATTCGATTTGCCAATATTTTAACATAATTAACATGTAGTGGATATCCTGCCATCTAGAGGAGGGGTGGGGAGCTGGGGGGGGGGAATCTGTAATAGAAAGCTATGTAAGGGTTAATGTTGAAGAATTACACATACATATGCTTTGCAAATAAAATAAAATTAAAAATAAAAAAATAAAATAAAAAGTAATTTAAAAAAAAAAAAAAGAGTACTTAATGCAGTGTTTGGCAAGTGGGAGGGCTTTAACAAGTATTGATTGACTGAATGACTAACAATGTGAGGGAAAGTTCAAATAGCCCTGAAGAAAGACCACAAAAAAGCATTCTGAACTCTTCCTGATCAAATCAAAAGCTTCTGACTAATCTTAGGCACAGAAAAAGAGAAAAAAGCATTGGTGAGATCAATCATCTCATACCCCGCATTTTGAAACTAACTTACCCTTCAAGATCAACTAGTTGACTTTATTCATCTGCCTATATTGACAGAAAGTTTCTAGATGTCATCTGCCTTCCTCATAGGTATTACTGTAATTGGAGCTAAGTGTAACAAAATATCTAGCTTCTTTCATCTCCATCACGAAGGATACAAAGTAAGCAAAATGAATTCTGTGGAAGATAGCATTTATTGTGAGGTGATTCTAAACAGAGAGGTCCACTTGAAGTTATATATGAGGACCATTAAGTTTACAGCTAGAGCTGTATATTTAGGTATCTTCTGAGGAGATGAAATGGTAGAGATCATGAGAGTAGATTATATCTTTGGTAAAGAACTTGAACAGGAAGAGAGCTGAGAACTAGATCTTAGGGGATACACTATAGAATGGTTTAAGCAAAAAGAAAGAGAACCAGGGCAGTCAGTGTAGCATTGTGGAAGCCAAGAGAGGAGATAGTTTTGAGAAGAAAAAAGTATCCACGGTGTTTAATGCTATAGAGAGGTCAAAAAGAATGATCTGGTGTGTGTATGTATGTGTGGGGAAGTATATTGAATTTTGCTATTAGGAGATGTTAGTGATCATGGGGAAAAGTAGTTTCAGTTGTATGGATAGGAGGAAATAGAGGCAGTGAAATTATATTTCAGTAATATTTTTTGAGCTATAGATTAGAGAAAGAAAATGAATTTGCAACACCACGGGCTTCATCTTCTCAGTAAAATAGGAGAAAAACCATCTGTTGAGAGGGAGGAAAGGGGATAGGACTGGGCACTTGAAAAGTCTGGTAAAGGTCTAGAACATATGCTGTGGTGAATCCAACAGGGATTTAAAAAAAAACAAATTTCCTTAAGTCTTGACTTGCCAACTTGATTGCTACTTCCTTGAATAAAGAAATTGTGTCTTATGCTTTCTCCTTATCCCCTACATCACTTAACACATGGTAGAAAAACATATAATGGAAAAAAATTTAGACGTTGCCAAACTTGTATTTGAGATTTAGTTCCATTACTTACCAAATATTTAGTCTTGGTCAAATCACTTTATTTTGATGAGTTTCATCATCTATAAAATGGAGTTAATAATAGTTATATCACTTAGCTCAGGATTATTGTGACAATCAAATTAGGTAGTGTGCATAAAAACTCTTAAACCACAAAGGATAGGAGTTACTATTGCTATTATTATTGTTATTACTTTTTGATCAGTAACAGTCTCCCCCCATATGTCTATTGAAATGTATTTCCTATTTTTTTTCTTTCCTTGTATACCTATAAATAAGAAATTCACTCTAAAATAGGCCGTTGAACTTGACTTTGATCACTGGGAAAATTCTAGAAGATTTTTACTGAATTTATGAACTACCAGAAGAGTCAATCAGTCAGTCAATAAACATTAAGCTCCTGTTGTGTGCCAGGCACTGTGCTATGCACTGAGGATACAAAAAAAAAAAAAAAAAAAAAAAAAGTAAAATATAATTCCTGCCTTCTTTCAAGGCTAAGGGGAGAAGACAAAACAGAAAAAGAAAGCGAAAGGTGTGTGTGTGTGTATAGAAAGGAAAAGATTCCGGTTATTTAGGACATGACAAAATCCTCTACTTGAGTGTTTTCTGAGTACTCTCCCCTGCCCCTTCCAATCAGGGAGAAGGAAGGAGTTAGGAGTAAGGGGTACCAATAGGTACCTAAAGAGGTATGAATTTCAGAGTTGATTTTGTAAGAAGATGAGTTTCTAGATATCACAGTTAAGTCCAACAGTCAGGTGGGAAATAAAACAGGAAGCAACAATCACAAATTGCTAGCATGGCTTCATCAAGAATAGGCCATAAGAGACTAACAATTTCCTTTTTTGGCAGTTTTCCTAGAATGATGGGTCAGATGAATGGCATGGTTATAGTTTAACTGGATATTAGCAAAGCATTTTACCAAGTCCTTTGTGCCTTTTTTATTACAAGATGGAAAGATGTATACCAGATGATAGTAGAGGAATATGGATTTAAAACTGGTTGAAAAACTAGATTCAAAAAGTTTAGAACTTAGTGGTTCAATATCAATTTGGAAGGAGGTTTCTAATATAGTAACCCAGAGATCTGTCCCATGCCCCATGCTGTTTAATATTTTTAGCTATAACTTTGATAAAACTACAGATAGCACACACATAAAAATTATAGATGACACAGAGATGAGAGATAGCTAGTGTGTCAGATGACATTTTTATTCAGAAAAGATAGCAATAGTTTAAAATTTGGGGTCAAACATAATAAATTGAGCAGGAATAAATATAAAACTTGTTTAGGGTCAAAATCAACTTCCTAAATACAGCAGGGAAAGAGGAGAAGCATGAGTAAGCATTCATCTGAAAAAAAAAAAAAGATTAGGAGGGTCAAATAAATTGTGAGCTGAGTATGGGTCAGCTAACAGCCAACAACATTCCCATAATCTTAAACTGCATTATCAATGGGGAATAATATTCACAATGTACTATTAAGCTTCTTGTTGTTGTTGTTTAGTTGTTTTAGTTATATCTGACCCTGATCTCATTTGGGCTTCTCTTAGCAAAGATACTGGAATGGTTTGCCATTTCCTTCTCCAGCCCATTTTACAGATAAGGAAACTGAGGCAAGCAGGATTAAATAACTTGCCCGGGGTTATGCGGTTACTAAATGTTTGAGGCCAGCTTTGAATTCAGGAAGATGACTGCTCCATCCACTGCACTACCTAGCTGCCATTTTAAGTTTAGGGTACCACGTTTTAGGAAAGACACTGAGAAGCTACAGATTATGAATGGGAGAACAAACAGGATAGTGAAGAGTTGTTCAAAGGATATGAGGGAATTTAGTCTAGAAAAACAAGACATGATACTTGTCTACAATGGTTTAAAAGAAAGACTTTTTTCATGGAGGATGTATTAGCCCTATATAGCAAAACTGGAGGTAATGGGGAGAATAGTAGTAAGACAGATTTAAGCTTGATGTAAGGAAAAACTTCCAAAAAGAGCTATCCCAGGCTGGAATGGGCTGGTTGTATCAGGAGGTAGGGGGATTTATGTGTTTGAAAAAAAAGACTATATACATTCTTGTCAGGGACATTGCAGAGCCAGCAAGGTGGTACAATAGATAAGACTGTTGACCTTCGTGTCAGAAAGACCTGAATTCAAACCTTGTCTTAGATATTTGCCAGCTGTGTGACCCTGGGCAGATCACTTTAGCTCTCTCCCAACCTCAATTTCCTCATCTGGAAAACAGGGATGATAATAGCAGCTACCTCACAAGATTGTAGTGAGAATCAAAAAAGCTAATTTAGGTAGTGTCATATAAATATTAATTATTACCATCATTAGAGAGGATTATTGTTCAGGTATAGACTAGAAATAATGACCTCTGACTGCCTTTTTAGCTCCAAGATTCTATGATTCTAGAAAAACTTGATTTTATGGGTTCTGTTTTCATGGGATTAAAGGACGTCTTAAAAGTTCATCTCTACTCTAAATTTTTGGTGGCCATAGTTATAATAATTCAGCTGAAGTACTATTCAGCATGAAGGTCTTCTACATAGTTAAAAAGTCTAGCCCCTTTTCTAAAAGGACAATGAAAGAAATGCCCATTCATTTGAGACTTGGTCATGGATCTGGCTGGAGAATGGAGAGGAAATTAAGATTATTTTTTTTTTACCATAAAGGAAAGACTGGGATAGGATAGGAAATGATACAGAGGATATAATAAGCCTGTTCAGGTATATGATAGATTCTAGAGACGATGATGGTAAGCAACTTTCCTGAGATCAAAATAAGGGAAGTGACCTTAAGTAAAGACAGGAGGAATTCATATTAGACACACACATTTCCTGTCTTTATGAAGTTGTGAATCAGTAGATTAGGTTAGTCTGAAAGGGAGAAGGAATGACAGCAGAATTCCCTCTTCCTCAGGAAATCTCTAAAAATAGGCTGACCTTTGATTCTTTGAGGCCTTTCGACTACCTGCTGAGTCAGAGGGAGAGACTACATAACTTCTGGCAGATTCCAGTTCTGCCAAAGGAGGGATAGATGGAAGTTGCAGAGAGGCAGATTTTAACTCCATATGAAAGAAAGCATCAGGAAAATTAGAGCTCTAAAATCATTAAGCTGCAATTAAGTAACCAATTAAGAAACATTTCAATCAATCAATAAACATTTATTAAACACTTACTATATGCCAGGGATGTAGAGGAGATTCAACTACAGGAAAAAGGTTAGGCTGGATGATGTTTCAGGTGTTTTCCAACTCTGAGATTCTTTGATATGTAGAACTATTTAAAAGAGACAAAAAATTGTCCAAGTACAAATTTCAGAGATATGTAGAACTAGATCCAGGATTTCCAACTTTTCTGAGATGCTGAGGCAAGTACTCATTGATTCATCCTCTCCCAAGCAAAATAGGAGTAAACACTAAAGGTCTGCATGGGGGAAGACAGATGAATCTTTCTTGGAAACAAAGAGTTTAAATGGTGAATATGAATGACGTGTGTGTGTGTGTGTGTGTGTGTGTGTGTGTGTGCATGTATGGGCAGCTTCCAGACCAGAGATAGAGCCAATGATGTTCGAAAAGAATAAGAGACTGTAAAAGCAAATTATTGGGGTAATCATGGATGATGATAAAATCATAGATGGTCATAGATCTAGAGATGGAAAAGGACCTTAGAGGTAGTCTAGTCCCCAGTTTCTTAAACTGTGGGTTGCAACTCCAATATGAAGTATCATAACTGAGTGTGGGGGTCATGAAATTATGATTTGTTATCAGCAAATGTTTGGTTTGTATACCTATTTCATATACCTGTATACCTGGAGTCACATAAAAATTTCTCAGGCAAAAAAGGGTCACAAGGAGGAAAAGTTTAAGAAGCCTTGCTCTAGCTCAATGCTTTTATTTAACAGATAGAGAAACTGAGACCCAGAAAGTGTCAAAGAGAATACACATACAGCTTTGAATAACAAGGCTGGAAGAAAACATGGGAAGTCATTTAGGCTAATCTGATGCCTCTGCCTTCTACTAGATTCCCTTCTCTGAAACATGTGCACCTGTACTTTTTTTCTTTTAACTCAGCTTGTTATTTCCTTGGTTTAAGCAATTCTCACCAAAGCAGAGCAGCTTTAACTTACATTTTTAGACAGTTGCTTTGCTAGAGGAGTCAAAAGAGGTACAGCCTGAATCAGATTAAAATAGCATTGGGAAATATTTATCAAAATAAATAAAAAGATAATAAATCAGATATAAAGTCAACAGGAGGTTCTCCAAGGCAATATGTGGCCTTCAGAGATTTTCATGTACAGGGATTAGGCTTTTGATATCTTTTAGAACATTGGGATGTGAAGTCATCTCTTGACTAGTCACATAGCAAACATATGTCAGAGGCAGAGCTTGAACAAGTTTTCCTGACTCAGAGGCCAGCACTCTAACCACTACACTGTACTGCCTCTCCTTTAAGAGAGGAGGGGGCAAAAGCAAACCAAAAGGGACTGGACCTGTAACTTCCATATAAGAAATTCCCATAGATGAAACTCCCTTCACCAATACAAATCACAACCTGTTCTGCAACTTAAGAGTCTTAGAGAATTGACTGGGCATATGTATAACCTGAAAGAAAAAATAATTTCTAAGGACAGTGATTCCTTTTGTTCCCTTTAATGCCTAAAGACCTGATCCATGGTCCATGTAGTGTCTGGAATAAGATTAGTACTCAATGGTCATGGATAATGATAGGGTTTAAGGAAATTAATGTTTATTCTTATTAATTTTTTTAAAGTGAATTTGCTGAATTTCTTTGTACTCTTAAGCAGCAAGCATATATTGTCCCAAATGCTTTAGGGCCATTTTAAGCAAACTTAAATGCAGCAAACTCACTCCTTCTTCCCCCCAAATTAAGCTTATTAAAAGCTTAAACTGCATTAAGACTTTTGGGACAACCCTGTGCTGTCACTTAGGAAGCACTAAGTGCTCCATTGAAGAGAATTATACTTATTTTAAATTTTTCTAGCCTTTTAATTTTAGTGATGCTTCTTTTTAAAGTCACCTTAAAAATGGTGTTTTGTTTTGGTCTGTCTTTCTTTTTCCTGGTGGCTCCTAGGGATTGCTGTGGAGGGCTGCTAACCCCTTCCGCTGTTTCCTGCTATGTGTTAGGCAGTGCTGGTTTTCAGCTCCTGGCTATTATTTTGCATGCAGGACTCAACATATGTTACACCTTTGTGAAAATTATATCACGTCACAGGAAGCCACTCTTTTCTTTAACAGAAAAAGCGGATATTCTAAATCAGTGGTTCACAAGTAAGGAAAGAAGATAAATTAGCCCTGAGATGGTCACTTAAAGGGCAAACAGTTCCAGAGATTCCCCAGTGCTTGGCTCCCCTTTCATTTATTTTTAAGCTCAGTGAATGTAGAATGAGAGGACAGGGTGAGCAAGTATCAAAAATCAGTATCCATATGTGCCAAAATATTTGTCAGAGCACTTTTGTGATGACAAAGGGAAAAAATTTGGAATAAAATGGATGTTTATCATTTGGGAGATGCTAACAAATTGTAATATAAAAATGCAATTTTATTACATTTTATTTATTTCTTTGTTACATTTCACATGAAGTTTTATTAGGCCATGAGAAACAAGTATGAAGAATTAGAGAACTTTGCCTTAAATCCAGGATATGCTATTTACTACCTATGTCATCTTGGGCCTCTCTGGGCCTCAGTTTCCCCATGTGTAAAGTAAATGGGATAGACTCAATGACTTCCAATATGCGTTCTATCTCTAAGTGTAAAATCATTGATCTATGTAAATTGGGAAGCTTGAATTAACTGATACAGAAGAAAGGAAGTAGAATAAGAAAAGCATAAAATATTAGCTTCGATTGTGTAAAAGAAAAATAGTGCTAGCATGGTAAATGTATTAATTTGTATAGAGGAACTATACATGTTTAACATATTTTGGATTATTCACTCTCTAGGGAAGGAGGTGGAAGAAGGGAGGGAGAAAAATTGGGAACACAAGGTTTTGCAAGGGTGAATGTTAAAAACTATCTTCGCATATATTTTGAAAATTAAAAGCTACCAAAAAAAAAAAAGAAAGAAAGAAAAGAAAAAAACATTGGGGGAAAAATAGCACTAAAAGGCAGTCAAACTGATTAATTGTAACTACAAATCTTGATTCCTAAGAATAATCTATGAAACATTTTTCCCACCTCCATACTCAGAAGAGAATTGGGGAATTTCAGCTACAGATTATTTACCATTCCATCTAACTGGTTTGTTTGGTCAGTCAGTTTTGCTTAAGTACTTTTCTGTTACAAGGGGTTGAAATGAATATGATATTGAGACAGGTATTAATAAAACTTTAAAAATTAAATAAACTTTACATTGGGCTGAAATGATATGAATTGAATCATCTCTATTATAATTGAATTATCCACTCTACAAAAACAAACTAGAGCTACTATAGAGTACAATGCATTATATGTCCACTGTGATGGCTTTGAATCTATCTTTTCTGTACTATGGAAACACACCAGAGGCTAACTTGTTCTCTGACATATATTGCTCTTCATTTCTATTGCAAGACAATCAGATATCCTGAGTTGCTGAAATCTCACTTCTTCCAAGAAGCCTTCTTCTTGGTCAGAAGAGCATTATCAACAACATTGCTTTGGCCTAATATGAACCCAGAATTCCCAAGGGTGCTTCCCCTCTTTCTACCTGAAAATGCACTTAGCCCAGAACTCTACACTGATAAAACTATGTGACTGATTTAGTCTTTCTATTTTTGCTTTGTTCTCTGAGTCTAATAGACCTGGGCGGTTTTCTTTATGATTTCTTGAAATAAACATCTGGGGGTTTTATATGGTTGTGGCTTTCAGAAGACCTGAGAATTCTTAAATTATCTCTCTTTAACCTGTTTTCCTTCTCTCCCAGTCTTTGACTTTTTTTCTAATATTTCTCATTATCTCATGGAGTCAGTGAATTTTGTTCGCTTCTTTTCATTTTTTTTTTCTGGGAGTTCAGTACTTAAGAAATGATTTCCATCTCTGTTCTAAGCTATTTAGTCTCCTTTCAATTTTTTCCTCCTGAACTCTAATTTAATTTCTAATTTCATTTTTATCTCTTCCATCAGTCCATTCAAACTTTCTTGCAGTCTTTTTGGTCAAGATTTTTTTTCTTCTGAGTCTCAACTTGTGGTTATTGTGAGGTTGTTCTTTCTTTTAATACTTAAAACTAGAAAGGACATTCAGGGTCATTGAATCTAACCCATTCATTTTACACATGGAAAAACTGACTGTGAAGTTTCTTTTAACCTATAGTAATTTTTTTTTACTGTATTTCTTGTTTTCTTCTGTTTACTAATATTTTCAGTCTCATTTCTTGGATAGGATTTAGAATTCAGAAGGTCAATTCCCCATGGAATTTTTGTATAGGCCAGGTAGATTCTGTTTGGGCCTATTTCCTCTACAGTCAGGGCACCAGTGATGTAGTCACTCTGAATGACTGTTCTAATCATTGGTTTCCAATAGTAACAATTATAATAAAAATAATAGCCAGCATTTATACATATGACAAGCACAATAGAAAGTGCTTTACAAGTATTATCTATCTTGATTCTTACAACAATCCTGGGAGGTAAGTGTTATAATTATCCCCAAAACAGTTGAAAAAACTGATGCAAATTGAGATTGACATTCTTAAAATCATACTACTAATTATCTAAAGTAATATTTGAATTCAAGTCTTCCTGACTCCAGAACTCTGTGCACTACATGATCTAGTTACCTGACAATCTCTTGGTGGTCCACAACAGGTTCTGTACTTGGTTTCTTTCTCTTTGCATGATATTCAACTGGGAGTTGTTTCCTTCTCCTGCCATAGCCTTGATAAGTCTGATGATGACATTCTGACTATTATCCTGATTTACAGCCTCTCCTCCCCACCTGCCATTTCCAAATTCTTTTGCCAGGCACTCACTTGGCTCTTTCTCTTGCCATGTCTCAAGGTTCCATTGAATTTACAGTCAGGTGCATCTTTCTGCCAAGTGAATTATAAGTACTTTTTCTCTTGCTCCTATTTCGACAAGCTAATGCCAGAATATGGCATCAAATTACTGGTTACTAGAACTCATACTGGCTTGAAACTTTTCTATTCAAAGAACTGGCTAACTTCATTCAGTCCATGTGTAGGAGCATGCTCTGGCTTCCCTGGACTTCTCCCCTGGACAACATTGTTTGCCTATTTACCTGTGCACATGGTAACTTCCCCACTGCAGTTTCTCTACTAGCTTTCATTGGCTTCTAGACATCACTTTTGCATAGTTATTGACAGAATGGGAGGAGGCATCTTTATGTTTCTCTTTGGTTTTCTTTACAGTTAATCTTTCTGAAGCTCTTTTCAGATACCTACACTTGGGTTTATGTGACAAAGCTGAGCTTCTCTACAATCTTTCATAGGTCATCTAAACCAGAAACTTGAAATTGTAGGGAAAATATGGAATATGCCCAAAAAAATCAACCCCAAATGTTTATATCCTTTTGTAGAGGTGGGCCAGTACTCTCTTGATTAATATTTAATATATTAATATTTAATGTTTGAAATAAAATAAGTAATTTTAAAAGTAAATAAGGTGCACATTTAAGAGTCTGAAAAAATAGGTTTACTAAACCAAAACATAGAAAGGATATTCAACAAAAATATTCCAACATTTAGCTTGGATAGACACATGCCAGTATTTCATACAGTAAAGTTTATGGAGAGGATTCTGGAAAGATGGCAGAACAGATTGGTGAATCTCAAGTTCTCCTGATTTCCCCCAGAAATCAAGAAGACTCAGGGCAGAACAGGGGTTCTTCTGATATAACCCAAGAAGGTCTGAAGAAAGACCCTGGGCCAGGATTAACCTCTCTGAAGTGCAAACACCTCTGGGCTAGCTCCACAGAAATACCAAGTAGGGAGCTCTTGGGCTAGTTAGATGTGACTGGAGCCTCAGCAGGAACCACAGAGACTTTCACTTCCAGGATTATTTGTTAAATTGGAAGATGGAGTGAACCTCAGCTGATTGGGAAAACCAGGCCCAGCTGTGCTATTGAGACATGGCCCTGGATGAGAACAAACCAACACACTCATGAGTGCAGAGGCAATGGGGCAGGGATGCTGCTGGCTGCAGGCACTTGCAGGAGTGGGGAGCTCTTGATTGGGGTTCCTGGTCAGAGTGGAGAGCTGAAGGGAAGCTTAAGGCTTTATCCCCCCACTCCACAATTAGAGTGGGGTGCTTACACTAATATCTCTTACTGAAAGAAAAAAATCGGCAAAGAAGAAAGAATCCCATCATTGAAGCATATTATGGAAACAGGAAATGAGAATTCAAAAATCAAACAAGAGGCATTGAAGAAAATATATATATATATATATATATATATATTATATATATATATTTATATATATATAATATATATATAATCCAAGAAAAACAAGAAGCTTATGGGGAAAAAGTTAACCAACTAGAAAAAGAGGTACAGAGTCTCAAAAATGAAAATAATCCTTTGAAAATTAGAATTGGGCAAGGGGAAGCCAGTGAAGCTATGAGAGACCAATAAATAACAAAATATATCATAAAGAATGAGAAAATAGAATAGATTGTAAAAGATCTCATAAGAAAAATGACAGATCTAGAGAACAGATCAAGAAGAGAAAATATAGGGGAAGCTAGGTGGTGCAGTGGATAGAGTACCAGCCTGTAAGTCAGGAGGACCTGAGTTCAAATGTGATCTCAGACACTTAACACTTCCTAGTTATGTGATTCTGGGCAAGTCATTTAACCCTAATTGCCTCAGCAAAAAAAAAAAAAAAAAAAAAAAAGAAAGAAAAGAAAATCTAAGAATAATTGGACTGCCAGAAAGTTGTGATCAAAAAGAGAACTCTGACATAAAAATTCAGGAAATAATCCAAGAAATTTGTCTTGGAATAATAAAACATGAGGGGAAAGTAGAAATAGAAAAAAAAAAATCATTGATTACCACCTCAAAGAGATCCTGTGTGGAAAAGCCATGGGAGTATTATCGCCATATTCTGAAACTCCCAAATCAAAGAGAAAAATTTGGAAGAAACAAGAAAAAAACAATTCAAATACACTGAAACTATAATTAGAATTGTACAAGACATATCACCAGCTACAATAAAAGATCACAGGTCCTGGGATCATATCTACCAACAATCAAAAGAACTAGGACTGCAGCCAAAAATGTCATATCCAGCATAATTATCTATAATTCTGAATAAGAAAAAATGAATAAGAAAAAAAGAGCCAATATGAAAGATGAATTTTAAGGAACTTAACATGGACAAACTTTGAACACAAATGATTTAAGGTTTTTTAATATATGTATATATAAAAATGGACATTCAACAAACTTGCAAATTTTCAGGACTTTTTATCAACCAAACCTGAACTTAACAGAAAATTTAACATATAAGAGCCAATATGAAAGAATAATTTTAAGGAACTTAACATGGACAAACTTTGAACAGACAAATGATTTATGTTTTTTTTTTCATATATGTGTGTATATATATAAGATTCACATCAACAATAGGGTGACTCAAAAGAAAGATTGGCAGAGTTAAGGTAAAAATAGCAATCATGTTATACAAATGCAGTTCAGAGAAAGAACAAACATATTAGAGGAGGGAGGAAGGTTCATAGTTCTGAAAACCTACTCAATATCAGGAATGGGTTCAATAGGTAGTGCTATATATATATCATGAAGGGTATAGCATGCTCCAAAATCTGTAAAGAAAGAAGGGGGGAGAAATTGGCAGATGGGAAAGTAGTGAGTGAGGGAAGAAGACAAGGAGGGAACTTTGAGTGGGAGAGGTTAAGTAATAGCAAGGCAAGTTATGGAGCAGAATTTAATGAAAGAGGCAGCAAGGATAGGAAAAACATGTGTGTGTATATGGGATAGGTGTTGATGTGTGTGTGAATGTATCTATATATCTACATATATATGTATACATAAATATATCTTTTCTTAAATGTAGCTTGCTTGGGAGTGGGGGGTGAGGATAAAAGGGGAAAAAATTAAAATACACAGCAGGGAAAATAAGAAAAATTTACAAGGAAGTAAAGAAAAAATGGATATTCATGAATATAATTTCTTCTACTAATATATATATATATACATTTCTTGATCTGGTAATTTGATATTATATATTTTGAATCCTCCCTAATGTTCTGCTGCACACATGGCAATTTTCTCTTTTGTTTTGTAATTCTTTTGTGTTTTCTTTTTTTTTCTTACTGTTTTTTTCCAAATTAAAATAAATAAATAAATGTCTTTAAAAGGGGAGCAGCTAGATGGTGCGGTAGATGGTGTATCGGTCCTGAAGAAAGAAGGAAAGGAAGGAAGTCAGGAAGGAAGAAAAGGAAGGCAGGAAGGAAGAAAAGGAAGGCAGGAAGGAAGAGAAAGAAAGAGAGAAAGAGAAAGGAAGAAAGAGAGAAAGAGAAAGGAAG
>JAJPUD010000022.1:195940-217105 GCA_023553655.1 Myrmecobius fasciatus
AAGAAAGAGAGAAAGAGAAAGGAAGAAAGAGAGAAAGAGAAAGGAAGAAAGAGAAAGAGAAAGAAAGACAGAAAGAGACAGAAAGAAAGACAGAAAGAGACAGACAGAAAGAAAGAAAGAAAGAAAGAAAGAAAGAAAGAAAGAAAGAAAGAAAGAAAGAAAGAAAGGAAGGAAGAAAGGAAGGAAGGAAGGAAGGAAGAAAGGAAGGAAGAAAGGAAGAAAGAAAGAAAGGAAGGAAGGAAGAAAGAAAGAAAGAAAGAAAGAAAGAAAGAAAGGAAGGAAGGAAGAAAGAAAGGAAGAAAGAAAGAGAGAGAGAGAAAGAAAGGAAAAAAGAAAGAAACAGAGAGAGAGAAAGAGAGAAACAGAAAAAGAGAGAAAGAGAAAAAGAGAAAAAGAAAGAGAGAAAGGAAGGAAGGAAGGAAGGAAGAAGAGTTCATGGTCTCCAAGGCAATATGTGGTTATTTGGTCTTGGGAGACATGCCAAGTTTGAAGCTCCAATCAAGTGGGGCACTTAAGTGACCAGGAAGTCACTTTGATGTGGCCAGAAGCTTCCAGTAAGCTATATCATGAGAGGTTTAGTTTGAGTTTCTGTTCCATTGGCTAATCAAACCCTAGCTTTCTCACCTTTCAAGGTAAAACTTGACTAATTCATGTTGCAGAGGGAAAGAAGAATCTTGGTAGATATTTGAGCCAGAGATTCTACTATTAAGCATATATCCCAAAAAGTCAGTGACAAAAAGAAAAACATTACATATGACAAAGTTTTTACAATAGCATTTTTTGTAGTAGCAAAGAATTAGAAACAAAGCAGATGTTTATGATATGAAAGAGTGAATAGGCAAATTAAGGAATATGAATGTAATAGAATAATGACTATGATGAATACAGAGAAATAATTGAAGCTTTACATGAATTAGTGAAAAGAGAAACAAAAAGAAAACTAGAAGGACAACATAAACAACGACCACAACATAAGTGGGAAGAGCAAAAGCAAGAAAATTGAAACTGAAGACTGTGAAATTATAATGACTACATTTGGTCTCAAAGAAGAGATGTGAAAAGGTGCCAACCCTATTCTCTTTACAGAGGTAAAGAATTAATGAGTAGGGAACAGCATATAATGCCCAACTATTTTTTAATATATTGGATAGTTTTGCTGAACTGTTTTTTCTTCTGTTGTTTATTCTTTGTTATTAGGATTGGCTCTGTGAAAGGAGCCATGGGGAAAAATACATTGGGAAATTGAAGTAATAAAAAAATCTGTGAATAAAAGTATATCTTGAAGGGGGAAGAATATTTTACTGTAGTCTTACAAATATATTCAAAAGGACTTGAAACTGAAAAGAAAGGAGGAGAAATTTTTTTTAAATGCCTCTCTGTAGAGAACTAGGAAGATTAGTGATAGAAAAACCTAGAAATTCGTAGGAGAGAAAACCTAAGAAAACAATGAAACCCTAATCTTCAGGTTTCTATACAAAAATGTACAAAGCATTTTTTATAATGGATTACAAACAAGGAAAACTAGAGATTCAGAACCAAGGAAGCTGATTTGACACCTAAGTATCACTCAGGTTTAGTTGGATAGGATCTATGGTTGGAATATGGTTCTGAAAACTTATACCTTATTAAACAAAAATAGGTGAACAGGAATGGGGCTGGAGGTGGGTGATGGAGAATTAAGTAGCATTGTATATTAAGAAAATATATGCATGATAAAAAAATCCAGAATGCAAAAAACATAGTATTTTAGATATAGAGCTAGAAGGTACCTCAGAGAAAATCTAATTCAAAAGTCTCATGCTATAGAGGAGGAAGTTAAGGGGTAAGATTACACAGATAGTAAGGATGAGGTGTGGGATCTGAATCTAAATTGTTTGAGTCTTTCCACTGTATCAACAAGGACAGAAACAAAAATGTTATTGTCACCAGAGTGAACTACAGTTACCTGAGCAGAAAGAGAAAATAAATTAAGAATCTGAAGCATAAATCAAAAGTCTAACATGGAAGCATGATGTAGCAGTGAAGAGGGATGTCAATTAATTAGACATCTCTGGAAATTAGCTCACTCTGTCTCTTTCTCTGTCTCCGTCTCTGTCTTTGTCTCTCTTTACAAAGCAGGACAGTTAATCCTTGAACTCCTCAAAATAATTTCATTCTTCAAAAGAAGGAGGAAGCAATGAGGGGAATAGTTATTCTAGACTTTATTCAGTTCAACAAAAACAGATGGTTTCTGGGGAAGAAATAATAGGAAACTTGGAGGAAAGTGATTACTTCATGTTAGTATTTGTGTTAGAGAAGGAGAGGAAAGGTGAGAATTTCCTGACCTACATTTAGGAAATTATTTTTAGCAATTTATAAAATAAATTTAGAATTTTAGAGCATTCATAGAAAGGAAAGATCCATGCATTAAAAACCTTCAGGGAAGTAAGCTGAGACTGGATGGGAAGCTCTTAGGAATGAAATTCTGAAAACAAAGAAAAATAGATTCAAGGAGAAAAGGTCTGTTTTTAAAGAGGCCGATGTGGATGCACAATCAGTTCATCTATCAACTTAGATTTTAAAAATATATGTGGAAGAGTCAGCTGAAACTACTCTATCCCTGATAACATAACTAAGGTGAAAATATATCTCAATTAATCAAAATACATTAGACTGAATATAATAGGATGATGTTATTGGTTTTCTTCAAAAATGAAGGATAAACAACAACAACAATAATAATAGCATATTAGATAGCACTTTAAAGTTTACAAAGTCCTTTCTCATTTCCATGAGACAGATATGTTATAATGGGTTATCATTTAAAAATCATTTGGGATAATTATAACAAGTGACATTTACATAGTGATTTAAGATTTGCAAAGCACTTTGCATATATTATCTCATCTAAGATCCATCGCAATTCTGTGAAAAAGATACTATAACCCTCATTTTTACTGATAAAGAAATTGAGACTCTGTAATGTTGAGAATGAGTGATGTAATGGGTGGTGGTCTTTATGAGTCTGTGTAGAGTGCATTAGCAATATTGGCTGGTACAACTGTCCATGTGGAAAGGGTTAGGAAGCCTGCATCTGGGAGAGTCATTGTGATGGAAAAACCTTGGAAAGACTATGGAACATGCATGGACTTTGTGTAACTGGTTCTAATTGGCTAACAATATAGTAACTTCTTGGATTACTATCCATCTTGGGGCTACAGTTCAGTAACCAGAACTGGGGACACCTTCAAAAGACCTTAATTAGTCTCAGACTCTTGCTTTCTTGGTCAAACTTCTCTTTATTTTACTCCTTTGTATTTTGTTTGGCAAGAGAGAAAATATTGTAAGGGGGGAGATCTTAGGTTGCCTCCCTCCAAGATTGACACATGACCCTATAAATATGGGTTCTTTTCTTGCCTTGATATTTGTTCTTTAATTTAAGTGAAAGGAATTGGAGGTTGTGGCCTTGTGAGTTTTGAAAGGTAAAGAGAGTGACTCATTCAAGAACATGTGAGATGAGTGCTATTGGGTTTTGCCACCAGCTCAATATTTGTGCCACAACTAATGACCATTGGTATATAACCCCATGTAACCAGCATCAATTCTGGTTATACATTTGGCCATGAGTTTAGTAGGGTCAATGCTATTTAGGAAGTACATTAAGTCTGAGCCCATTTTCCCTAGAGGCCAAGAAGTGAATATGGAATTCTTCTGAGGTATTAGGAAGAAATATTTGCACTTCCAGCTCTTGTAATGTCTTTGAAATACATTTCACTTTGTAAATACTACTGATTAAATAAAATTGAGGCAGTAATGATTGGCAGCTAACAATGGAGGGAAAGGACTGGGATTGGGGCAAAATTCAAAGACTTTAAAGGAAGAGAAACTTTTAACTCCTCAGGGGATAGCCCTAGAACCCTGAAGAAGAAATATAGTAGCCTAACTCTGGCATATTGAGCCCAGAGAATATATTCTTACAAAGATAAAGCATTTATTCAGTGCTTACTCTCTGCCAGGCACTGTTAAATGTTAAGGAAACAAATACAATAAAGATTTGTCACATGCCTAGGCTACCTAATATTCTGTCATTCAAGTAGAAGACACTGGGTCTGCATTCCAAAGAGATCATAAAAAAGAGGAAAGGACCTACATGTGCAAAAGTGTTTGTAGCAACTCTTGGTAGTGGCAAGGAATTGGAATTGGAAATTGATTGAAAGTCCATCAATTGAGGATGTAATGCACAATTAAGAAATAATATTCAGACTGATTTCAGAAAAACCTAGAAAGATTTACATGAATTGATGCTTAGTGAAGTGAGAAAAACCAGGAAAACACTGTACACAGTAACAACAAGATTATATGATGATCAACTGTGATGGGCTTGGCTCTTCTCAGCAATGTGGTAATCCAAGACAATTCCAATAGACTTGGGATACAAAGTGCCAACCACATCCAGAGAGAGAACTATGGATACTGAATATGGATTAAAGAATGGCATTTTTACATTTTTGTTTGTTTGAATGCTTTTTCTTTCTCATTGTTCTTTTTTCCCTTTTAGTTTGATTTTTCTTGCACAACATAACAAATATGGAAATATGCTTCAAAGGATTGCACATATGTAACCTATATCAGATTGCATCCTGTCTTGGGGAAGGAGAAAGTAAGGAAGTGAAAGAGAAAAAGATTTGGAACACAAAATTTTACAAAAGTGAATGTTGAAAACTATCTTTATGTGTATTTGGAAAAATAAAATACTATCAACCATATGTGAATATTCTTTCTAAGTCTACCACATAGTGTGGAATAGCTCTTTTCTATTGACTAAAAAGCCAGAATAATCAGCTTTTAAGAGTATTCAGTTTGAGGGTGAAGGATTCCTATACTTACAACATGCAATTAGGGCTGCCTGAGCATTCCATCTTCCCTTTAGTCTTATAACCCTGAGAAATGGGTCTGGATCTTCAGGCTTTTTGCTTGTTCATTTTCATTCAAAGTGCAAGGAGTACAGTCTTCAGCCTGAGAGAGGAGCTCCAGCTTTAAGGATCCCAGGCTCATAATCCAGGATGGGTATTGCAATCAACCCAGAAACACTGAGGAACAAGGATAGGGGATGCTGCCTAGCAGCACTTTGGACTCATGCCAGCCAATCAATGTGGAATAGGGGGATCATGCCCCCAAGATGTTGAGAGAAATGTTTGTATATTTATTCTTACTGTATCTTTTAAGTAAATATTGATTTGTAGAAACTAATCTAAAATGATTTGATAAAATAGAACTGGATGCTAGTTACTGAGCCCTTCTATATAAGTTGTTAGGGATTTGAGTCAATGGTAAAGAAAGAGACCTCCTCAACTCCTTCAGAGGATCAGAGAACCCTGAGGGGAATAAGATATAACAGGTCTGACTCTGACTGAGAATGTGGGGCTAGAGTGTGTTATACAAGAAAAGCAAAGAAATCCCTGTCCTTCAGAAGACCACATTCTCATAAAGACAATATATAAAGGGGAGTTGGAGAGGCATTGAAACTTGGTTTGGAAATGTCCAGAAAGTGATTTGGAGACCTGTTGACCCAGCAAAGTAAGGTGAAGTAAGTATCTGAAGGAGAATTTGAATCCAGGGCTACTGCACTAAACCAATGGCAATAGAATCACCAAAAATAAAAATCATATGTAATCCTATAAATGCTCTTACAGATGAGGTCACATAGAATATAAGCGATTTTCCCAGAATTATATTACTAGTAAAGGGGCAGATCTAGGACTAGACTCCTACTCTTTCCATACTGATCCTCCAAGAGGACAAATACTTCCTGCCCTCAGGAAACTTACAAAGCCTAAATAATAAATGGGGGAAAAGTTGCAAAGGTGCCCTGTTCATGAAGAATGGGATAAACTTTATTACAGGTGGTTGGAAAAGAACAACCTTCCTGCTCCTGGGAGCTCCAGGCTTTCTGCAGGCTCAGGGTCACATAGCTAAAAGTCATATTTCCCTCTTGAGAGGTAACTTCTGAAGGCAAAGGTTGACCCCAGGAGATGAAGGTAGAGAAGATATCTCACTTGTAAGAAGTATCTTTCTTTCTGTCTGCCTGGGGCTCAGCCTCATTTCTAAACCTTGTCCCTTTGGAAAGCTCAATAGAATGATTGTACATTTCTGGGTCAGAATATTCAGAATCCAATTATTTTAAATAGTTGCAGTGGCTGACAATGGGTTTAGAGCCCTCATAAGAGCATATTCATGGAGTTTTCAAAAGTCATGTGCTTTCACATCTGGTAGGCCCTTTCTAGACTAAACACATGGAGATCTGGGGTTCAAAAGTCAATGGAACAGAATGATAATTGGTCATTAAAGCCTCTCAGCTATGGGCTTTAACTCGTTTTTTCCGCATAGCCATTAAATGCTTTCTGCAAGAACATTAGAAAGAGGAGGTGGAGATAAATCTCAAAAAGAAAAAAAAAAGACTTCTCTTTTTCCCAGTAGAGAGAATACTATTATAGCTTGAGAATTTTCTTTCTAAAGATCTCCATATACTTTGCCACTTCAAAAGAATGATAATGAATATTTCCACAACACCTTAAAGTTGAGAAGATGTGTTATCAGCCTTAGTTCAAAATTTCTCCCCAAACCCATTGGGGAGAAATTGATTTTCTCATTTCTTGGTTATGTCTCAGAACAGGCCTCTGAAGTTGGAGGATTCTTATATTCTGGACTCTGGGCTTCAGTTTCCTTTTTAGTTATATATGAATAAAAGTTACTTCTGTTTACCTGGCCAAAAGAGAAGTCCAGAGAAATCAACAGGAAGAGCTTGTGAGAGCATTTTTCCCCAGGTTGGAAGAAGAACAAACTGACTGCCTTCTGGCAGATGAGAGCAAGTAAACTTCCTGGCTTCCTCCTAGGCAATTAACTCTTACTCAAGGTTAAAACAGCCTTCCCCAGGGTCAGAATCTACTTTTGTCCTTTTATTCCAAAGAGATTCACTTTTCCTCTGTCCAATTCACTGCCCACCCATGATCCAAGTGGACTGAAAGAGATCCTGAGAAGTATGGATGATTTTTAAAGAGAAGTCATTGATCAATTTTCAATCTCTATAAAGAGTAGGGGAAACAAAGAATTGTAATAGAAATTTGGGATTAAGTATATGACAAAATTTTCTGACCACAAAGGTAGTGAGACACTGGCAGAGTCTGTTCCGAGAAAGCTTTGAATCCCAATTCCTTGTGATCTTTTAAAATAGAATAAACAACTATCTATCTTGGGTTATTTAGGCATAGTTCTACTACTTGGAGGTAGGTGACAGGACTAGATGGCTTTTTGGGGATGAATTTAATGGCAACATAATAATATTATAAAGTTCATTGACTAAGGTTAATCCTTGGATCAGTGGCAGGATAGGGAGTGGAAAAATCATTGAATCTCAAATCAGAAAACCTACCTTCAAACTTCACCTTTTCTAGTCTCTATCTGTGTAATCCTAAGCAAATCATGTCATATCTATTTACCTCAATTTTCTAAAATGTAAAATAAAGAGATTAGACTAGAGAACATCTTAAGGTCAGTTTCATCCTAAATCTATAATTCTTTGAAATCTAGAAGTCAAAGGTAATGATCTTGTTCAACCCTCTAGTTCTAGACAGTTATATAGCTGTGTCTTAATCAGCAATCAATATATCCTTACCTATTTAATTTTTCTGTTTCTTAAATATTTGAGGGATATTCTCAAGGAAATCATCCTTGAGCCTATGGATTTTCTTTAATTAGGTAATAGTCATAGTCCTCTAACTCTGGAATCACAGTTGAAAGATTCACATTATTCTGTACTATAATATAATACAGAAACATAGAAATCAAAGTTCTTAATGAGCCATAGAGAACCTGGGTTTGTGTATGCTTGAACGAATCCTCGTCAGGAAGATTTCCTTCTCAAGGTGGAACAGTGGAAGAAGCCAGGAGACCCAAGGTTCCAGTTTCCACTCTACTGACTCCCAGTTTTATTTGGGCTAAGTCATTTCACTTCTAGACTTCAGTTACCTGTTATCTCACCTGTAAAAGATGAGGTATTGGGTTCATGATAGCTTTATTGTTTTACGATTACAATTCAATTTGTTTTTGTTCAGTCATTTCGGTCTGGTCCAACTCTATATGACCCATTTTGGTGTTTTTTTGGTAAAGATACTGGAATGTTTTGTCATTTCTTTCTCCAGCATATTTTGCAGATGAGAACACTTAGGTAAATAGGGTTCAGTTACTTGCTCAGGATCACATAGCTAGTAAGTATCTGAAGCTAGATTTTAACCCAGGTGATCCTAACTCTAGACCTGGCATTTTATCCAATGTATTAGTTGGCTGCCCTACAATTTAACAAATATTTACTAAGCAACTACTATATCTAGCTGAAGAGACAAGCAAAAAGGAAAAAATAATATCCTACTTCGGGGAAATTATATTGTATTCATGAATAGTTTAGATCATTTATCACTTATTAATAATATTTGAATTCAACTTTATGTGATTAGTGATTGCTTGCATCCAGAATGTTGCCTTACCTCAGTAACTCTCTAAGAATTCAGGAGATAATTACAAGGGATTTTTAGGTTCTTCCAAATCTTAGATCTAGCCAAAACATTCTTGTTTGGGGTCTTCACACACATAATTTATTTAGGGTCCACTCAAATTTATGTTTTGGGCTCCTTTAATATAATTTGTATGCCCCTTTTGTGTATATCTATTTGCCAAAATTCTATATAATAAAAATCTACAGAATCTGAGGAAAGGGAATCTTCCTTTCTTTCTGGTTCTGGTTCTCCATCAAACAACTAAATAAATTTCTTTCTAAAACTATTTGGGGTTTGTCCATGTGAACAACAATAGGACATCTGTGTATTCATATTTATAAAGTTATCTTGCTGTACAAGAAAAATCAGATGTATAGGAAAAAAAAAACCTGAGAAGGGAAACATAATGCAAGCAAACATCAATAGAGAGTATGAAAATGCTATGTTGTAGTCCATACTCAGATCCCACAGGCCTCTCTCTGGGTGTATATGGCTTTCTTCATCACTGAACAACTAGAACTGGTTTGAAACATCTCATTGTTGAAGAGAACCATGTCTATTAGAACTGATCATCAAATAGCCTTATTGTTGCCATGCATATTGTTCTACTGGTTCTGCTCATTTCACTTAGCATCAGTTTATGCAAGTTTCTCCAGGCCTCTCTGAAATCATTCTGCTGGTCATTTCTTATAGAACAATAATATTCCATAACATTTATATACCATAGTTTATTCAGCCTTTCTCCAACTGAAGGGCATCCATTCATTTTCCAGTTTCTAGCCACTACAAAAAGGGCTGCCACAAACATTCTTGCACATGTGGGTCCCTTTCCTTCCTTTAAGATCTCTTTAGGATATAGGCCCAATAGAAACACTTACAGATTACTTCCTAAAAGAAACTCAAAAATGAAAGAAACAAGCAATGTCATGGCCAAAATCCAAAGAATCCAGATCAAAGAAAAAACATTTAAAACAGCCAAAAAAGAAGTTCAAGTACCTAGATAGTACAGCCAGAATCACATAAGGATTAACATCTGCCACTATAAAGGAGAAAACTTTCTTCTGAAAGACTGAAGTGTGATATAACCAAAGGAAAAAAAAAAGATAAAGACTTACAATAAAGAATAGCCTATCTAGTAAAACTGAATATAATACGCCACAAATGAAGGAGAGTGAGCAGGGAATGGACCTTAAATGAAACAGAAAAGTTCTATATATTTGTTTATACATTTAATTGTTTGTTTTAAACATTATTTTAAAAAATCGAGTTCCAAATTCTCTTCCTCCTTTCAGTCCTTCACCCATTCATTGAGAAGGCAAGCAATATGATACTCATTACACATGTAAAGTCATACAAAACATATTTTCACATTAGCCATGTAGTTCAAAAAAAAGGCAAGAAAAAAGTATGTAGGGAGAATGCTTCCATTTGCATTCAGTCCATCAGTTCTTTATCTGGAGTTGGATAACATTTTCCTCATGGATTTTTTGGAATTATTATGGATCACTGTATTGATTGGAATCAGTAAATCTTTCACACTTTATCATCATGATAATGTTACAATAAACAATGATCTCCTGCTTCTGCTTACTTTTCCTTAGTTCATATAAGTCTTTCCAGGTTTTGTTTTGTTTTTTTACTTTTCTACATTTCTTTGGACTCCCATGATTGCATTTTTTAAATTCTGCTAATGGATTCTGATCATTTATCAATTGGAAAATGGCTCTTATTTTATAAATTTGTCCAATTCCCTATATATTTGGAAACTGAGGACTTCTAATAATTTCTAATAAAAACATCAGAACTGAGCCGAATCATGAGTAGATTTGATAGATTGGAAGGTATGATATGATAAAGAATTTTTGTATTCTAATATATAGAGAAAAATGGTTCTCTAAGAATCTTAATGTGTTCAAGAAATGTAGAGAAAGTTAAATGTGACAAGGAGATGGAGTTAGTTTTGTTCTGTTTTGATGTTCTTAGGAGAAGCAAATTTTAACATTAAAGGTTAAAGAATGAATGGAAAATTAAAAATAGTAAAAGACAAAAGAACATAAAAATTTATAATCAAGAGTAGGGAAAATGGAATAGAAGAGGACAAGCAGAATGGAAACAGATAACTTCAATTTTATATAACTAGTGTAAAGAAGATGCCTTTTACCCCCTTTTTTATGAAGAGGGGGCAAAGACAGAAAGGAAAAATTATATATAAAAAAAGAAAAGATAGGGGTAAATACACAATAAATAATCATAACTGTGAACACAAATAGGATAAATTCACCCATAAAATGGAAAAAAGATATCAAAAGGGATTAGAAAGCAGAATGTAATGCTAGCTGTTGAGAAAAAAAAAACCCAAAAAACACAATTTAAAAATCTAAAAACTTACTCTGAATTAAAATTAGCATCTGGAGGAAAATCTATTGTGCTTTGGATGAACTCCAAAAAACAAGGGTAGATTGAAAGAATCAAGATGATAAAGTATCAGGAAAATTCCCACTCTCCTCAAATACTTTTATAACAACCAGAGAAAACCCCAATTGGGAAATCTGAGAAAAGAATCAGAGTAAGTTATTTTTTTCTACCCAGAACAGCATAAGGAAACATAGAAAGATGCTGTATACCCGGAGGAAAGGAGCTCCTAGATCCAGTGGACCTAAATTTATGCAATATAAAAGAATAGGTGTAAACTTGAAGCTTTGTTGCATACTATCCAGTTCCTGGTCATAGATCTAGGAAGAACTGAAACCTATAGAGGAATAACCAGGACTAGAATCCTAGACCAAAAGGGGAACCTGCAATTCTATCGAACTGGTCCAATATATTCAACAGAGTCCATATGAAAAAAACTATAGAGGTATTGCTCAGACCTAAACCCAGGACAAGAACTTGAAGAAATCATGTTAGGGAAGCAGCAATCAGACTACTTTAGGAGCACTAAAAGCTTGTAGGTCTCCAGAATTAACTGTCCTTGAGATCCTAAAATAATACAATGATCCATATCTCAAGAAAGCAATAGAAGGACAATTAGGACAAAATTAGACCAGATGTTGTTTCTTCCCCTCTCCAAAAGTATGCAAAATAACATAAAATCTAAAGTAAAAATGTAGCCTAGAAGAATGAGGAAAGAGAGAGAGAGAGAGAGAGAACAATAAGTAATGAATTAGATGTGTAACTTTTAAAAACTCAAAAGTACAGAAAACACCCTCAACAAAACACTATAGTTGAAATTCTGCAAATCACAGAATTAACATTACAAAAGAAAATTTGAATTAATAAATAAAATAAGAATCTTTTTTTTAAAAAGGGGGCTGTTAAAATAGCTAGTTTGCTTTTTAAAATGAGAGAAGTAAACAAAATTAAAAAGAATTTAATGACAATTGAAGATGAAATATAGGGAACTATCAGAAACCATCCTGCCCAATCATTTGTCAAAAAAACAACTGATAACTTAGATAAAAATAGGGATTTACAAAAACATAAAATCTTTATTCCAATTAAGTGAAGTAGAATTAGATTATTTAAATAATCCAGTTCAATGTATTTTAATAAAGCAATATCAGGAAAAGAAATTCAACAAATCATAAATTAATCCTCTAATCAAAAAAACAGATTCTATTAAACAATGCAAAAAATCATTTCAATATTGCTTAAAATATTTTAAAAAAAATAAGAAAAGGAAAATAATTTTAAAAAATAATAGAAAGCATCAGATTTCAAAATGCAAAGCAGTAATCATAAAAACTATTTAGTATTGGTTAAAAATAGACACAGGTCAGTGAAACAATAAAACAGATTAGATGCACAATATAGTCAGTGTTCAATAAACTCAAAGATCCCAACTATTGGGTCATGAATTTACTAGTCTACAAAAACTTCTAAGAAAACTAGCCAGCAATCTGGCAGAAATTAGACATATATCAACATCTGCTACAATATACCAAAATAACATCCAAATGGATAGATAACTGAGGCACAAATGCTGATGTCATTAACAAATTATAAGATCAAGGAGAAAATTATCTTTTATATTTATTGTCAGAAGATCATAATCCAAAGGAAAGCAAACTGTACACAATAGAGATCCACAGTTTCATATACAATCCTCCTCTGTTGAACTATGTATTATAGAAATAGCTATTTTGTTTGGTGTTTGAAAAAATTTAAAAATAATAAACAGACTCATTTAACCTCTTTAGACTCAGAAGAGCAATAAAGCACACTTGTACATGGATTTAAATCTCAGATAATCATGTGATCTTGAGTAAATCATTTTGCCTCTTTAATCCTCAGTTTCTTCAACTAAAAAGTGAGAATATTAAACTATATGACCTCTAAGATTTCTGAAAATAAATCCTAAGGTCTTTTCTCATACCAGACAAGGTTCTTTAGGGAAGAAAATAATTAAGGATCCACTAGCAACTAGTCTGTAAACAATGGGGCAAACCCAAAAAATCTCTCTCTCTCTCTCTCTCTTTCTCTCTCTCTCTCTCTCTCTCTCTCTCTCTCTCTCTCTCTCTCTCTCTTTCTGTGTGTGTGTGTGCGCGTATCTCTGTCACTCTGATTCTCTATTTCTGTCTCACTCCAAGATTCACTATAGCTAATTGTGGATAATAACTCTTCAACTCATAATTCAAGCCCCCATCCATTGTATCATACTAATGATAGTCCATATAAAAATACAGAAATTTAATATTGAAAGCACTTAAGATATAAATAATGCAAATAACAAGAAACTAAGTAATAAATTATTTTCTGCAATATTACAGGAAAGACAGTGTAGAATTCAATTAATTTTCAATCCCTTTGATTTACCAAAATGATGAGAGGGCAGAGTTCCTTTAGATTTCACAGAATCAGTGGTGGATTTTTAAATTTCAGTGTCATTTGCCTCTTGGAATGTCTTCCTAGTACTCTTTCATAGTATACAAGAAAATGACTTACCCTTCAGGGTGAACTGATGATTGCTGAAACCTATCATACTCATACTGGCCATTTCATACATGAAATCATCAAGGTTTAATCATGATGCCACTGATGTTTAGACTTATGAGCTCCTTTTTCCTATTCATTGAACTAAAATCCTACTACTTTCATTTTCTCTTTTGTTCTCTTCCATGCCATTCATAAGTTAGCCTCCCTTCTTTAATTTTGTTTTTTATTGTATTTTTAAATTATTTTATTGTATTTTTAATTCATGGAATAAAATAAATATTTCCATAACATAGTATAATATGGTCCCCCTTTTTAAACTTCTCACTTGATAGCACAAAGAGTTTTCACCTGGTGATATCACCATGCTTTAGCCTCTTACAATGAATGAGAAATCCTTGATCTCAAGCATTCTGGGAAATAGAAGTATTGGGGATATGACCACAACTTGTATTTCAGTCACAGTAACCCAGCTAGAATCTTAACCCACATGCCAACGTCAGGGAAATTCCCAGTAGCTATTATGTAAGTGATTTTCTCTTTCTTCTAGGCTGAATTCTTGAGCAAGTGACTTTATATTAATAAAAAAAGAAAATTGGATTATATGACTTCTAAAGGCCGTTCCTTCTCTAGAGGAAGCTAGGTAGGTGGTCCATGGGATTTGTAGTGAAGAAGACTTAAGTTTGAATTCTGTCTCCAACACTTAGTAGTAGTTATGTGAGTCTGGAGAAGTTACTTCCTTACTCTCTCTTGCTTGTCTATATCTGTTATATTCCTACCTTACAGGATTGTGGTGAGGATCAAATGAGTTAATACATGTAAAAAAAAAAGGTATTTTCAAACCTTAAAATACTATATAATTGTTTACCACAGAATTATGATCTTCCTCCTTTCCTCACATGGTTGGTGGAGGGTAGGGAGGTATAGAATCAATATTCTTGTTCAGTGTTGAGGTTAGTTTAAACCTGATCAGAGACAGAGAAGGCGATCCTGTTTGTCTGAGGAACTGAGCTTGATTCCTCAGCCCTACCCATGATCTGTCTGCTGTCAGCACCCAGCAGGAACAGGAGATCAGGCGGAGACTCCCAAATTCATTTACAACCCACTGACCTTTCTAGACCCATAGAATGATAATAACCTTCTCTAACCTCAACCAGATTCAAGTCAGAGAGGAAAAGGGAGGCGCCTTGGCCTACAAGGGGCCATCTATTCTCCCTTAGACGAAAGGTATGATAATGAAATCCAGACCATGCTAAATTCCCCATATTTTATTACATGTCTGCTCAAAGCCACATAGCAGGTTCCTGTACTTCCCTCTGTATCCTAATATTATAGTACAGACACTGCTGCTCTTCCTTGACCATGTTTGTTCAAGTCACCAGCCTATGATCGGGCTAAAATGTGTCTGACTATAGTTACCTCCAATGTGTGTTTGTGTGTGTGTGTGTGTGTGTGTGTGTGTGTGTGTGTGTGTGTGTGTAAGGGTGGGGGGAACCTTAATCTTTAGCATAGTCACATTGATGAAGGAAATCAGAACCTTGGAAACACATCAATGGAGCAACAGTGACCTCAAGTGGCGTACCTCCCTCTGAGCTATCCCAGAGGAGGGAATTCCCACAGCTTCTTCTTGCCTCATTTTTGCTTTCCAGAAGTCCAGGACAGTATAGAATGAATTTTCCTTGCCAGAAACCAAGCACACATAATTTTTGTTTCCAACATTTTTGCTTCTTTGTTGTGTGTATTGATGTATTTTGATGTGTATTCTGTTTAAATGAGGTGTATGTACAGACAGAATCAGTGAACTGAAAAATCAGTGATTCAGATAGGTAATTCTTCATTTAAAAATACACAAATTCTTTTAAAAGTCTGGGACATCTATTCATCTATTTAACAAACATCTATTAAGCTCCTGTTATGTGTGAGGCACTGTGCTAGATGCTGATGATATAAAACCAAAACAAATTCATTCCTTCCCTCAAGCACCTTATATTCTAATGATTTACAATTTCCATGGACAGCACCCTCACAGAATCATAGAATGTTTAAGCTAGACTTCAGTGCCTTTCCTTTACAAATTAGAAAATAAGATCACAAAAGTAAAATCTCTTGCCATATATATATATATATATATAGGCTGAACAAGGCAGAGTAGAGAGACTTACTTCCTTCACTCTGGAACTATATCTCTTTAATGAAACCTAAGAGTATAGTAATTTGATGTTTTGTTTTGGGTTGCAATCACACATTTTACTCATGTTGAGTTTTCTGGACACTAAAACATTAGCTACTTTTCACAAAAACTTTTCAATGGCTCTGCCTCTTCCATTCAACTCTTAGCTTTTTTCTGTTGTTCTCTAGGCCTCTTGCAATTTTTATTCTTCTAAGTGTCTTGTATACAATGATTTATAGTCATGTAGGTGATGTTTGATGGTAGTTCACTATGCAAACACGTGCTAAGAAAAATGTAAACTTTTGCAATAGCAAATTACTTGATATTATCAAAAATTATGTATAATTCTTCAAATGTAGTCCAATCTATTCTTTTCATCCTATTCAATCCTGAGCTCAGTTTATAGCATCTGTCCAATATTTAAATATGTGTGTGTGTTTTGTATACACTAGTGATTTTTTTGGTGAGCATTTGGATTTAAGTAACTTGCCCAGGATCATACAGTTAGACAGTGTCTAAGGTCAGATTTGAACTCAGATCCTCCTACTACAAAGCCAGTTCTCTATCCACTGGATTTTTTTAAAATCATACTTTGTAGTGTTCATGTCACTGGAGAAAATCTCAGGTGATCACATACCATTCTTTTATACCTTATTTTCACCTTCCCATGCAGGAAATTCTAGGAGGAGAAAGCTATTTCTGTGGTCCCATTTATAATAAATCTTGCATAATTTTATCATGTAAATGTAAAAGGGTATATAAAGTCTGAGTATTTAGCAGGTGATAATGTGAACTTGAGGTTTATATGCTTCTACTAATTTTGTACTTTGGATTTTGTTCTAGGAGACTTTAGTACATATGTGTGAACATACAGCAATTGTTTAAAGCTAAGGGATTACTGGTCCCTAAGCAAGAGAAGAAAGTGATCTACCCATCATAATGATGATCTGATAAGCAAGTAGCTAATTCACCATTTTCTTCTCCCTTAAATTGACCCCGGCTCTATAGTCACCCCGCCAGAGGCAAATAGCAGTGGCATTGGGCAGGACTGGTTACACTCAGAATTTCCATTCCTGGAGAACAGGAATGTAGGAAATGGGTGGGAAGACTATTTGTTATTTTATTGTATTTTCTTTTTTCATTAGCAGAAATCTATTTTTCTCCCTCCCAATCCCACTCCACTGGAAAACCAAAAAAGTAAATATGCATAGTCCAGCAAAACATTCCTTCCTTGTTATTATTCAGTCATTTCAATCATGTTCAATTCTTTGTGACCCCATTTGGGGTTTTCTTGGCAAAGATATTGGAGTGGTTTGCCATTTCCTTCTCTAGCTCATTTTACAGATGAGGAAACTGAGGCAAACATCGTTAAGTGATTTGCCTAGGGTCATATAGCTAGGAAGTGCCTGGGGTCAGATTAGAACTTAGAAAGATGAAAGCTAAGGTCCCTAAGCAAGAGAAGATCATGATGTGCCCAACATAGTAATGATCTGATAAGCAAGTAGTTAATTTACCATTTTCTATTCCCCTAAATTGATCCCTCTTTAGCAAGTGTCTGTGACCAGATTTAAACTCAGGTCCTGGTTCCAGAACCAGTGCTCTATCAACTCTACCACCTACCTATCCATTTCCCTCATTGGTTTTGTTTAAAAGGAATGTCTCATTTTGTACCCTGAATCTATCATCTCTCCATCAGAAGATGGATATCCTGCTTTATCCTCAGTTCTCAGAGTTTTTAAGTGTATTTTATTTTATTTTCCTGATGATTCACTCAATTCTAATTAGACAGTCCTTTTTCACTACTATGGCGTGATCTGATATGATTGGTTTATCCAGGTCTAAGATGCTTTAGAGAAGGAAAATAGTGGCTCAGAACAGTGATTGAATAGATGGTTAACTCAAACCAGGTGTGAAGATAAAGTAACTTCAGAGCCCTGACACAGAGTAGAAACCATGGTGGGAGAGAGTCTTTTGTGCTGCTCACTCACATTTTTTTTCATCAGTAGACAACAATAGACATAAAAGTTACATTCTCTCTACTTGTCAGTTGTGTGACTATAAATATGAAGTCTAATGTGAAAAAAACATCTGCAGAAGACTGCCTTGTTTCTTCTCATATTCTCTTCAAGCATGGACTAGATGCTTCCATTGAAGATGCTTGTGAAGATTTTGTAGATGTGAGACTATATTAGCAGTGTTAATGTTTTCTTGAGGGAGGCATATAAGTGTGATCTATAGTTTTCATTCTTTTGAAATTTTCTTTTCTTCTATATCTGTTAAAAATAAATCCCAAGTAACAAAAATATAGACTTAAATAGAAATTTAATAATTACATCTTCAGTAATGAATGGGTCAAAGAACAAATAATGGAAGCAATTAATAACTGTGTGAAAGGAGAAAATAATGAAACAACACATCAAAATTTCTGGGATGCACCTAAAATAGTTATTGAGTGGATACTGCATAAACACACACACACACACACACATATATATACATACAGCTATGTTTTATATACATATATATATATATACTTCTAAGATCAAATATTAACAAAATAGAATAACAGAAGGTTAATAATAATAAATTTACCAATTAGATCGATTACTAATTCTAAGAGGCTAATTTTACTCTTTCTTTCTCCCCTAAGTAACTCCTCTGCTCTTTATAGATGCATAAGCCCTAGGGGCATATTTTCTAATATTCAGAGATTTGGAGGTAGAGGGAGCCTGAGAGGCTATTGAGGAATCTGAGATACAGAAAAGTTAAGTGACTAGCCCTAAATTACATAATGAATAGGTGTCTGAAACAGGACTTGTACAATAAATAATGTGTCTTCCTGACTTCAATCCAGACTCTCTCCATTTCTCTACTCTTCCACTAGAAGTTTATTGCTTATTTGTTTTTTTACATTCTTTGACTCTATATCCCCACAATGGATTCCTAAGGAAAATTTACTTGAAGATTAGATCTTTGCCAATGTTTAAGGTCTTCTTTAAATAAGAAGTACAAAAGTAATCTATATATAGTGTAGTCTAGGTATAGGATAGCTATTTATTTTCTTTACCCCAAAGAAACATTTAACACACCCAAGACCTATAAACACATATTGACAAATAGACAGACAAAATGTAAACAACATAATTGTAATAACATAACTACTGTTATATTCTTCATATATGTTGATATTAAAACATCAAAGCACCATGTGGTTTGTAGGTCTACTGAATGGACATTTTAAACATTATCATGACTTTGCATTGTCCAAATAATTAACTCCAGGCTCATATTTTCTGGCAATCCAATTAAGAGACTCAACTCCTCTCATTATCTGTTGTCATCTTCTCCAATGCAGAAAGACCCCTTCCTCAGACTGAGCTGAGGGATGTAAGGTCTCCAAATTTCTCTAATGATGACTGCAAAACTGTACATAGTTATCTTGGGATCACTCTTCAGTCACCCATAATGATGAAAGAAATAAAATAAGTGGGAGTCAGGGGCCCAAAGCTCAAACTGAAGTTCACCTAAGTACACATCATGTACCTCAGTTACCATGTTTATAATTTTGAATAGTTTTTCATTTTCACTGGGATGGGAGGTCACCAATCCCATCCTTCCCCTTATGGAGAAAGGCTCAAAGATTCCTACCATTCTCAATAGACAGAAGAAGACAGGAGTGAGCACAGCTCGTTCTCTTTTAAATATCCATTTAGCAGTATTCCTTTCTTAGTAATCATAAGAAGATTGCTTAATCATTCCAAAGCAACTAAAATCTTCAGCACTGTGATGTTTTCCCAGATGTGCCCAGACTCAGAACTCCGTGGGATGTTATTCAATCCAGCAAACTTACATATCCTTTTTTTCTTATTTGAAATTGAACAATGAATGTTCTGTCTGCAAAGACAACTGCTTTGTTAATAACTAGTAATTTCACATATATTTGTATGTAAATAATATTTTAAGTATGCAGAGCTTATTATGCCAATTATGTCATTTGATCATCACAATAATCTGGCAAGGTAGAAACATTAAGAATATTTACTGTTAATGTTTGTAGATCATCTGATACAAGGGTGTGCTACAGCCAGCTCTAACAATCTTGAGAACCAATTCCTAAATTTATACTATGAAATTTCTACCTCAGAAATTAGCAATTGCTACAGATTAGGGCTTGATTTATTGCTTTATTGATTCCCTAAAAACTGTTAATGTTGCCTATTAAATTTTTTAAAAGTCACTCAATAAACATTTATTAAGCACATACCATGTGCTATGAACTAACCACCAAGCACCAAGAATACAAAGAAAGGCATAAAACAGTCTCTGCTCTCAAGGAGCTCACAATCTAATGGGAGAAGAAAACATGTAAAAAGAATCTGAAAAGAGGTATGTGGAGTCCTGCATCCAGGATGGCAAATGATCTAAAGAGGTGAGAGTTTCAGAGTTGATTTCATCTTATACAATAATGAGTTTCTGGAGAATCCTAATTCCAAGAAAGTAAATGGGTGCCAAAAGCATCCACATGGAGAGCCTGGTTGTTAAACATTTAAACATTTACTAGCACATTCCTATATTGTTCCATAAGCATTGCTTAAGCTTAACAGAAGCACAATGGAAGGCTCAGGGAATGAACTAAATTATCACCAGACTAGAGACCTGGTAATTGTATGCTCATAATAATCATAATTATAATAATAATAAAAGCATTAATATAATACTTTATAGCAATAACTCATCTAAGCATAATACCCTTGGTCTAATAACTATCAGATTCTTATTATCATTTGCCCTCTTTTCTATCACATAACCATCATTATTGTGGAAATGGAAGTGGGTCTACAGGACTGAGGACCATTTTGCATCTTTAACACATTTACCAGTTGCCACAGCCATAAAATTCATCACCTCATGAACATCCTGATAGTGATTCAGTTGAAGTTACAAACATAGGATAAGCATTACTGCTCACAAAGTCGGTGATAGGCACTAAGGATATGAAAATATGAACAAAACAAAAGTCCTTGTCAAGAAAGACTTTAAACTATACTGAGGGGAATATAGCATGTACACAAATAAGGTAATACAAGGAAAACTAAAGGATAATAAAGAATTACTAGGAAGTTAGGTAGTGCAAGGGGTAGAGTGCCAGGCTTGGAGTCAGGAAAGACTCATATTTCTGAGTTCAAATATAGCCTCAGACACTTGGTAATGGGCAAATCACTTCACCCTATTTGCCTTTGTTTCATCATCTGTAAAATGAACTAGAAAAAGAAATGGCAAGCCACTCCAGTATCTTTGCTGAGAAAACCACAAATGGGGTCATGAAGAGTCAGACATGACTGAACAGGACTGTACAACAATAAGTATGGAATTTCAATATTCAAACCTGGAAACACAAGCTTTCAAGAATGATTCTGCAGTGGATACAGCATCAGCCTTAAAGTCAGGAGGACCTGAGTTCAAATCAGACCTCAGACACTTAATACTTCCTAGCTGTGTGACCCTGGGCAAGTCACTTAACCCCAAATGCCTCAT
>JAJPUD010000022.1:217205-261108 GCA_023553655.1 Myrmecobius fasciatus
AAGGAAGATTCTGAGAAATGACCATCGGATTTAGCAGTGAAGATTCTTTTTAGATTAAAGAAGCTTGGCTCTAGATGCAGAGGATCTGGGTTCAAATCCTGCTTCTGTCATTTATTATCAAGATAACCTTGAACAAATCACTTGACCTTTCTAGGACTCAGTTTCTGAGTGTATAAAGTGAGCATGACTTGGTGGCTCTCAGATCTCTTCCAACATTAAAACTATGATCATGTGATCCTACGATCATTCATTATATGAAAATAATTTCAGCCTAGTGGTGGATGTTAGAAATTTTTCAAGATATTGAGAGGTCAATGGATAGTGGGAAAGTAGAAGTAGTAACTATGGTGATTCTAGGAGTTTGGAAGTAAAAGGGAGGAGGGATATAAAATGACAGGTTGAGGTAAAAGCATTTTAAAGACTGAATAGAACAGATCATGTTTATAGACAGTGAGAAAAGAGCCTGTAGATTGTTTCTTGTTGTTTTGTCCTTCATTGATCAGGGAGGGGATGCCATGACATGCAAATGAATTGGATTTAAATGAGAGACAACTGTGCAAGGTCACCTGCCTCACATTCCCCTTCAAAGTCATCTGGGTGCAGAGGCAAGATATAGATCAAGATTATTGAAGTGGCCCTAGATGCACTGGGAGACCTTGGCCTTTTTAAACTAAGGTCTTCAACAGGTCTCAGTTGAAAATGAAATAAAAAGAGAAAGGCTATGACCAATCAAAGTATTAGGGAAGGTAGGCAGAGATTGAATTAAGGATTAGCTTTGACAAGAAGAAAGTCCAACTTTTTCAGTGACAGGAGTAAGGGAGAAAAGAATGTCTGAAGAATCAAAGGGTTTAAGGTTGGATATGGGGAGAAAAGGTAGCTTAAAGAATTATCTATAAAGGGGTAGGGAAAGTATCCTTGAGATTAGAAAAAGTTTGAAACATCTGCTAATAGGAGTAGAATAGATAATAATTAAAGAAGAATAAAAATTTTCACCTGCAAGCAGTAAGTTGATATTAGGTAAAATGAATTTGTGGTGGACCCCTTTAGCAGCAGCATGGGTTAATCCAGCAGCATTCAATAGCTCAAGTGTAAAAGCAGAGGATGGGGATAATACAATATTGCTAAAACAATCCAGCAGCATTCAGTAGTTTAAGTGTAAAGGGAAAAAGAGGTAATGGAGAAGAAAAATTTCATCCCAGGAGTATGAATGAAAAACGGATTTAGAGAAGCAGCATTTACAAACTTTTTGGCCGTAGATACCATTTAGTTCTAATCTCTATTTTATAGTAGTCTATGTCAAATGGAGGTCAGTGTTAGTGCAATATTCTTTCTCTAAACACTGGACATTTAGGGGAAAGGAGAATGACTCTACAGGGAGTTAGTGGCCAGGGCAATAGTCTGGGTGGAGACTGATTTTAGCCGATAGTTATATTCTAAGATGAAGCTGAAGGATGAGGAACATCTGGAAGTTAACTCATTCATGAAATATATCCTTGATTCTATATCAGGCCTAACATAGAAAGCCTTGGTCCTTCTAGCTTTGTCTTGTGTCTAAGACTCCACTTGGAATATTACTAGGCCTTTGATTAATAAGGAAGGCCTAATTCAAATTCCACCTTATTTGCTTGCTAACTGTGTGGTTCTGAGGAAGGCCCTTAACCTCTCTGTGTCTCAGTTTTTTCATGTGTAAAATGAGGGAGTTGAACACAGTGACTTCTAAGGTTTCTTCCAGCTCTAAATCTCTGATCCTACATTTCTTCTAAGTCTTCTCTTCTTCTCTTTAAAAATCCCTACTTCCTCCAAGTTATCCAGACACAGCTTGCTTTCAATTCTCTTCAACAAGTTAGTTATCTTCCTTTAACAAATCCCAACCAAAACTAGGGATTTTCTTCTTTCAGCTGTCTTAAAAGTACTCTGAGAAATGTTTTCTCTGGAAATTTAGGGTACAATTAAGAGAAAGAAATGTTGAGAAGAAATAAATAAATCTACAATAAGTCCAATTTAATGTTTCATTCCAAAAGTCTTCAAAAAGTTCTTTTCTTCTGCCCTCAGTTTCTTTGTTTACTTGAGGCAATCAGGGTAAGTGACACTGAGTCACACAGCTAATAAGTGTCTGAGGTCATATTCAGATTCAGGTCCTCCTGACTCCAAGGCCAGTGCTCTTTCCACTGGGCCACCTCACTGACCCTGTTTCCTCAGTTTGAGAACACTTCAAATAATAATAAAAGTTTAAGTCGTGAGGCTCCAAGAAAAAAATTTAGTCAATGGTCTCAGTTATTTATTCATTATAAAAAAAAAACCTACAAGCTGAATCTGCAATAGTTAGACCCCATTCTGTACAGAGACAGTGGATTATAGTGGGGAGAGAGCTGTTCTCAAAGCCAGGAACACCTGACTTCAAATCCCACTTCTTACACATGCTATCCATGTTAGTCTGAGAGTTTCTCACATGCAAAGAACAGTTGAATAGAAAGACTTGACCTGTATCTGCAGAGAGAAGTTTCTCACCTGCAATTTCTGTTCTGCCATGAAATCATCCTCAGCACTGCTCTGTACCAGGAATTGTACTAGGCACAGGGAATACAAAGATAGAAATTAAAGTCCATTCTTTACATTCTATCAGGAAAATAACACATACAAATATAAGTTAAAAAATGAATGTGAGCAAGGGAAATGCAAAGTAATTTCAGGGAGCACTAGTAACTGATGGGATAAAGAAAGATCTTTCTTTTGTAAGGAAGTAGCATTTGGATCAGGCCAAAAGGAAGAGAAGTAAGGGTTCTAAGGAATAGAAGTGAGGGGATTGTGTATTACAGACACTGGGGACAACCCATGCAAAAGCATAAAGATGAAATGTCATGTGAAGCAAACAGAAATTAATCCAAATTGGCTAGAATGAAGGGTAATAATTTGTTATAAGAAAGTCGAGACTAGATTGAGAAGAGTTTAAAATTCCAAACAGAAGAATATATATTTTATTATAAAGGCAATTGGGAGCTACTAAATCTTGTTGAGAAGGATGGTCACATTGTCAGCCTGTGCCAGAAGATTGATTGGAGAAGGGAGAGATTTGAGGCCAAGAGATCAGTCTGATGGCTAGTGTTCATGCAAGATATGATAAAGCCTTACCTTAGGTGGTGATCAATTGAAAAGAGAGATATAAGGTCTGTTGTAGAGGCAGAATTAACAAGACTTGGTAACTGATTGATCAGAGAGGGGCAGTGAGGAAAAATGAAGAAACGATGACAAGTTTACAAACCTGAGGGACTAGAAAAATGGTGGTACTTTGGGGAAAAAATAGGAAAGTTCAAATGAGATGTACATTTAGGAGAAAAGATAATTAATTCTATTTGAGATATGTTGAGTTTGAGAAGCCAGTGAAGAAACATCCAATGGAAAATGTATAATAGCAGTTAATTAAAAAGGACTGGCACTAAGAAGCCAGCTAATAAACATTTATTAAACCCCTACTGTGACAGGTACTGTACTAAGTGTTGGGGATATAAGTGTAAAAAAATAATAAAGTCTTCCTCGAGGAGCTTGCAGTCTAAAGATGGGGTGGGGGGAGATAGCAACTAAAAGGTAGCTTAAAGGGAGAAGGGGAGAAAGTATCTAACTGATGGAGAAGTCCATAAGATTATAGCAAAGTAGGAAATGAATATTTATCTCATTAAGAATTGAGACAAGATCAAACTGTGCATACCCTTTGACCCAGCAGTGTTTCTATTGGGCCTATAACCCAAAGAGATCTTAGAGGAAGGAAATGGCCCCACATGTGCAATAATGTTTGTGGCAGTTCTTTCTGTACTGGCAAAAAATTGGAAACTGAAGGGATGCCCATCAATTGGAGAGTGGCTGAATAAATTATGGTATATGAATGTTATGGAATATTATTGCTCTGTAAGAAATGACCAGCAGGACGATTTCAGAGAGGCCTGGAGAGACTTGCATGAGCTGATGCTGAGTGAAACGAGCAGAACCAGGAGATCATCATTCACGGCAGCAACAATATTACATGAAGATCAATTCTGATGGACATGTCTCTCTGCAACAAAGAATTGTCTCAAACCAGTTCCAATTGTTCACTGAAGAAGACCATATACACCCAGAGAGAAGGATATGAAATATGGACCACAACATAACATTTTCATGCTCTCTATTGAGGTTTGCTTGCATTATGTTTCCTTTCTCTGATTTTCTTTTTTTTTCTTGTAGATAGAATTCTTCTTGCATAACTTGTCAAGTATTTCAACATTATTAACATGTAGTGGACTTCCTGCCATCTAGGGGAAGGGAGGGGTCTGGGGGTAAAATTTGTAATGGAAAGCTTTGTAAAGATCAATGCTGGTGAACTACCCATACATATGTTATACAAATAAAAAAAAAAAGAATTGAGACAAGAGCTGAATATCTAGATCTGGGAACATCTATAAAGAGATAATAATTAAATCCATGAGAACAAGAAAGGTATTCAAAAGAATAAGTATAGAGAGAAGAGGAAAGGCCTGAGGGCAGAACTTTGGGAAGTGAGGCATTAAGTTGCCAAATAATAATTGAAAACACTAAACCTTTCAAGGGTTAAAGGAAGTATGGATTGCCTATCAGCTATGAGCTGAATTTACCTCCATATTTGGAAATGTTTCAGTCATTAGTGGAGAACAGAGACCCACTGAGTCCCTCATTCATATACCTCTTTCTTCAGATGGCACTGTGAACATCTCAGCAAGCTGCCCCATCATTTTCTTACTAATAAATTTGGTTCTAATTGGTTTCAGCCCACACAACAGTGCAAGTTTCTGCAGAGAGCAGTCACTTATATTTAACTGTTAAGTCTCTGCCAGCATCAAAGCTGCAATCATTAAGTCACTCTCTATGGAAGGAGAAACCACTGGTGGCTGTCACTATAGTCCTTCATCTCTCCCAATAAGCCTATGGCAAAACTCAAACATTTCTTCCCCAAAAAATCTCAAAACATGTTCATAAACAAAAAAGACATGAATGAATTAAAGATACAACTAAAAAAACAAAAGAGCGAATATCTCCCTCATTCACACACAAATACACATACACACATATTCTTAATTAAAATAAATAAATTATTGATTAAATTAATTAAAAATACTAAAACAAAAAAGTCACCATTTAACACCATCTAGATCAGTGATATCAAACTCAAATGGAAAGTAGGCTACTAAACTATACTCAAGAATCCCTGCAGATGCATATTGGCTTAGAAAACCACATGTTAACATTATCTATGTTTAATTGTATTTTTATTTATTTTGATAAGTATTTGCATCAGAGCACTGGAGATTATTTTCTTTCATATCATTAGAAATATAGGAACACAGAATGCTGGAGCTAGACTATACCTTTAAGAATATCTAAAATAATTCTTATTTTAAAAGATGAGAAAAAATTTAAAGGCCTGGAGAGGTGAAGAGATTTGTATAAAAGCACACAACTCATTAGAAGGTAAGACAGAATTAGATCCTATTGGTCTCCTTTTTGCTAGTGCAATGATGTGCCCATGATTCCATAGTATCTATCATAATTGTTAGAGAGTATTATCATGACATAGATTTATAAGTGATGACTAAACATTTACCAGCCTGTGTGACATTTAGAAACCTACCAGGATCCCCAGAAAACAAATACAATTCCTTTTATTGCTCACCTGAGATGCATCACCTGGTATTCAATATTTATCATGGAGAGAACTGCAAGACTGGCTTGGGTACTTTACGCATGACCCTGAGTTTATATACCTGGGTGCTTTTCTTCCTTTTCAACCAAGACACTACTGGAAACAGTTTCTGAAGATTGCAAAATATCCCTATAATTCCCATATTAAGAAGGGAAAAAGAAGTAAATATATTTGGTTTAAGGGCAGAGGAAGGAAGGATATGGGGGTGTTAAAAGGAAGAGAGGATTACAACAGCTTCACCTTGGCGTCTTTAAATAAACTTTGAATTTTGACAAATGGAAAATGGACAAAAGTCAGGACACTGACATTAATACTAATACCCCTTAAATTAGTATAAGTAAAGCAAAACAATCATCACAACAAGGACGCAGTAAAAAAAAAAAGAAAGAAAAACAATAACAAATATGAAATCACCTCCAGTAGCAACAATTTAATCTTCTTATTAATCAGAGAGATAGAGCAGCCAAGGACAACATCAATTTAAAGTAAAAGAACATTTGAAAAAGAACATAGTGGAATATTGTGGAAGATTACAAGTAGTTACTATTTCATAAAACAGAGGAAAGCTTGCAACCTGCTAATGTGTCTTTAGCTACCTTGATGTAAGATATGGTTTTAAGCCACAAAACAAGACAGTCCAATGGCATTCTTCCTTGGTCAGACAACAACTGATATATTATACTGAACTCCTGGTGTCATTTTAGGCCCATTTCCAGGAAAATCTTCCTAAAGTAAAAGCTATCCAAAAGTGGAATGGGCTGCAGTGGGATAAAGTGGCTTGCCCATCTCTGGGGAGCCTTCAAGAAAAGACTGGATGACTATTTTGTTAGGTATATTGTAGGGAGAACACTTAGTCAGATAGAAGACCTCTGAGGTCTTTTTCAAACCTAAGACTCCATGATTCCCCATGTGCGCTCTCAGATATTTGTATTAGAAGTATTGTGAGGTTTTTATTCCTAGCAAAGGAATCAAAAATATTTGAAGAGGGGGAAGTTGTCACAAGGGAAGGGAGATGAATCTTTGAATTTCTTAACAGGTAATATAAAATCACAAGAGGCTTCCTTATCTTTAGAGGAAATACTCTCCTTTTTTTTAAATGTCCATATTTTTGCCTTAGTACATGTAGTTTTCTTAATTTGCTTAAAATACATCTGTTTCATGATAAAGATTATATAGAAAATGAATAACACAGAATAAATACTCTATAAGCTTCTCCTAGCTCTAATATTCTTTTATAAATGTACACTTTTCACACTCTCCACCAGTATCTATACCAGATGTTCCTAATAGATGAGGTCATGCTAGAGGTAGCATCTTTTTGGGTGGAAAATAGAAAGAATAAAGTCCTCTAGGATGAAAGTAACAGGCTTTACCAACTTAATATTGTGTTTACGGATTCCATGAACTGATTGACCTAAAAGAATCATAGAGGCAAATCATCAAACAAGGACACTAGAACCCCGTGATCTTACATATTTTTGTGTTGGTGCATGGAGATGCTATTGGGAATGTAATTTGCTAAAAACTGAAGATTAAAATGTGGAGCAAAGCAAGAAAACAGGCCCATTTTGGTATTAGTGCCTTTGTCTTCCCTAGATTGATAAATCTAGGCCTCTGCAAACTCCCTACACAGGTTCCTAGCCACATCCCCAGGAGGGAAGTCCAAAATCGTGTTGCTATGATGGAGATGCACATTTAAGAGACAAACAGAGGAAACGACGAGCGGGGACATGTTATCATTAAGTAATCACAATTCTCTCCCTGTATTCCGACAATAGCTGTCACTCTCCCATCTGGAAGGCAGGCCATGTATAAAAACACCATGTCAAACACCTTTTCAAGGAAAGAAAGAAGGGGGAAAGTTAGCTAGGTGAAGAATAGAATATTTTGACGGGTTGAATCCACCCTATCTCCCCACCCCCAACACCCACATGTTCTTCAAACAGTGGGTTCTGTAGAAAGCTTCAAAGACTGACAAACAGAAATAAAACAAGAAGATGCCACAAAAAGGAACAAAGAAAGGAAAGACAGACAGACAGACAGACAGACAGAGAAGCCATGTCAAAGTTCATGGAGGAAGTTGAGCTGATGAGTGTTATGGTGGTTCTGTTTAAGCAATCTACAAAGTAACTGCAGGATATTTCCTTCTTGCTGGAGGCTGAAGCTGTGCTGTCAGACATGAAGGAGTACAGAAAGGTCAGGCTGCAAACAGATTATAAAGGCCTCAAATAAATGATCACACATTCTTCTGGGCAATTTTTCTCCCTTCCCCCAAGCCCAACCCCAGTCTTAGCTCTTCTCCTGTTTCCCTTCTTCCAAACAGAGGAAGGTAAAAAAATAAGATCTGTTTGGTCTCTCCATACGTCCTCCTTTTTAATGGCACTGAAGGTCATGTCATGAGGCAACAGCCCTGGGATTCTGGACATCTGGCTTCTATTCCCACCCAGTCACTGACCTTGAAAGCATCTTGAAAGAATTTGGCTGTCTTAACAGCCTAAAGAGAGCTATTTGTTTCAGCCCCAACAATTCAAACATTTTCTTCCATTTGGAAACAATTGGTGGTGAGCTGACTTACATTTTTGCTGTGGAAGGCAAATTCTGTGGAGACCAGGACTTGAGAAGACTGTACAAAAAGCAAATCACTATCTAAGGTCTGACGTGACCTCCTACCAAGGAGGTAACATCCATTACTCATTCATTAGACTTGGGTGTCCTCGATGCTATCACCTTTTGTTCTCTTTCCATCAGGGTGCTGTACAAGTTTTCTAGTACAACATGAGTCAATAGTGTGATGTGGATGTTAAAAAAATTAGTTCATTTAATCCTAGGTTGCATTAATAGAAGCATTGTGTTCAGAATAAGGGAACTAATAGTTTTACTCTGTACTCTCTTCATGAAACCACATTTGGAATGTGATATTCAATTCTGGAAATCGCATTTTAAGAGAGACATTCATATATAGTACTCATCCAAAACACAAAATGCTTGGCTTAAATGGAAGGGAAAAAGGAAGGCAATTAAGATGTTCAAGAAACTAGAAACCATGTCATATGAATAACTGAAAGGACAGAAAATATATATCCTAGAAAAGAGAAAAAGAAGGCTTGAGTTAAGGAACATTTTTGTCAAAAGGCTGTCATGGAAAATTGGCTAGATTTATTTTAGGTAATGCCAGAAGACACAACTAGGATTATTAGGCTATTGTGGGCATTATTATATATTATAGAACGACCAATTACCATGTGGCATATTTGGGCTCAAAATAAGAAAGAACTTCCAATAATTAGGGTTCTCCAAGAGTAGGCTAGACTAAATCATGAGGTAGAGATTTCTGTCACAAAATTCTGACTGGCCAATTGATCAAAAGTGTTGTAAAAGAGATGTAGGTTTCAGGTACATGTTGAACTACATGAAATTCACAATACTAGGATTTTATGGTTTTGACACAGTGACACCAGCAAATTTGTGGGATAAAAGGAAAAAAGTCAGTGAAAGGATATATGTATATGCACATACACATATACAAACACACACACATATATGTATGCATATGTATGTATATGTGTGCATAGAGAGAATACACATATATGTATATATAAATTTATACATGTGTGTTTATGTTTATATGTATGTGTATATACATGGATATATAGTTTCTAAGTATATGATTATCCCTTTATTCTTTAAATAAAGGTTCTTTATTTTTGTTATATCATGGACCCCCCTTTGAAAGTCTCTAAAGACTATGAATCTCTTCTCAAAATAATATTTTTCAATGCACAAAATAAAATACAAAGGATTACAAAGGAAACTAATGATGTGGAAACATGCTTATCAAAATATTTTAAAAAGCAATTTCACAGACCTCAAGTTAAGAACTCACCAATATAGGGAGAATTGCTTTAGTTCCCCACACCTGCATGTTATTGTACCTTTTCCTCTTAAGTAAATTACAAGCCACAGTGAGAAAAAAAAATAAAGTTTTACCTCTAGTAATTGAGGGAAGTTTGACCTCCTAAAGATGAGTTTTCCTGATACAAGCCCAGTGCTGTATTCATTGCACCATCTAACTGCCCCAAGTTAGACTAGTTTTCCCATAAAAGTAAGTGAGTCTATCCTTGAGACTTGGTTAGGGACTAAAGGTTAGGGTCATAGATATCAGTCCCTTATCACTTGAGAACAAGGCAGTCACAAGGAGTTCCAGGCACTCTCTGTGATGCTTGAATGGTGGAAAGTGTGATACAATTAAAGCAAAGGAGTATTATTACTCAATACTTATCCTTATTGAATATCCTCTTACTTTGCCGAAGGAAATCTTCCTTTGGTGACTGTTGAATAATCTGTGAGGGCCTCATTTCATTCCAGTACTGAACAGGATTGTGTTAAGATCCTGCGGTTGAGCCAGAATTTGGATAACTCATGGCAACTGAAATAAAGGGAAGTCAAAGTACAGAGAAACCGGGGGACCAAAAAGAGAAGATTGAGAGAAAGCCAGGAGTCCTGGGATATAAGTACCTTGGAGAGCTCTGAAGGGTGCAGAGGTGGCAACAAATCCAACTCACGCAGGCTTCAGATTTCCCTGAGTAGTTCCTAAACTGGTGCATGTTGTGTGCTTTAGTTCACTGGTTTTTCTGACTCTGTAACCATAATTGAGATTTTCTTAGCAAACACACTGAAGCAGTTTGCATTTCCTGCTCCAGGAAGGAAACTTCTGAGGAAAGTGAGGCAAATAGAATTAAGTGACTTGTCCAGGGTCACACAGCTAGTAAGTATCTGTGGCTGGATTTGTTTTTAGGACTTCTTAAAACTAGGTCCATAGTAATGTTTCTTTTTATAAATGCACCACTCAAATACAAACCAAAATGACCTTGGGATTTCTCTTTATACTTCACAAATTTGCAAATAAATAAATAAAATAACAAAACATGGCACTAGCTAATGTTGGAAACTTTGTGGGAAAATAGGCACACTGATGACAGAACTATAAAATGGCACAACTATTATGGAAAACAATTTAGAATTATGCAAAATAACTAAAATGTCCATACCCTTTGACTCAGGTGTCATTACTGTGCTTATATTCCAAAGAGGCCATTACAGCAGTACTTCTGTGCTATAAAAGAATTAGAAATAAACTAGATGCCCTACTAAACAAATTATGGTACATGAATGTAATGAAATATTGCTGTGCTGTAAGAAATAATGAATGCAATAAACACAGAGAAGGATGGAAAGATCTACATGAACTGATGCACAGTAAAGTAAGCAGAGCCAAGACAATATACGCAGTAACAATAATAAGGCAAATGGAAAGAATATATACGTACAAGTCAAAAGTTAATGTTTAAAATTATTAAGAACATCAATGTTTTCTTCTCAATGTTTTCTCAATGTGGATGTTAAAAAAATTAGTTCATTTAATCCTAGGTTGCATTAATAGAAGCATGGTGTTAAGAATAAGGGAACTAATAGTTTTCTCAAATGTTTTCTTATATCTCCAAAAAGAGAAATTAGAAAATATTCCCAAACCATCCCTACGCAGAGTTGGGGACATACGCATGTAGCACATTGCACATTGGAAAAATCTGAAAATTGATCCCCTTTTTTGTCTTTTAAGAAATACTATTTGTGGGGCAGCTAGGTGGCACAGTGGATAGAGCACCAGCCCTGAAGTCAGGAGGAACTGAGTTCAAATCTGGTCTCAGACACTTAACATTCCCTAGCTGTATGACCCTGGGCAAGTCACTTAACCCTAACTGCCTCAGCAAAAAGCAAAAAAAAAATACTATTTGTTATGTGAGATGGCTCTCTGGGAGAAGGAGAGAAAAACTTTTTTTTAAAAGGACACCAATTGAGGTCTCTAAAAGCATCTTTGAATACACTAGTTATAGATGAGACAAATAAGGATGTATAGGAATAAGTAGAATTCATTTGGTTCCAGTGATTACACCCAAGTATTCATCAGTCACTCTAGATGTTTTGTCTATCAGTCTCTCTTAACACTTGCCAGTGAAAGCCCGATTTTGCTCCCTTTGAATGTCTCTAAAAATGGGTAAAGATTTTTTTGGTGCAATCAAGTGGATGGGGCCTACTACAACTAATAGCACTGAACAGCCACTGTAACACTGATAAGCTTACTACATTAGTGATCACCACATACCTTATTATACTTGTCTCAAGCCTGTGAATCACCCATATATTACAGAATCTCCACAATAAAACAAAGGAAGGAGGGAAAATCTCCACAAGATAATAGGGATATTATTATATCTGGTCTCTAAAATGTAAACTTCAGGTAATAGGATAGAATATCAGATATAACAAAGATATAATATAAATGTCACAGAACCACCTTATTACAGATTCATCCATTGCTGGATGATATCCATCAATGGATGAGGTGCCAGGTACTATCACAAGACATAAGATGCCTAGAGAAGGGAACACACACACACACACACACACACTCACACACACCTTCCTTATCAGCCAAAGGACCAGGAAAAACAAAAAGACATCATTACATTAGGAGAATGTCTCAGGATATCCAAAGAATACAGCCATGTCCTTTCCAAGAACAAGAAATGGGATTGTGTTTGGAGGTTTTTGTTTTGTTTTATCTTTCTTTCCCTAGCACCTTGAGGGAAACCTTACATTTGATAAGTGTTTTTAGAGATTAGTGGACAGACTTGTGATTTCTTTGGCTCATGGAATTGTTGGTGCAAAAACTCTCCATATGTGTAACATAATCTTAGAGAGCTGCCTAAAGTACTAAGAACTAAGGTGATTTTCTTCAGGGTCACAAAGTCATTCAATCAACAAGCATTTATTAAGTGCATTGTGCTAGGCAAGGAGAATCAATTACAGAGAATGAAACAATGCCTATTTTGAAAAAATTTTACCCTTAAATAGGAGGGGAATATGAGTCTGAAGTCCTACTTAGACTCAGTTCTTGCTGACTCCAAACTAAGACCCCTAACCACCATCCTAGGCTACCTCTCCTATTATACTTAATTCACACTTAGTTCCTATTCTTGCTGAACTAATAATTGAAATCACCTAGAGGAATCAAAGTTGGCATCAAATAATCAAATAATAGTCAAATCACCCAAAAGAACTACAAGCTCTGCCTCCTTAAGTTTGCTTGTCAATCATGTCAATCAATATAGCCCAACCGTAGATACCTTCCATTGGTTTTCTTATGTAGACAGTCCCTCATAGTGGAATATTGTTCATTGCCACGTGGTTATAATCCCACGAGGTGGTGCTGGTGAGCAAGACAGGCCAAATTGTCAGTCATTTGATATTTGGGAGGGGGCGGTGTTGGGAAGGTTAGGGTCTGTATATGCAGGTACTAAAATGTATTTGTTCTTCCTTTTTATGTGTGGAAGAAGTTTCCATAGAGAGAAGAAGTGTCTTCCTAGGATATGGCTTTCTCTTCTGAGCAACTGTTATTAATCCTTTTCTTTGAAAAGAATGACCTGCCTTTTAAATCCAAAATGATCTCCCAGAAAAAGAGGGAGAAATGCTTCCATCAAATTTGCTTACCTACTTCTAGGGCTCACATGTGCCAAGAGTAATGGATTCTAAGGATTGTTCTCTTCATCTTTAAAATATAAATTTGTGGCTCTCAAACCCCTAACTAGTTCACAATAGAAAATCAGTTTAGATTTACAAACTCCATCATTTGGATTCCTCCCCTTTGATTTTTCTCTTTTCCTTCCAAATCTCCCGATTTATATTCAAGTGAAGTAGCACAGGCATAGTTTAGAAAGTTTTAATAAAACTTGGAACATTTAAAAGTAAAACCTCAAAACAGTGTTTAAAGAGATCAATTCTAAAGGGATTGGCTGCTCTCTTAGTAGCTAGAGGAGGGAGGAGAAATAGTTTGTTTTACTTCCCCTTTATTCCACTTTTCAAGGAATGGATAAAAACAGGAAGTAGATGAAAGTAAATAAAAGGGATTGGATCTCTGCTCTCCTCCAGGGGAATTTCCAACTAGTCTCACCAAGAGACTTACTTTCCTGCATGTCTAATGGGCATGGGTGCTAACAAGTAATAGATGGTCCTTTCTCTGCTTGATGATGTTCTTGGTTCTAAGGGTTCCTCAGCACAGAGATTGCTGCTGTTCTATTTATGCTGGAAAAGTTAATCATTGAGGATCCCATGATCTCTGGGAAAGGAGCTATAGTTCTTCATAGTTTGTGGTGGTGGTGGTGGTGGTTGAGTCTCATCTGAATCTTCATGACCCCATCTGGCAAAGCTACTGCAGTGGTTTGCCATTTCCTTCTCCAACTCATTTTATAGATGAGAAAACTGAGGTAAACAATTAAATTACTTGCCCACAGTCATGCGACTAATAAATATCTGAGCCCAGATTTGCATTCAAGAAGAGGAGTCTTCCTCACTCCAAGCCCAGTACTCTGTCCACTGTGTGCCCCATTTAATTCCTAGTGACATTTTAATGTCATCCTCTTTAAGAATGACTCTCCAATGTGACTCTCTTTAATGAGATGAGATGTCTCAACAATGACATGATTCAGGCCAGTTCCAATGGTCTTGTGATGGAGAGAGCCATCTGCACCCAGAGAGAGGACTGTGGGAACTGAGTGTGGGTCACAACATAGTATTTTCACCTTTTTTGTTGTTGTTTGCTTGTATTTTTTTCTTTCTCATTTTTTTCCTTTTTGATCTAATTTTTCTTGTGCAACATGATATTTGTGGAAAAAAGTATAGAAGTGCACATATTTAACATGTATTGGATCACTTGCCATCTAGGGGAGGGGAAGGGGGAAAAGGAAGAGAAAAATTAGAACACAAAGTTTTGTAAAGGTGAATGTTGAAAATTATCCATGTATATATTTTGAAAATAAAAAGCTCTAATTAAAAAAATGGCTATCCAAGCTGCTATAGGCTCTGCTGCTTTAGGTAGATAATGAAAGTGTTAATATCATATAAATGAGAGGATGAAGATACCACTTACTCATCTGACTCTATCAGAAAATCAACACCCAGATCAAAATATGGATGCAAAGAAAAAAAAGGGGGAAACAACCAGAAGCACCAAATCCTATGGATCATGCCACTGTGGTTGGTGTTCCCAAAACTCTCAGTTGTTTCCTGCTCTTTTAACTCTCCCCACATACCTATCTCTGTGAGCAACCTCTCATTAATCAATCTGGCATAAGACATCCAAACCATAATAGATGCTTGCTCTGCTTGTGTATTCTGCTCATCATAGCCCCAGAAAAAGAAAATATTCAAGGCAATGTCCTTCATGCAGTCTATCCTGTGTCTTCCATACCACTCTCTTCTCTATCTTTTTTTATTATTCTTTTTTATTTCTTTATTATATGTTATAAATTAGATTTATTATATTACAAATTAGACTTATATTTCATTAATAAAGTTATTTTCATATATTATAAATATTATGTTTATTATTCCTTTTTATTATTCTTTCTCCTTTCTCCCCCTCAACTCCTCTTTCAACTTTAATCTCACCGTCTCCACTGCTTACTAATTTCTTCATTCCAGGGTAGACAGGGAATAAGATAAAAATTATATGTGTTATCTTGACTTGTATTTCTCTTTCTTTCATAATAGTGTGGGAAAAAGTAGAAGCCATATTTAACATACAGGGGTTGGATTATTTATGGGTTTCAGTAAAGAACATAGTTCTTCTCTCATTGTGCTCTATAAAACCAGGACCAATAAAAGCACACAAGGTAGGCAGCCACCTAGGGTATAATACATATTGAGAGAAAGAATAGGCACTAAGATCACTTTTTTAATACCAGAAAATCCCATTCTCTATGGCACATTGCTATTTATTTTGTGATAAGTTCACTTGCATGCATTGCAATAAAGGATCAAAGCCTGTACTGGACAGTAATCCACAAGAGGCCTCATTTTCAAACCTTGCCTGGGGCACCCAAATGCTTTGGCCCCTCTGCTGCTTTAGATTGCCTATACTTAATAATTTCTAAAGATCTTACAAATATATATGCAAATATTTTGCAAATATACCCCATAATTTAGCACAGTAATACTTAATTGGCCCAGGATAGTCAAGGATTGATGTGTTTTTCAAAAAACTGATTTTCCCTTTTAAAATACGTATTTTACTTATTTAAATTGCATAAATGGATTGTACTCTTCCCTGCCTTTTTTTCAAAGTAGAATTTATTCATTTTTTTGTTTTTACATCACATTTTCCACACACTATCTCCAAGTTAAACCTTGTGCTGTGACAAAAACAAAAAACTAAAAAGCAGTTCAGCAAGATACCTGACAGAGAATAATATATACAATATCCCATCTACATAACTCCATAACTCTCTGCCATGAAGGTGGAGGTACATCTTGTTGCCTCTTTTCCAAATCGTTTGCTGGCTTTTTAGTTACTCAAAGTTCAACTTTGTTTTAGTGATTTTTTTTTCAATTACATCATTATAGCAATTTTTTGTTCACTTTGGTCTGTATATTTTACCCCGCATCAGTTAATAGAAATCTTCCCATGTTTCTCTGAGTTTCTCATATTCATTACTTCTCACTTCATTACACTTATGTCATAATTTTTTCAGCCATTATTTACTTTGTTTCTAGCTACTCACTACCACAAAGAGTGATATCATGGATATTTGGGGGTGTTTTAGATCTTTGTTTCTATATTTGATTTCTCTGTTATATATATGCCATAGAGGTTTATGAATCAAAGTGTATTCCCTGCTTTATTAAATTTAATATGGCAAACACAATTTAAAGATTTCTCTTTAATGCTGGGTCATTATTATAAACATTGATTTCAAAGATACAATAATAACTCATGTTTATATAATCTCAGGGACTAAGGCAACCCCACAAGAATTTCTTCCACAAAATACTTGAAAAGTGATCATCTACCCTTTTCCTTTTTATTCATTAGTTGGGGGAGGGGTAGTGACACAATGGAGTTAAGTGACTTGCTCAGAGTCACACAGTAAGTGTCACCTCTTTCTGACTTCAGGACTGGTGCTCTAGCTATTGCATCATATAGTTGCCCCATTATCTAGCCTTTTCTTAAGGACCTCTGATGAGGTTAAACCCTCTATTCCCTACATTTCACTTGTGAATAATTCTAATTTTGATGATGTTTTTCCTTACTTTCAAACTTAAATTTGTTTCTGGAATTAATTAACAATGATTACTGAGATTCAACGAGGTTACAGATGATGAAACTGAGATTCATAAAGGTTTAGTGACTAGTCTAATGTTACTTAGAGAAAAATGACAGAGCTAAAATCAAACCAAAGTCTTTAGAAGCCAAGCTAATCCAAGAAACTATTCTTAAGTGCCTACTATTTGCCAGGCACTGTATTTAGCACTGAAGATACAATTAATAGAAAGAATAGTTCCTGCCCTCAAGGAGCTTATAATCTGAATGGAAAGACATCACACAGGAGGTAGGAAACAAGGGATATCTTGTTCCATGGAGTTGAGATCAAATGCAAAGTAGAATAAGCTGAGAATCCAGTTTCTGCTTTTTACAAAGGAAGGCACTGGAACCCAGAGAGAGGACTGGGGGAACTGAGTGTGGATTACAACATAGTATTTTCACTTTTTGCTGTTGTTTGCTTGCATTTTGTTTTCTTTCTCTTTTTTTCCCTTTTTAATCTGATTTTTTCTTATGTAGCATGATAATTGTGGAAATATGTATAGAAGAATTGCACTGTTTGGCATATATTGGATTACTTGCCATTTAGGGGAGGAGATGGAAGGGAGGGAGAGGAAAAAAATTGGAACTCAAGGATTTGCAAGGGTGGATGTTGAAAATTATCTATGAATATTTTTTAAAAATAAAAGGTTTTAATTTTTAAAAAAAGACCAAAAAATAAAAGAAGGCATTGGGAAGAGTTTGATACTCTGCCCCCCCCCAACCCTCTAATCAGAGGGGAGGAAAGGTTAAGGAAGGTGGAGTTAATCAAGGCTTGAGTTAGTCTCATGGTGGTGAGTTTGGAAGTAAAGAGCTTTTCCTGGAAAAGTTACCTTGTTCCTTAAAATTGACACCAGGCAGAGCAGCAGATGGAAAATGGAATGGAAGTTACATTCATTGCTCTTTCTGTTTTGACATGTTATTTCAATAAAATTTCACCTTTTACTGGAAGCCTTCTCTGATCCCTCTCAATTCTAGCTCTTTCCCTCTATTACCTATTTCCAATATGTCCTGTATATTTTATTTCTGTATGTAGTTGCTTGCTTGCTTCTAGCTTCTTTCTTATACTGTGACCTCCTCAGTAGCCTTTCTTTGTATTCCTACAGCTCAGCACAGTGCCTGGCACACAGTAGACACTTAATAAATGTTTAATGGTTTGACTGTTTCTCCTCTGTTCTGGCCCATGAGAGATGTTACAATCAGATCTTAGAGAAGCTGTTTGCCCCTACACCAAATAGCCCTACATTGATGTTCTGTTTTTCATCCTTTGATCTTGTCCTTCCACTCACAGCTATTACTTCTTAATTTTGTCACTATCCTCCCTGCTTTTTCTGTATATACTGAAATTATTATTTCTTTCTTGTATTAATAACTAGCTATTGAATCACGATCCAGGTTTTTCCTCTTTTCTCCTTCCTCATCCAGAAATCAAGCAGTGTGGAAAGTCTCTTAAAGACCCACTCAGATTAATATTTAATCAGATAATATAAGAAATTCTAAGTTTATGCTAAGAGGATGATTCCTGATCATTGTGTCTACAAAGGTCTATGGAAGTGTGGGTTTTCCCTTTTGTCAGATAGGTGATGTGGAAATTGACAAGTCTCTTTGACCAAGACTTGGGTCATCCAAGTCATGTACCTTAAGACGCTTGTTGCAATATAGTTCACCTCCCATTATCTTATTCATTTTCTTATTAAATGTTAACCAATCAGAGTTGATTATCACTCTTAAGAATACCTACTCTTTCAAGGGCGTATAAACTGTGAGCCCACTACCATGAGTGACATTCAAAGGTGCCATTGACCTCCTTTTATTAATAAGCAAGCTAGCCTTATTAATAAAATAGTTACATTATCCAGAAACTATATCTCTTGAATGTTTTAAACATCATCATACTGTCATATTTTATACAATTCTAGGTCAATAGACTTGAAGCCTATTATTCCATATCACTCTTGTTAATTAAAGTACATTGGCTTTGCAATAAATATTTTCTTGTCTGGTGGTATAATAGGATTTTTTCCAAATAGCTTCCAGCTTCCCATATTCATTTTCCATAATTACTTTTGCCTAAAGCCTTATTCTGGATAAATGGAGCATCTATGTCTAAGAGACCATTGTTCTCCAGAAAACTTTGGAAAATAGAATGTATTTACTGACAGAAGATCCCTGTAAGTGACTTTCAATGGAGCCAAGTATGGCCCACGAGCATGAAGTATATATGCCTATACTTCTATTTTGGAATTTTGAATAGACATAATAGCTTACTAGAAGCAGGAAGAAAAGAATGGAGAGGAATATGGCAACTAAGGACTTAAACTGAGAAGCCGGGCCCTGAGCAGATCTTAACTTCCCTGGAACAGAGGCTAGATTCTTATAATGAGTAAAATTTCTATATATTAATAAATAGTTATCCCAATATTTTTCTAGCTTGGCCTGGGCTTGGGTAGGACTCATCAAGTCCCAATCCTTCAGGAATGAATGAATCTTCATTGAATTTTTTTTTAATTCAATACTAACTCTTACTATATGCCAGATACTGTGGCTATACAAATATGGTTCCAGTGGTAACAAGTACAAAAATAAAGAAAGTACTTTCCCTCCAGGAGCTTATTTTCTACTATAAGAATTAGGACATATTGGATAGGTAGCCTGGAGCAGTGCTTTGGTTTACAAAATTATAAAGATAATAAATGGTTCTGTTGGGAAATAATCAATACTTTCTATTCAAAAACAAAAGCAGCATTGATCTGACTGCAATTCATAGTTGCAGACTTGGGGCAAGGCAGGGAAGCATTCAGCAATGACAGGATAGAAAAGGTGGCTGGAAAAGCTGGAGTGAAGGCAAACACAGCTGAAATTATGTTCCAGGAGAAGCAGCAGCCACCCATCTGGAGAGCAGGGGCCCTAGGGCGTGAACTTGGGGTGGGAAGAATAGAAGTGGTTCTTGGTGCTCTCCGGGTATTGGGGAAATTTAACAATGAAAAAGTTCCTGCTTGTTATTTTAAGCAAATTGATCTTTATTACATATCTTAACTCTGTTATTTGTTAAGAACAGCTGGATCTGAAAAGAATAAGGAGGTACCAGTGGGTGGGGGCAAATGAGCCAAAGAGAATAGTTAGCTGGCACCTGGGGAGTAATTGGGAAAGCAGGTCCTAGGAAAAACTGCACACCCCTGTTACACATGCATACATAAACACATTCTAATGAGCTCCACACACATTCATTGAAGAGCCCATTGGCTCTTGCCAATCCCTCATTAAACTTATTTTCACCTCCTAATAGGCACACAGGATAAGTTTCGTTAATTAAATGTGTCAGTCAGCTTATTATGCATTCATTTAAAAAAAATCCACAACAACACAACCCCAACCCACTCCCAACAAACCCAAAAGCCGATTCTTCCATGTAGCGTTCAGGCTGCAACAGTGACAGACTCCAACCTGAGTAAGTATGTCTGGAGTGGAAACAACAATGAGAAACCATTTTGGAAAATAGTCCTAAGCGTGACATTTGCTAATTGGATGCTATCTTTGTATTTATATAGGCTCTGCTATTTATTAGGTACACTTATTAAGTATGATTTCAGCCCAGCCCAAACTGGCTGATGGAATATTATTTATTTTTGGTTCTGAGTTGCATCTTGATTTTATCTTCTGGGGGTGTTAGGGAAGGTAGCAGATTTACCTTTCTAATTCCATCTGGCTTAGGCAAATGTTTAAATGAGTTTAAATTCCCTAAGCACACATAAACTGAAGGGAGTGAGAAACAGCCCAGAAGGGTATCTACTGGCTGTTTTTCAAGCATGTTGTATTAGACACATAAGGTCTGAAAACATGAATGCATGTCTTCAGAATGTGTATTGCCATAGTTTTCTTGCACTAGAATTCCATTATGACTGGGCTCACCATGACTTGGATTCAGACAGAGAGCATCCCCCACGCCACAGCTATTCTATTTTAACATCATTTTGTTTCAGGTTTACAACACTAGCAAATCAACCACTGGCTCTTATTTCCCCTTAAGTATTTATGATTTTAGTTTGAGCAAGCAGCCAACAGGAAACATTGGTACCTACACTATAATTTCTTGTTCCATAAAGGAAGATTTTCACCAATGTGGTTAATGAAGTAAAGTAAATTGACACAATATTTCACTTTAATTTTTTCCTATGAAAAAGAATTCTGTATTGACAGCTAAGCATAAATAGTAGAGACACAGTGGAGAGAGCACTAGACATGAAGTAAAGGTGAACCTGAGTTTAGCCAGCCTCAAAAACTTACCAGTTGTGTGACTTGGCAATTCATATAACCTCATCAGTCTGTATCAGTTTCCACATCCATAAAATGGGCATAATTATAGTACCTACCTTCCAGGGTCATTATGAGGGAAAAAAATGAAATAAAATTTGTAAAAATGTTTGTCAAACTTTAAAGCACTATATAAATGCTATCACTCAATATTAAATAACATATGCAAGAATGATATACTATACAGAACAAGATTTTTAAAAAATAGTCAAGCACATGTATCAGATTGTTTGCCTTCTCAAGGAGGGAGAAGGAAAAGGAGGGGCAGAATGTGGAACTCAAGATTTTTTGAAAAAAAATAATGTTGATTTACATGTAATTGAAAAAAATTAAAAATGAAATGAAATACACTCAATGAATATTTACTAAATAATGAGAAAGCTAAATGATACAGTAGATATTGCACTGAGCTTGGAATCAAAAGACTCATTTTCCTAAATTCAAATCTATCCTCAGACACTTACTAGCTATGTGACCATGGGCAAGTCTCTTAATCCTGCAGCTATCTCATCTGTAAAGTGAGCTGGAGAAGGAAATGGCAAAGCCCTCCAGTATCTTGGACTGAAAACAACAAAGTGAATACTATGTGCGAGGCACTGTGCTAAGTCTTAAAACTTCTGGCTTGCAAAATACATCTGTTAAAAATGAGTAGTTTCCCAGGCTAAAGTTTCCTGAGGCTTAACTTGCCTTTTATACTTGAAAGGAAGTCATTCCACTGAATCCCCTTCCCTCCCCTGCACCTCCTTTCTGATCAATAACTTGGCTCAAACATGGCTGATCCCTTAAGTAACAAGTGAAGACTCCCTGAAATAATTTCTCTGCAATGGCCACATAGGAAAAGTTTGACAGAATACGGTCAATTATAAAAAGAGGTGTTAGTCTTATTTCTCAACCCTGTTGTTATAAAGGGGGCTGAGCAGAGAAAGTTCCCCATAAATTTATAGACTGTTCAAGTTAGAAGAAATCTTAGAGAACATTTGCTACAGTCCCTTATTTTCCAGATGATGAAGCTAACACTCAGAGATTGTCTGACCCCAAACAGGTCATAAAAAACAGAGCCAGATCTCCTAAGGAAGTGGGGAGAGGGAGGTCCAGTAAACCAATCCGATATATCTTCCATGCCATCACATGAACTTTGCTTTACATTGGTACATCTTCCTTCTGTCATACCATCTTCCCAGATAGATATGCAATGATTATACAAAGAAAGCATTAGGTTGAAAGGCTAGAGTGAAATGTGAATTTTAATACACAGGAATCAGGACATCTGAATTCTAGTTTCTAGTCCTAGATCTACTCTAGTATCCAGGTGTGTAATCTTGGATAAGTCTCTTAGCTTCTGGGTGAGAGAGGATGCTGGACAATATCCAAAAGTTCTTAACTGTGTGTGTGTGTGTGTGTGTGTGTGTGTGTGTGTGTGTGGTGGACCCCTTCAACAATGTAGTGAAGCCTCTGGAATCCTCCTCAGAATACTGTTTTTTAAATTCACAAAATAAAAAAATAATTACAAAAGAACCAATTATATTAAAATAAAATAATTGAATTATATTGACATTGAAATAAATTTAATATATAAATCTATATATACAAAAATACAAATTATACTTAATATACAATATGCAATTATTCTGAAATGTGCCATATATATGTAGGTACATATTTTTGTGTGTATGTATATATATATATACATATACACATGTATGTGTGTATGTATTTCATGGACTTCAGGTTACAGACCCCTGTATAAAATGATTTCTAATGTCCATTCTAGCTCCAAATTCTCTTGTCCTTATTCTAGGATTTGATGAAAAATTGTCAAGTCCAGCATTTTCAGGCATCTTAACAACAGAATTGAATTGACCACATGGCCAAGCCCACTGGTTTTGTTGCTGCCAGTTGTTAAAATGGCCCAAAACGTTGATTTAATCAAATTACAGTTGCCAAGTACAGACACAATGGCGGCTGAGAATTGCCATGGAAAACCTGTCAACAGAAGCTATCAGACTCCGGGGCAGGCGTCAAGGCGGCAGTCTCACCCCATCTGCTATTCTTTCTGACAGTCTCATCACCCTCTGCTTAGAGGGCCAAGAGGTAAAAGAAGAAGGAGCCAATGAACCAGATGGGAACTTGGGCATGCTGGCAAATGTGGAGGGGGAAGAAAAGCTGGACTGGCGTCGCAGAGGTGGCCCAGGTCACTGTGGCTTTGGGTCCAAGAAGGGGAAATGAGGAGGGAGGGAATGGGACCAGCTCCAAGCCTCCAGACTGTGCCGAATAGCAAAGTGGAAACGGGAGTCAAAAACATCCATCACTAACCCGATTACTCGGTGGATCTTCTCCCGCTCCCTCCCTTAATTTTACATTTATGCCATAATCATTTAAAAAACTAACTCACGCAAGACAAATGCTCACACGAGGTCAGGACAAGTGACACAGGGACACTCTCAGGATCTCCCCAAAGAACTTTGGGGTCTATTTTGAGCCGTGAGAGATGCTGGCAAAGGACCACCCAGCACGATGGGCTGCATCAGAGGAGGGGGAGCAAAACAGAATTGCAGCAACTCCAAAGAAACATGAGATGCACAAATTTAGAGACATCTGCACCCAAATGTTCACGCGGACTATTTGTGGTGGGGGGTTGCAAGTTTGTATTGGTCTGATCACCCATAGTAGGGCACACAGTACTTTGAGTCCAACACAGTGTTGGTCCTCTTCAAGCATCAGACGCCAACCAACCAACCAACATTTATATTCTATGTAGTTTGTATTTCTTTATCTATGTGCAAGTTATTTCTCCCTGCTCCATCCCCACCTCCTGCCAAGAATGATCTCCACAAGGGCATTAACTGTTCTATTTTATCTGTATTCCTAGCACACGGCATAGGGTCTGACACATAGTAGGTTCTTAATAAATGTTCATTGATTGATAGATAGATAAAGCCTATGAACAAAGTCCTAAGTATTGTGAATTTAAAGAATTTAGAGGATTAAAAAGGAAATAAAGCACATATATTTGAAACAACAATAACCATAACAATTACTGACTTACAGTGTTCTAAGCTTTGCAAGAAGCTCAGTTGATCCTGGAAGTCCTATAAGGTCAGTTCCAGAGGTTTTGTTGTTCCCATTTTACTATTGAGGAAATTGAAGATTAAAGAGAGGTTCAGTGACCACCCAGAGTAACACAACCTACAAGAATCAGAAACAAGTTTAATTCCATACTGACTCTGGTTCCAATACACTGTTGCATCCCCATCACCTCCCCCTCCCCACTAAGACATGCTACATATCATGGAGATATGTAAATAACAAAAATTAATATAATGAAAATTAGATTGAGCATGTTGGTTTTGTGGAGGAGGTAAGCTGAGTATTTAGCTTATTTGATTGAAAGCTAGGAAGAACTAAGCAAGTAGGACTTTGAAAAAAGGCAAAATGTGGGGGTTTGTTTTGTGTTACTTACTACACTTATTTTTTTTACAAAGAAAATGTTTTATTTTTCTTGTGGGAGGAAGTTGGATGGAATGGGGAATAGTGATGCTATATTTTAAAAGGAAGAAAAGAAAGTAAAGAGCATCAATGAATCATTTAAAAGGATCTAGAAGAGAGAAGAAGAAAATTCAAAAGGGGACACAAACAAGCCGACTAGTCATTGTTGGAACAATCATGTTCAGTTTGAAATACTCAATATTTTTTAAGTTATGGATAGTGAAAGGTGGGGGGAAGGCAAAATATCAAGAGAACTTCACAATTTTGCAGTTTTATAGTTTGTAAAAGGAAGGAAGGAAAGAAGGAAGAAAGGAGGGAGAGAACGAGGAAGGGAAAGAAAGATGAAAAGAAAGAAGGGAACACGTGTTTAATTAAGTTCTTTCTGTGTGCCAATCACTATATTAAGCACTGAGGATACACACACACAAATACAAGTAAAATGACAATCCCTGGCCTCAAGGAGCTTACATTCTAATGAGGAAAGAAAACACACAAAAGAGAGATGAAAGTGCTTGGTGTGGAAATGTAGTTTCGATAACCAGATGCCAGGAACAGGGTCAAGAAACAATAGACCCCTCTACAAAAGAGAGGCTTCAGTAGGACCTTGACAATAACAGAAGGGACAGGCCTTATACATAGATATGCCAAGTTGAAAAATTTATCAAGCAGTAGATATTCCAAGAGGAGTCCTGGTGCTGAGGAAAATCCCAGGATAAGATAGTTGTAGAAACAGGTTTTGGAAGTCCAGAAGTCAGGAATCAGGCCAAAAGGGAAAATGAAAGCATGGCACCCTGGATGGAAACCTGGCCTGAATCAGGTATATCGGGTTCAAGCTTGGCCTCTGGCAGACACTATGTGACTCTGGGGACATCACTTAACCTCTCAGTGCCCCTAAATTATAAGGAATAGAAAAAAGAATTGGTCAACATTGTTAGAAGGAATTCTCTTTTGGGAGTATCTCACAACAATGAAATCATAGGTCCAATTTATTTTAAAAAGACATTGCAAATAGGCGTAATTGAGAAGAGGAAAGAAAAATAACTGACTTCTTAGCCAAGAGAACCCAAGATGAGGAGAAATTGGGGTTGTATGCAGTATCAAGAGAGCAGCTGGGTGGTACAGTGGGTAGAGTGCTGGGCCTAGAGTAGGAAGAGTTCAAATTGAAAAAAAAAATTTTTAAAGATAAAAATAGGATGTGTTGATCTACATCCAATCTCCATAGTTCTCTCTCTTGATTCAGATAGCATTTTCCATCCAAAGTTTATGAAGATTGCCTTGGATCACTGAACCACTGAGAAGAACCAAGTCTATCACAGTGGATCATCACACAGTCCTGTTGTTGCTGTGTACAATGTTTTCCCAGTTCTGCTTGCTTTACTCAGCATAAGTCATGTAAATTGTTCCAGGACTTTCTAAAATCAGCCTAAACAGGCATTTATTATGTATTTACTATATGCTGGGCACATAGACACATAGGTACTGGGAATAAATGGACAAAAATGAACAGTTCCTACCTTCAGGAAGCTTACATTCTATCAAGATAGCAAACACACAAAGAAATATGTACAGAATATGTAAGTGCCAGGTTATTAGTGAGAGAGGCACCAGCAGATAAGATCACTGAGGAAAGGCTTCGAGTACAAAACAGTGCTTAGCTGAGCTTTGATGTAACTAAGGGAAAAGATGAGGAGGGATTGCTTTTGAGATATAAAGGAAAAAGGTTCAGAGGTGGGAGATGGGGGTTGATAGAGGGACACCATGTGTAAGGAACAGCAAGAAAGCCAGTTTGGCTTGAATGTAAAGAACATGAAAGGGAGTAATGTTTAATAAGGGTGGAAGGACAAGTAGGAGCCAGTTTGGGAAGAACTTTAAATTCCAAGCAAAGCAGTTTGCATTTTATCCCAGGGAAATGGAAAACTAAAGGAATTTATTGAACAAAGGAGTGGCATAGTCATATCTATGCTTTAGGAAAATCACTTTGTTAACTGTGCAAAATTGTTATATCTTGAGGCAAGGAGATTAATTAGGAGGCTTTAATAATAGTCCAGGTGAAACATAAAGAAAGCCTAAACTACAGTGGTGGCTTTGTGTTATGAGATGTAAGATGTGTTATGAGATGTAGGTAAAATCAAGCAAAACTTGAGGAATTGTGACCTCTCCAGTGCTTAATGGAGATGAAGAATACATAAAAAGAGATGAGCTATGGCAAGTGTTCTGAGCATAGCCAATTGGTAAGAGCAGCATTTGTTCAGTTTGTTTGGGGGAAGAAAAGTGATTAAAAAAAACCTATTTGGAGTCTTTCTAAATGGAGCTGCCTTCTTCTCATGTGTACAGATTTAACCAAACATGCCTACAAAGATGGGTTATTGTTTATTTGCTTGCTTGCTTGCTTGCTTTTATAAGGCTGTGGAGATAAGAAAAAAATCTTCCTTTTTTTTCCTTCCCTACTCCTAAAGAGGAGTAGGGAAACCCAAGACTTTGTGCCACAATTAACTGGAAGAACCAGAAATTTAAGAATGCCTTAAAGGACCAAGCTATGTTAACTGATGTAGTATATTTTTTTTAATTCATAAAATGAAATTTTTCATTTCAAAAAATTATGACATTTGGCTAATTATTTGCATTTAAAATACATTTGCACAGATAGGAGAAATTATGCTGTTACAAAATGCATCAATTTTTAAAATCTGGTGGAAAGAATAGTGAATTTGGAGTTATAGGCTTGAATTTTGGCTCTGTAACTCATCTATATGGGATAGAAGTTGGATAAGTTATTCTCTTAATTGGGGTACAATGATTTTAGAACAAAAATCCCATCTACAACATTCAGCCATCTATTTTAAAGACATTATTGAGGGGGATCCCACCATCTGAAGGCAGCGCATTTTACTTTTAGTGAGCTCTAATGGCTGGGAGGGGTCTATCTCCAATCATTCTGATTTATATCTTGTCACTGGTGGTTCTGGAGGAGATATTGAGGCTGGTGACTTTGCACAGTCCTCCCTTACTTAAATCCAATTCACTTGCAAGTCATGACATCACCTTTATGATGTCATAGTCCTCTCAGAGAACAAAGAATAAAAACCAAAAACCAACCTGTGAATAGTTATACCTGTCTCAGTGGGGTCCCAACTACCCTAATTGGGCAACCCAATTCCCCTCCTTCCTTCTTCTTTCCTTCCTTCCTTCCTGCCTGCCTGCCTGCCTGTCTTCCTTCCTTCTCTTTCCTTCTTTCCTTTTTTCCTTCCTTCTTTCTTTCCTTCCTTCCTTCTTTCCTACCTGCTTACCTTTCTCTCCATCCTCTACTTCCCTCCTCTTTTAATCCTTAATCCTCCTTCCTTCTTAATCAATCAAACTGAGACCTAGTAAAGATTTTAATTTAAAAAGGGCAAGGTCTCCCACTGCAGATGCGTCTGCCCCTGGAGCCAGATGGCTTTGAGGCTGGTATCTTCTTATAGTCCTTTCTCACTTATCTCCCATTCATTTGTAAGTCATGACATCACCTTCCTGATGTGATGGTCCTCTTTAAAAACCAAGAACATTCAACAACAATGGTTGGGAAATTTGTCTATCTTGAGTCTAAATTAGCCTGTCTATAATTTCCCCCCATTGCTTTTAATTCTGCTCTCTGAGGCTAAGCAAAACAACTATAGTCCCTCTTGTACCTGCTGAAATTTTTAAATACTTGCAAGTAGATATCAAATTTCCCCTACCTCTTCTATTCTTCAGGCTAAACATGCTCCTTTCCTTGGACTGGTCTTGTTATAGAATGATCTTAAAACCCTTAGGAAACATCCTATTTTCTAGAGCTAAGGTCCAGTGAGCAGGCTGTGCTTTGAGCTTAGCATAACAACAATCCTTTGTGCTCATCCTCTGGATGACTTCATTCACAGTAAAATCCCAGAATGGTTTTTGATCATGAAGCTCTCCCATGAGTCAAACTTATCACATTGTTATTATAACCCCTCACTATCAGGGCTATAGCTTCCTGGGTAGCCATAGGTATAAGAATTGAGATCTCTCCAAACTGCCTGGGGACCACCCCACTAGGGGCTTTAGTGGTTTCTTTCACTTTGAAAATAAACTTCTAATTCCTGATTCTCCTGTGTCTAATCTGCTTTTTTTAGATCTGCCTACCCACAGATTAGAGGCTGGTTCTGGTCTGGTTGTCATTTAAATTGGTGTCAGAAGTGGGATTAGACATGGAACCCAGGTTATTAGATTCTCCAGTACCAGTGTGAATGGACTAGACACAACCAGAGATTTATTTCTCTGTGAATGCAACCCCTCTACCTCATCTGGCAAGTCCTCTGCCCTTGTCCCTGCTCCAATCCTCTGAGTTCCATCTTGGTTGAGCCCAGCATTCTTTGTGAGGAAAATTCCTAGACCTTTCCCTTGATTCAATCCAATTTGGATCACTCCGGTAAGGATATCCTATACATTTCTTGTTAATGGGCCTGAGTGCCTTTAGTCTTTCCTGAATGTCCTGTTAGAGTTGCAAACTATGTATCCCTCAGTAATTTGCATGTCTCAATCAAAGGTGTTAAAATTAGAATCATAATTGTATTTGCATCTTTGAAAAGTGTTAAATATCTGTGTCATGTTTGTGTTGTGAGCTAGATTTTGTTTTTTGAAAGATTTAAAATGCAGCCAGTCAGAAAAATATCTAAGGGTTGTAACCAGTGTTTAGAACATTGGGAAAGATTAATGCACTTTCATAGCTGAAACAATTGTCTCAGTAATCAGCACTAACTTTCCCTCTAGGCAGTATGAGGAGATCTCAATACTTATACCTATGGCTATAGTCTTCACAATGAGGGGTAATAGTAATAATGTGACAAATTTAATTAATAGCAGAGTTTCATGACCAGAAACAATTTTGTTATTTTGCTGTGGCTGGAATCATCCAGAGGATGAACACAAAGAATTGTTACTACACCAAGCTCAGAGCACCAGTGCTTGCTGGGTCTTAGGTCTGGAAAACAGGGTGTCTCCTAATTTCCTGACACTGATTATCATCATATGGACAAACTCCAGTTTATCAATGTCACTTCTAAAACCTTGTACCCAGAAGTGAACAGATTAATTTGTTTGGCATTAGGCAAAATAAATAGAATAAAACTTCCCTCCTCCTTCCTTCTCTCTATAGATTATCTCCTATTCATCCTCTATGGAACATGTTTGCATATAGTCATTTAGTTGTTTTCTTCCAAATTAGACTGTGAACTCTATAAGGACCTGAATTGTCTTTTGCCTTTGTATTCTCACTGCTTAACATAGTGCCTGAGTATTATAGGCACTTAGTAAATATTTATTGACTGACTCCTAGAGACATACTCTCTAAATATAGTATATGATTGCATTGGCTTTTTAGATTTTGATATCACATAACTGACACTTATTTAACTTGAAGCCCATCAAGACCTCCAGTCTTTTTCAATAGAACTCATGCCTCTCCTAGCCTATATTTGGTTTTTTTTAGCTTGAGTGTAAGACTTTATACTTTATCTCTTATCAAATTTCATCTTATAAAATATGGCTTAACATTCTAGCTTAGTAAGATCTTTTTGAATTCTGTGAGCATTTGAGTTACCTACCTCCAGCCTTGTGTTATTTATTAATTTGATAAACACATACTAGTGAGATTTATCAAAGATGTGATAAAATTTAAACAACACTGTGTAAAGAATAGCAAGAAGGTATTCCTATAAAAGGAGGTAAAGGATCAAGGTAACAATGCTTTGACAAAGAGGGCTTCCTCTTCCTTTAGGACTAGACAAAAAGAGGAAAGTGAATAATAAGAGGTTTAGAGAGGTAAGATAAACTAAAGGAGTATACATTAGATGGACTCATTCTTTTGAGTAAAGTAGGATATATGATCACCTGCAGAGGATGAGAAAAAAGGAGATTAGCATCAGGAACTTGAAAAAACAAGTTTTAGAAAGCCCACTGGGGGAAATGTGATACAGCATCAGTGAGAGATGAATGAAAGGATTGCCATGCAGCAGTGAAAGCCAAATTGATATTAGATAACATAAATGTATAATGGCCAAAATCAGCATAATGTTGTGATTTTCTCTAATAGTATTTGGTAAATTTGTAATAGGAGCAGAGAAAGTAAATGGAGTAAGTAATCCAAAATTGAAGGTTAGCAAGATAAAGACTGTGAAAGGGCAAAGAGCAAAGCTAAAAATTGGCCATTTTCCAATTGTTCTGTAGGATAATATACACTCTGAGTGTTTTAAAAATATAATGCTTTATAAATAAGGATTTATTAGTCAATTCAGTAAAATGCATTTGTCAAGGAAAACAAAACATTTAGAGAAAATAAGTATTTGAGCCAAATTTTGAAGGAGGTAGTGGATATGGACAGAAAGAAGTCAGACAATACCATGAGCAAAAACGTGGGGATGGGAAAGAACAAGATATCTGGCATATGGGGAATAATCAGGAGCAGTCTAGCTTGAATAGAATCATGTTAGGAAATAACAACAGATAATTAGTGAGCTTACTGCCCTCTGAAGACCCTGGCAACATTGGATTGTAGAGCTTGATGCTCCATAGCTCTGTAGGAACAAGGTGAAGCAAGGAGAGATGAAGAGAGTATGGGAATGCAATTATATATATAATGCTAATGTCCATCTCCTAATAGAACTACTCGGTCAAAGGTTTTTAAAAATTAATTGAAATTATAAATGACCATTCAAAAAGAAGCCACAAATTTATTCTTCACTTTTGTTATGCTCTCCAGTTTCCTCTTCCCCTTAGTATTCTGTGAAGCCATCATTTCTGCTCTAAGTTCTCTCCCTTTCTTTCCCATACTGACCCTATAATTATATAAATCAGTTTAGCTTTACCCCAGCCTCTATTCTTGAATTCTTTTCTCCCTCATACTCTCACTTCTCATGCCTTGCTAAGCTCCAACACTGGACTTTCTCTTCAATATATCTCATCTGATCTTCTTACCTACTGCTGGCCAGTATTGAAGGAGTCACACAACTACATTAAGTGAGTCCACTACAGGTTTATGTTATCTAGTCTTAACTGGTTAATGAATTACCATTACTGAATAATCAAGTGGTTATTCTACCAAAGGTGAGCAGAGAGTGTCAAGAAGCAATAGTTTTAGAGCACCTCAAAATTTGAACTGGTATTGCTGGTATTCTAAATATGAAATGATTGCTCATAGATCAATGAGTGGACACAAGCCCCATTAGTCTTGACATTCTTGGTATAAATAGGGAATTTATATACTTCACAATAAATGGAGAGGGAAACATAAACTCCATCAATCTTGGACTTCTTGGCATAAACAGAACCAGAAGGAATAAATAAGTTCCAGTGAAATGGAATAATAGGTCACAGGTATTTCTTGAAGAGGTCAAGAAAAAGTTATCTTGTTTTTATTGTAGATTCAGAGGCAACAAAAATATCATACACAAATAACTTTAGTTATCTAGTATTAAAGTAATAATGATAAGATACCCTAAAAGACTATCATGAAAATAATTGCAGTTTAGGTAGCAACATTTATTGCTGAGTATGAAAGAGGAGAAAAATTTTATGACAAAATGGAAAGGGCCTTTCAAATGAAATCAATGTATACTGTGAAACTTAGTAGCTGCAACATAAAGATAGGAGAATATGGTTTAAGGAAAAGTAATGAGCAAAGTCAGCAATTTGCAGATTGCATAGGAACATGATGCCCTTAAAAAAAGAATTGGTATACATTAGATGTAGCTTGAATCAAATAACATCATGTGAAAAAAGATAGAGATTATATCTTCTAAAACAGGAAAAGACTTGTTAATAAGGTGAAATTATCCCTGAAACAACTGTCTGTATACAATCAGACCATTGACTTGTCAGGGCAAAGATCAGAATTAACAAAAAGAAAGAATAATAATGGGGAAAAATATAACATACAATTGAAACTTAAGCCTGAACTATTTAAACATGCAATTAGCAGTGAAAAATGGGAATTGGACAATAGAAATTACATCATTACCAATTACAATAATTTTATACAGAAATTTACTGATATAAATCTATTGCCATAACAAGAACAAAAGGACTCAGAAAGTACCTTAGTCAGCAAACATTTTACTTCCTTGCCAAGGAGAGATGGAAGCCAAAGGCAACACTAGTTTAGAATATAAACTCACTTGTAAAATTTTACAAAGAAGGATGATGGACAATTATGAGAAGTATTATTTTACAAAGCAGGAAAAAAGTAATGGAGGATAAAACTAGTTTAAAGAAAGTTTGGCAAGAAATCCAATTAATCAAAGGCATCTCAAGGACAAAAATGGCAGGAAAACAAACAGAAAAAAATGGAAAAGATCTATAAAGATTACTTTGAGAAGCTATTTTTACTATCAAGGAGAGTGGAAAAGCCCTTACTTGGTCCCTAACAACACAGTCTTGGATGGATCATTAGGAAAGATAGAAATACCACTAAAGAGGACAAATAAAAGAAAAGCAGCCAAATAAAACAGTATATATAGAGGAAATTTGTGTTGAAAAAAATGCAACTGGTGTTGTGCCACATGTATCAGTTTCCCTCAATTTCTCTGTTCCCATGTCCAAGGCACAGTTCCCACATATCAGTTTCCCTAAGTTGCCCTTTCCCTTAATGCTACAGTTCCCATGTACAAACCTCCCTTAATTGCTCTGTCCCAGAATAGCAATCCCCACTTCCTGACCTTCAGAAACAATTGGACTCACATTCCAAAGGAATCATAAAACCTCCAGATGGTCAGCCTCAACCTACCCCTTATCATTATGACCCAGATTTACTGTCTCAGTTTCTCCAGCACCCTACACTCCCTATCTGAATTTATAACTTTAGTACTCTTCTTCCCCCTCACTCCCTACCTGTCAGAATTGAATTAATAGTTTCTTTTGAACCCCTGATATCTCTCAGCTGTTCTTTCTCCCCAAGCTATGGAACCTATATTAATCCATGACTTTCCTCAATGGATCACTGAATACTTTGTGACGTTAGTCCTATTCAGTTGGCTAGTCTTATATCTTGATCAATAAAGTATTATCTATTCTCTAATGTGTGATACTATTTCAGTTTCTCCCTGAGCATTACACTGGGAAGGGAATAGGGTATCAAAATTCAAAATAATTAAAGCAGAGGAAAATATCAAAGCCAGAGAAAAAATATGGGATCCCTTTTTTTATTTATATTCTTCTCACTAGAATCCTATGACACTTCTCCATCTTGGGTTCCCTATCTGTCTGGTTATTCTTTTGTCAGTCTCTTTTGCTGAATCTTCATCTAGATCTGTTAACCAGGCATGTACTCTTAGGCTCTATCCTGGGCCCTCGTCTCCCTTTATACCTTTCTCTCAAATAAGACACCCATCGCCCATCTCCAAACATTTTTACTGCCTGTCTCTCTCTCCTATTCCCGTTCTTCTATTTTTCTTCCTCCTGACTTCCTTTCTTGACTTTCCTTCAAGTTCCAGCTAAAATCCTATATTCTTAAGAACCTTTTCCTTATTCCTTTAATGCTAATGCTTTCCATCTGTTGATCTGATCCTATATGTAGTTTATTTGTATATAATAATTTGTATTTGCTGCTCTCATTACACTTTAAGCCCCTTGAGAGTAACGATTGCCATTTGCCTTTCTTTATATTCCCAGATCTTATTGCATTGCTTGGCATGTAGTAGCTGCTTAGTTAATAACGCGTGTTCACTTTATTCTGAGAAAAGTCACTGAAAAAATAACAACTACCAATCTGTGTGCCTACTGTCAAACCTACAAAAAAATCTTTGAGATTGCCCTATACATGAGTAAGGGCATCCTTAATGAGGGTATTAACAGGAGAAAAGCAAGCTTTCACAAACAATAGTTAACAATAGATGACACCTTTATCATTTTGCAATTGACTATACAATGTGGAGAACCTAATATTGCCTTGTGCTTATTGTTTGTTAATTTTGAAAAGTTTTGATAATGTTTAAAAACACTATCTTAGAGGCTCTTTTCCAACAAAGTCTTTCCCATCCATTCATCAAAATCATCAAAGATTCTTTAAAAGACCTAATAACAAAAATAATCCCATTCAACTATCCTTGGATTACAAACCAAGCAAGGTATAAAATGGGGACAAGTCCACTTAATAAAGGTGTTCATCACTGAAAATGGAGACGATCCAATGAAGAATCCAAGTTGAAAAAGGATTCTCTATGAAAGTGAGATCTTCCAGACATGCCTCTCTGTGTATAACATTGTAGTATGTTATTCATTTGATTTTGCTTTTTTTCATTATATATCAGTTCAGGTACATTCTTTTCATGCTTCTCTCATATTTGTCATAACATTCCATTACATTCCTATGTAATATCATTATGGGTAGAGCAATTAATTGCTTCAACCATTCTGGATATTGATTTGAAAATGACTACATTGTTCATGTTCTTAGACAAAATGATCTCAAGCTGGGTGTACTCCCTAAGGTAGTCAAAGGCAGAAACAAAGGTCAATATAAAATAAGATGTTCAGAACTCCAAACTTTGTAGTAATAAAAGAACTGGAAACAAAATTCATATCCTTCAACAGGGGTCAAAATTGTGGTACTGAATATGAATGGGATTTTATTGTATTTTATTTATTTGTTAAATATTATTGAGCAATAAGAAATGACAAATATAAAAAGTTCAGAGAAAAATGGAAAGAAGTTATATGAACTGATACAATGTAAAATAAACAGACTCAAAACAACAATGTAGAATTAGAGCAGGTAATGAGGAAATCAAAATTATCATTCTTTGAATATGATATGATGGTACACTTAGAGAACCCTAGAGAATCAACTAAAAAACTACTAGAAATTGATAACTTTAACAAAGTTTTAGGATAGAAAATAAATCCACACAAATCATCAACATTTTTACATATTACCAACAAAATCCAACAGTAAGAGATAAAAGGGAAATTCCATTTAAAATAACTGATGATAATATAAAATATTTGGGAGTCTACCTGCCAAGGCAAAGTCAGGAACTACATGGACACATCTACAAAACACTTTCCACACAAATAAAGTCAGATCTAATCAACTGGAAATATCAAGTGCTCATGGGTAGGCTGAGCTAATATAAAAAAAATGACAATACTACTTAAATTAATCTACTTATTGAGTGTCATACCAATCAAACTTCCAAGAAGTTATTTTACATATCTAGAAAAAAATAATAACAAAGTTCATCTGGAAGAACAAAAGGTCAAGAATTTCAAGGGAATTGATGAAAAAAATGCCAATGAAGATGGCCTAGCTGTGCCAGATCTAAAACTATATTATAAAGCAATGGTCATCAAAATCATTTGGTACTGGATAAGAAATAAAGGAGTCAATCAGTGGAAAAGGTTAGGTTCACAGGACACAATAGTCAATAATTATAGTAATATAGCATTTGACAAGCCCCAAAACCCTAGCTTTGGGGATAAAAACTCACTGTTTGACAAAAGCTGCTGGGAAAATTGGAAAGTAGCATGGCAGAATCTAGGCATTAAACCATACCTAACACCCTATACCAAGATAAGGTCAAAATAGATTCATGATTTAAATATAAAGAGTGATATTATAAGCAAATTAGAAGAACAAAGTATAGTTTACTTCTCAGATCTGTGGAGAAGGAAGAAATTTGTGGCCAAAGAAGAACTAGAAATCATTATTGAACCAAAAATACTTAATTTTGATTATATTAAGTTAAAAAGGGTTTGTACAAACAAAAGTAATGCAGAGAAGATTAGAAGGGAAGCCACAAACTGGGAAAACATTTTTACATTCAAAGGTTCTTTTCTAAAATATATAGAGAATTGACTCAAATTTATAAAAATCCAAGCCATTCTCCAATTGATAAATGGTCAAAAGATATTAACAGACAATTTTTAGATAAAGAAATTAAAACTAATTCTAGTCATATGAAAGAAAAGGTGTTCTAAAACACTATTGATCAGAGAAATGCCACTACACATCTCTCAGATTGGCTAAGGTGACAGGAAAAGACAATGACAAATGTTGGAGGGGATGTGGGAAAACTGGGACACTAATACATTGTTGGTGGAGTTGTGAACTAATTCAACCATTCTGGAGAGGAATTTGGAACTATGCCCAAAGGACTATCAAACTGTGCACACCCTTTGACCCAGCTATGTTTCTACTGGGCTTATATCCCAAAGAGATCATAAAGGAGGGAAAGGGACCCACATGTGCAAAAATGTCTGTGACAGCCCTTTTTGTAATGGCAAGAAACTGCAAACTGAATAGATGCCCATCAGTTGGAGAATGGCTGAATAAGTTATGATATATGAATATTATGGAATATTATTGTTCTATAAGAAATGATCAGCAGGATAATTTCAGAGAAGCCTGGAGAGACTTTCATGAATTGATGCTAAATTAAATGAGCAGAACCAGGAGATCATTGTACATGGCAACAAGAAGATTATACAACGATCAATTCTGATTGACATGGCTCTCTTCAACAATGAGATGATTCAAACCAGTTCTAGTTGTTCAGTGATGAAGCAAGCCATCTATACCCAGAGAGAGGCCTGTGGGAACTGAGTGTGGACCACAACATAGCATTTTCACTCTTTTTTTTGTTGTTTGCTTACATTTTATTTTCTTTGTCATTTTTTTTCTTTTTGATTTTATTTTTCTTGTGCAGTAAGAAAATTGTATAAATATGTATGTATTTATTGGATTTAACACATATTTCTACCATGTTTAACATATATTGGATTACTTGCCATCTAGGAGAGAGGGTGCGGAGAAGGGGGCAAATTGGAACACAAAGTTTTGCAAGGGTTAATGTTGAAAAATCATCCATGCATATATTTTGAAAATTAAAAAGCTTTAATAAATTTTTTAAAAACAATATTCACAATTAAAGCAATCATATGAATAAAAATAATTGAAAAGAATGGAACTCAGAGAAATGAAAAACTAATGCAGGTCTCAAAGAACAGATAATGAAGCATTCATATTGACCAAGAACAGAAATACTGGAAAATATTAGCAAAGAAGTTGATATATATGTTCAGATACTGTTACTCTATTGAGGTATTTTGCTTTGAGGGTTTTTATTTAATTTATTTTGTTTTTGTTTGTCACAAGGGAATATTGCTGGGTGTGCAGGAAACATTGAAATAGTTTACCTAGGTTTCCAAGGGGCTGATTTGTGAAAAATTCAAGTTACAATAGAATAAGAACCAGGAATTCTAGATTCCCAGGAATGATGCTAAATTACCCAGAAAAGAGGATTCCCACTACAGAAGACACAGAGAGGTAGGAGGGGCTGGAATGGGATGTACAGGATGCTGACCCCAACATTGAGTAGTTAGCCAGAGCTACTATATACTCTCTTTTGTAAATTCTGGCTGTTTCTACTTCCTTTATCTCTAAGGAAACCAAATTAAAAATATACCTTTGGGGCCCTAATTGATCCCAAATTAACATTTCAGAATAAGAAAAGCAAACCATTTAATTAACACATAAAATCACCATAATCAGAACTAATTCACTATTGCCGTGACTAACAGTTACAAGACATTGGAAACCCTGAGAGTACTGGGTTCCCTCATGGTATAACTGAAAGAGGCGTGTTTGCAAATGCATATTTGTGCATTAATTAAAGCTCAGGTGGGACCTCCACAAATTTCTCTCCTCCCTTGGTTTCCATGACATTGAATTATCTTAATCCCCTCTTCTTTTTTCTTATTCTTCTTTCCCCTATCTGTGATCATCCCCCAGAGTTTAGTACAGAGGCCTTTTCTCTCTCCTCTCTCTATGTCTCCCTCTCCCTTTTTTTCCACTTCCATAGCTTCAAATATTACCCTTTGTGAATGATTCCCAAATCTCACTGTAGCCTCAACCTTTCCTTGAAATCCAGAGCTACTTTTCCAACTACACATCGGAGCTCTTCAACTTAAAGTTCTGCTGGTACATCAAATTCAACAAATTCAAATAAATACAAAAACAATTCATCTTGCTTCCCCATAGTCCTAATCTTCCTTCTGATTTCTTGATTTCTATTAATGGTACTGCCATTGATTTTCAGTAACTTAGGTTCAAAATCAGTTTTCTCCAGTTTTGCCCTTTCTCTCTCATGCCCAGTTCTCAATCAGTTCTCAAATCCTATTGATTCTGTTTTACCAATGTCTCCCTTATCACTTTTGTCCTTTCTATTCTTTGCTACCTTTTTAATTCAAGTTCTCATTACCACTTCCCTACCCATTACTATACTTTCCTCATTGGTTTTTCCCCCGCCACTCTTCTCTAATCCAATAATCCATGATAAGATTAGGGTTTTTTTTAATACCACTTATTTTCATATCGCTCTGGATTTAAAAATATTTGATGAATATTTATTGCTTGTCAAATGAGCCTCTTCCCAATGTGGCCCACCATTTTCTAGCCAAATTTACCACTACTTCCCAAATGCCTTTTGTGCTCATTTCAACTGGATTACTCATTATTGAGAGTATGGATCATGCCTTGAGCTTTATCATTTCTGTCTTTACAAGGCTCCCCACCTTGCATGCCCTTTCTCTTCCCAGGACTCCCCTAATTATTGTCCTTCCCATCATTCAAGGTACAGCTTAGATGCCAACTATTCCTCCCTGGTCACCCCAACTTGAATGTGTCACATTTCCCTCTGAAATCTCTGGAGCATTTGTCAAATAATGTTTAATGCTATGTAATATATTTATTTGAGTATAGGTCTTATCAGTGCAGTGAACAGAGGACTGGATTTGAGTAATAGGATCTGGGTTCTGATTCTGGTCCTGCCACTTACTACCTAAGTGATTTTAGGCAAATCATTTAATCTTTCTTGACCTTCTTCATTTATAAAATGAGGGTGTTAAACTAAATGAGCTCTGAGGTGTCTCACAACTCTAAAAGAAGAAAATGAACATTTGTTAAGTACCTACTATGTGCCAGGTATTATATTAAGCACTTTACAAATATTATCTCATTTGATCCTCAACAACCATATGAATATGTTATTATTATGCTCATTGTTATACAGACAGAGGTTCAGTGACTTGCCAAGGGTCACAAAGCTAATAAATGTCTGAGGTCACATTTGAACTAATGTCTTCCTGATTCTAGGCCAAGTGCTCTCTCTCTCTCTCTCTCTCTCTCTCTCTCTCTCTCTCTCTCTCTCCTCTCTCCTCTCTCCTCTCTCCTCCTCTCTCTCTCCTCTCTCTCTCCTCTCTCTCTTTCCCTCTCTCTCCTTCCCTCTCTCTTTCTCCCTCTCTCTCTCTCTTCTCTCTCTCTCTCCCTCTCTCTCTCTCTCTCTCTCTCTCTGTCTCTCTCTCTCTCTTTCTTTCTCTCTCTCTCCCCCCTTCTCTCCCCTCTCTCCTCTTCTCTCCTCCCTTTCTTTCTCTCTCTCTGCTAACTAGCTGCCTATACAGTATCTATGATTCTAAGTTCTTTGAGGAAAAAGAATGTCTTATCTGTCTTTGTATTCTCCACGGTGTTTAATATAGTGTCTTACATGTAATCATGCTCAGTAAATGTTTGGTGAAGGTTTAATGAAAGAATGCACTTTCAAAAGATTTCTTTATTCCAAATAGTTTCTAAGCTCTTTATCAATAGTCTCTCTAACTGCTAAAAAGGGAACCTTTCATAACTGAACAAAGTGAGTTATAGAGAAATGTTGTCCCCAAAGGCATTAAAAAAAAAAAAGTGACTCATCCCCAAAGAGAGCACACGAATTTCCAAATTCTCCGGAGGAACTCACTTAATAAATGGCTCCATATGATTAAATGTTTGTTTACTGACACTCCCTAGATTTCAAATACTTCTTGTCTCATTTTAGGACAACTAATCAACCAAGCTATCATTGATCCACAATGCCACCTACTGGCAAATGTGAGGAATTCCATGAAGATCATAGGCTAGAAGAGCCATCCTGGAATATTTAGCTCACTCACCAGCTTTATTTTACAAATGAGAAAATGGAAGTCAAGAGACTTTAAGTGACCTATCCAAGGTTTCATAGATAATGAATAGCAGAACCAGAATTCAAACACAGAAAGTTATTTCCCAAAAAGACTGACACCCCCCCCTCCTGGGGAAGTGGGAAGAGAAAATATATCTAATTTTACTCTCTGGACCCATTTTATTTATTTTTCATTAATGTATCATTTAATATTACCCCAGGAAATCTCTATATACAAAATCTTCTTTAATATTTAACTTCTTTCTTCTCTCTCTCCTCTAACTTTTTTTCATTTCTTGCATTTCTCATTCTTTTCATTATTCAGAATTCCATATTCTATTTGTGAGGCTATAAACCTGCCTTAATTACGACTAAACATAAATTTAGTACTGTTGATACACTTATAGGAAGAAAAAAATAAACTATCATTTTAAAAAAAGATAAACTAGATATAATATAAAGCTAATGCTATTATCTTTGAAAAGTCTCTTAAAGTTATTATAAAATTATAAAGCTGCAATTATCTTTTATCATTCTCTAATTAAACCTGTTTTCCTCAAACTCTTATATTTAAGATAAACAATATTATTATATTCCATTTCATTATTTTTATTGTTGAATGTCTTGTTTGAAAAGTAATATAGAAACAATATTGTTTCTTCCTGTTTTTCATTTCACATATTCAATGTCAATATTAAATGGACTTCTAAGAACTTACAGACATATCTACATTTTATTTCTATATCTAAGGTAAAATATGTTGAGATTGTCAACTAGTCAACTTATATATAACTCATCTCCAGTAATGAATGCTGAAACAATTCAAGGAATAAACAGTTACTATATACTGGGATTAAAAGGCTTTTTAAGAAAAGACAAGGCAGCTAAGCAGTGAAAGATGGTCAATATTTGGACAAAGAAGTAAAGAAGGACACAAGGAAAGATGTAGAGGTATTATAGTCCATTCATCCATCTGCAGCAGAAGATTCCCTTCCATTCCTTACTTCCAATTCACTTTTCTATCTCTTAGAAATTGGCTTCAAATCTCCTACTCAAATGAAACTGCCCTCTGCAAAGCTGCTAATGATTTTCTACATAGTTCAATCTATTGGTCTTTTCTCAATCTTCATCCTTCTCAACACATATTCAGTTTTTATTACTATTAATTATTCCTTTCTTGAGTTTTTGTGACTCTGCTATCTTTTGGATTTTCTCTTGGTAACTGATAACTCCTTCACATTCTTCTTCACCCATGTTCCAAACATTACTTTTGAGTATCATTTATCCTAGTCATTCTTCTCTTCCTTTTTTACACTTTCTTGGCATTTCCCATCATCTATTATCTCTATGCATTTAACGATTAAATCTACATATTCATTTATCCTTCAAACAAACTACCTGCTAAACATTATTTTCCCACAGCCATCTTAAATCCAACAGATCCAAAACAGAGCTCATTCTTCTTTCTCCCTAAATATATCATGTGACTTCAGTTATATGATAATAATTTTTGCATTTTTATTTCTTTTTATTATGCCATTTCCTCCTGGAATATTTTAGCTAACTGAAGCCTATCTTCTATTATTATTAACCTCACTTAGCTAAAACCTGACTCATAGGATGATAATTAATATTAAGGGAAGACTTTTTATATTCCTTAAATAAGAAGTCAAAGGGGAGCTTTGAGCTTCTCAAGATGATATGGCTAACTATTTAGGAAGTGATTCTTTTTTTTTAGGATTCCAAGTAGAATTTTATTTATTTTTTAAAGCTTTTTATTTGCAAAATATATGTATGGGTAATTTTTCAACAATGACCCTTGCAAAGCTTTCTGTTACAAAATTTCCCCCCTATCCCCCACCCCTTCCCTAGATGGCAGGAAGTCTAATACATGTTAATTATGTTAAAATATTTGACAAATCGAATATGTGCATACATATTTTTATAGTAATCTTGCTGTGCAAGAAAAATCAGATCTACAAGGAAAAAAATCTGAGAAAGGAAACAATGCAAGCAAACATCAATAGAGAGCATGAAAATGTTATGTTGTGGTCCATATTCATATCCCTCTCCCAGGGTGTATATGGCTTTCTTCTCTGAACAACTGGAACTGGTTTGAAACATTTCATTGTTGAAAAGAGCCATGTCCATTAGAATTAATCATCATATAGTCTTGTTGTTGCCGGGTATAATGATCTCCTGGTTCTGCTCATTTCACTCAGCATCAGTTCATGTAAGTTTCTCCAGACCTCTCTGAAATCATCCTGCTAGTCGTTTGTTATAAAACAATAATATTCGATGACATTCATATACCATAATTTATTCAGCCATTCTCCAATTGATGGGCATCCATTCAGTTTCCAGTTTCTAGCCACTACAAAAAGAGCTGCCACAAACATTCTTGCACATGTGGATCCCTTTCTTTTTAGGAAGTGATTCTACTGGCTCTAACTCTGTAGTTATCTTTGAGGCGTGTCAATCTCCCCTCTCAATCAGCCTACTGTGAATTCTCTAAATATAGTTTTTTTATGATCATATATACATATATATATTCATATACATCTACGTACAATCATACTATGCTCGTCTTCTGTTTCTCTGAAGACAGAGAGCATCGTCCTTTTTTTTTATAAAGCTTTTTATTTGCAAAACATATGAGTGACCTTTCAACATTGACCTTTGCAAAAAAACTTTTTTTTTCCCAAGCTTTTCCTTTCCTTCCCCCCACCCCCCACCCCTAGATGACAGGTAATCTAATACATGCTAGATGGGATAAATTATATGACAAATACAATACATGTGTACATATCTATACAGTTATCTTACTGCACAAGAAACATCAGATCTAGAAAGAGAAGAAGAAAAAAAAAACAACCTAAGAAGGAAAACAGAATGCATGGAAATATTCACAGAAAGCGTTAAAATGCTGTGTTGTGGTCCCTACTCAGTTCCCACAGGCCTCTCTCTGGATGTATATGACTATCTTCATCGCAGCACAACTGGTTTGAATCACATCATTGTTGAAGAGAACCATGTCCATCAAAATTGATCATCATATAGTCTTGTTGCTGTGTATAATGTTCTCCTGGTTCTGCTGATTTCACTCAGCATCAGTTCATGCAAGTCTCTCCAATCCTCTCTGAAATCCTCCTGTTGGTCATTTCTTACAGAACAATAATATTCCATAACATTCATATACCATAATTTATTCAGCCATTCTCCAATTGATGG